>OX451410.1:4772144-5262144 GCA_949629135.1 Eremobia ochroleuca
AATAAAAATCTTTTCTAACTTTTAATTCCCATCATCTAGTGACTCAATATTTTTTATATAATCCTCTTAATTATAGTAAATATGAACTTGCAAGTGAATGTCACTTGGTTAATTTATAAATAATGTGGGTCCAAACTCGCCATCCTCCCTTAAATAATTAATTTCCGCGACTGCGCCAACCGTGAAAGAATAAAAAAAGAATGCCTAGTTCGCGACAGAAAATAGCTGTTGGAAGAATAGCGGTCATCTATTTGGTTTAAATTGTCAACATTTTCGAGTTTCTGATATGTGTCTAGCGTTTAGTGGAGGACTCCTTCGATAACATTGATTGACGTTCAATTCGGCACGGAGCCACGGAAGCGTATCTAATGTTTGTAAATAGTTATGCAGGTTCAGTTTATAAGCGCTTACACTAGCGAGCTATCTGCCCGAGCGGCTATCGATTGCAGGACAGTGTTGGGACTGTCACGCAGCCTGCGGAGTAGCAAGGTAGGTTACTTACGCCACAGTGCATCAAAGCTGTCAATGCGTGTGTCGGCAATTTAAGTATCTTTTTAGTTTGTCATAAAAGGAAATACAACGTGTAACGTGGAATGCGCAAAACCTCAGACACCCCAACTGATTTTAAATTCAATTGACCTATTTCAGAGAGAAAATGAGTAATTAAAAAAATTGTAAAGGTTTTTATGTGCTGTTTTAGTTTTACTGGCCATTCTGATCGTTTCTTGCGTCTGCGAAGACGCTGTATCGAAGGAGGAGTCGTCACCGGGCCGCTGCGCCGCGCTGACATTGGGTTGCTTGACCTATTAATAAATAGACACGGCAACGTTTTTAAAGAAGATTTTTTGAAAAATGTGACCTATATTAAAAAGTGTTTTGTTGCGATCATCACCATCTGCCTACCCTTTTACCAACTACGTTGGGGTCGGATTCCAGTTTAACCGGATGCAGCTGAATACCAGTATTTTACATGGAGCGACTGCCTATCTGACCTCCACAACCCAGTTACTGGGTAATACGATACCCCTTGGTAAGACTGGTTGTCAGACTTTCGGGCTTCTGACTACCCGTAACGACTGTCAAAGATCCACGAATGACAGCTGGGACCAACGGCTTAACGTGCTTTCCGAGGCACGGAGGATCTCTGTCTCTTAGCGACTGCGATCAACTGTAAAAAAGGCCCGAAAGCTAAAAAGAGATTCAATCGTTGAGAAGGGTGGGCATCAGAACCGCAAAAGTTTTTAGAAGTTCATTAACCCTTTACCGCATAGGAAACCATATGTGGTTTGACATGTTTACAGTTTATTTACTGTAACAAAATAAAAAAACTAGCGTATAAATCCTAATGGGGTTTGTTTTACATACCATTAGCAATAATAAAACACAACTATTTTGTCTATCATCACATACCACTTGGACATAAAAAAAAAACACTTTAATTAATTCTGAAGCTTTAATAAAGACATTAACTTAAAAAAAAAATGTCACTTATTTAATATATCATGCAGTAAAGGGTTAATTTAAAAAAGAGTCTGTCATTATAACGTCACTAAAATTTAAGAGGTTCAGTTCAATATTCCCCATATAAAATGCCATATGTGCCTCACAATAATGCTGTGGCAGACATAGTACTTAGGTATAGGTAAGGGTAGTACCCCCCAGAATGAGTTTTTCAGTAAAAAGCTCAACAACTACTTCATTTTTCAACAGAATAATATTAATAAAAAACAGATGATTCATAAAACATTATCGATAAATCAACCATCATCATTATTTTTTATGCTAACGTTACCATCATTTTATTAATAAACCGTTCATCGGATAATTTCTCAAGGTTTGACTACGGAGTCATGTCAAAACTATTTCTATACATTTAGACATAAAACTAATATTTAGAATATCCAGCTAAACACTTATTAACTGCGCAAAAATATACAGTGGAGGATTATTAAAATAGTGTGCAAACGTTGTGAAACGAAGTTTATTTTCGACCGTTGATTTTGTAAACGTTTGCTTGCATGTTATTCAAATTTTATAAACGTGACCAGACGGGCTGGGTCGCTCTTTGGCCAAAGAATTAGCATTGCCATTCAACGTGGCAATGCTGCCAGTCTTCTGGGCACGTTCCCGGATGACAGCGATTCGGACGAGTACTTCAACGCCTAAATATCCTTTTGTTTTTGTATTGATTTATATAATTAGTTAGTTAGTCTTTTCATTTAGTATCTAGTGTAAATAGTTAGTTAAGAGATTATGAAACTGACATTTTATAAACTGCTTATAATATTACCGTGTAACTTATATTTATTTTATTATTTATGTAAAATACATATGGATGTGTCATAACTATGTATAATTTGAGTACAAAGGCACTTCTTATTTCTTAAGAAAGATCTTCCAGGAGACCTGCGAAAGGAGAAGTAAAAAATAAATGTAGACAATAGTGTGTAATTAATAAATGACCTACTTCTTTTATACAACATGTAACGTTGAATGCGCAAAACCTCAGACACCCCAACTGATTTTTAATTCAATTGACCTATTTCACAGAGAAAATAAGTCATTCAAAAAATTGTAAAGGTTTTATGTGCTGTTTTAGTTTTACTGGCCATTCTGATCGTTTCTTGCGTCTGCGACGATGCTTTATCGAGGGAGGAGTCGTCACCGGGCCGCTGCGCCGCGCTTACATTGGCTTGCTTGACCTATTAATAAATAAACTTAAAATTTAATGAAGATTTTTTGAAAAATGTGACCTATATTAAAAAAGTGGTTCAATTAATTCTGCTCGTTGTTCTGATCAAACTATTTTCAGGTTTTTCACATTTAACGTTACACATTGTATTTTATAAAATAATGTGTAACTTATCTGCCCCTCTTCAAACACTTCAAAGTAAGTCTAGTTTACCTATAATAATTTTCGCTCGAAAATAATAAAATCGTCTACTCTTTGATCTACATTGTTATAACACTGTAAAATGCAGATTTTCGTTGTGTTACTGTAAACATACGGGAGCGGGAAAGGCACGAGCAAGCGTAGGTTTTTTTTTTACTAGCCATTAGTGTCCCACAGCTGGGCAAAAGGCATCTCTACTACCACCACCACCACCACCACCTTTTCTATCCACCTTTCTCCATCCAGAGCTGCCAAGGACCAATCTTTGTTAAAGGAGTCCAGCTATCAGTTGTCTAGTACCTACTCATAGCACAAGTTCTGCTTAGTTCGGGACTAGATAATTATTTATTATTATTTCCCTTCCAAAAACCAATCAAGTCACCATGACATGACGAGGTTTTTTTCAAAGCGGTCCCGCTCCCTGTCCTTAAGCGTATATTTCCAAATCCACTCGTAATTTTTGATGACTCCCACGTAAACCAGTTGTTATCCTCTAAAAGTCAGTCAATACAGTTAAAAAGTAGTTAAACCGTTGCGAATAACGTATACGTTTGTTATAGCTGCTAAAAAGTTACGACTTGTTTTTGAGAAAAATAGTGTTACTTTGCTAACGAAGAACCAACCTGATAGTTTATTGTTTGTTGAAATTTTTAAGTGCGGATATTGTTTGATGTTCTTTGTCGACGAAACAACTGGCTTTATAGGCAGAAGATCATCATCTGCCTAGCCTTTTCCCAATTATGTTGGGGTCGGCTTCCAGTCTAACCGAATGCAGCTGAATACCAGTGATGATTCTTTGATGTATATACTAGCAGCGCCCCGCGGTTTCACCTGCATAGGTATCGATTCCATAGGAATATCGGGAAAAAAAATATTCTATGGGATAAAAAGTATTCTATGTGTGGTGTGTGTGTTCTTGCATGTATTATGTGTGATGTATACCTATGCTATATTATTGTAAAGTCAATCAAAATCCGTTCAGGAGTTTTTGCGTGAAAGAGTAGCAAACATCCATCCATCCATTCACACAAAATCGTGTTTATAATATTAGTAGGATATACAGGGTTGAGGGTAAATTAAATTTTGAACCAGTGCGTAGTGTTGTAACACTTCGCACTGGTTCAAAGTTACCGTACTGATTCAAAAGTACAGGAAAAAAACTGGTTATTTTTTTTTTCCTGTAGAAATGTAGCGGTTTTGTGTAGAATAGTAGCGGATTCTTGTTCTACATAAAAACAATAATGACATTAAATAACAAAAACATAACCCTTCATTTAGTCAGCTATAAAATATTTAAGTCTTTATGAGGATATGGATTTCCACTGCTTTGGAACGCGTCCGTAAGCTGCAGAAATCAATGTCCGACTGACGCACGGCAAATGGACGGACGGCCCCACCTCGTGATCCCCTCTACAGACAGGCTATGCATAGGTAGGTACAGTCGCAAAATAGATAGGTACAGAAGGCCAGCTCCACGCAACAAGTAAAAACGCACGCACACATGTTGTTTGCGTGCGTTTTCATATACCAGCTTATTATTGTCCCACTGAAGGGCAAAGGCATCTTCATATACTGAGAAAGCGTGAGTTTTCATCTCCTTGCTCAAAACGGGCTTACAATTTCAGACAATTGACTATAAATCCAGGTTTCTTTCACTGCTGACAGTAGCGTCCAAGATAAAATCCGAATGTACAGACGCCAGCACATCAAGCTACCCGAAACTGTCAGATTTTCTCAATCAACTATGAACCTTATACTTTAGCGATAAAGTTGAAAATCTATTTAAGAAATCTGACAGATTTTAGTAACTTGATGTGCTGGCCTCTGTACATATGAATCGAATCACATTGTTCTTACCCAGATTTGACCACACAACCTCGTTCATGAGAGGCTAGGCCTTAACTACGGGGCCATCACGACAACTTCTTTATTTTAATTAAATTAATTAAATCCATTTATTTCAGACTAATTTCATGTCAATAGCTAGTAGTAACAAAGGTCTTAAAACTATTTTAGTAAATACTAAAATCATAAAAACATCTTTAATAATCTCAAAATTCAAACAATAAAATCATAAAACCACTCATGTCAAATATATCATGTCAAAAAATAAAAATCACAGTAAGTTTTGTCTCGTCACGTGAAGCTGGATGAATCTCCCCAGCACTGCAGAGTCAGGCCTTTCAGAAATCATCCCTAGGCCTTCCGTTGACGCTCCCCCGAATCAGGCGCATCAGAGAAGTTGTTTTCTTACGCATAATGGCATAAAAGTCATCGGCTCATGCGTCAGCAAAGACTGCAGAATCGAGGGAGCATCACCAGAATCCTAAAGGCGTTTTTATAAAACAGATCGAAAACTCTATCTCAGTTATTTCCAAACACAATTTCTCAGACTTCTAGTTTATTGTCTAAAAGTCTGGACAATTCGTCATCTTTATGTAGTGAGAAGGGCGATTTGTAGTGATCCGAGTTCAACACACAAAGATGCTGGGTTATATATCGAACGTTGTCTTGAACTTAGTACGGGTATTCTTCTACGCGTAACATTGTATCAACATGGGAAGACCGAAGAAACGATGGATCGAATGTGTGAATGATGTTGAAAAATGTTTTTTTTTTCATACTTCTCTATTAGTCGTCATTTCAGTAGTTACCCCTATTCTAGCCACATAATAGGGGTAACTACTGAGATGACGACTAATAGAGAAGTATGAAAAAAAAAAACATTCTTACAAAAAAAAAAAAATAACAAGCGACTTCCAAAAAAACAACAAAAAATAAAAGACAAAGACAATAAAGTATATTTAAATAACATAAATAAAAGTAAAATATAACTTTAATTTCGGAAGTCGGTGTCGTTGGGACCACATTTTTGTTGTTTGCCACCGACTTCCGAAATTAAAGTTATCATTAGTTTGTAGTGTCTTTTTTGGAAGACGGTAGTTATTTTTTTGTAAAAAGCGTTTATTTTTCACTTTTAAGTTGTACTTACCCGACACAAATTCGCATAACACTACTTGCTATGTAAATATCAGTGACAGGAAGTTATTATAACATCATCTATATAAACTAAGTGGGAAAAAAATCGTATTATTGAAGCTAACTTAAAAACCACCCAAGCAAAGTTAATCAAATTTATATGGGACCACCTCTGAGGCATACCTAATCCATTAAAAAAAAAAAATAACTCAATTTACAACTGTCGGAGATATCGTGTAAAATACATACAAAAAAAAATACAGTCGAATAGAGAACCTCCTCCTTTTTTGAAGTCGGTTAAAAATACATGTTTTGCCGATCCCACATAAATTGGAATAAGAGGAAGAAAACTTTATTACATTGTGGTGTCTGTGCTATGTTACATTTTTTATAAAACATCACACTAATATTATAAAGGCGAAAGTTTGTGAGTGTGTGTGTTTGTATGTTTTTTACTTCTTCACGCTCAAACGGCTTACCGGATTTGTATGAAATTTGGTACACAGATAGTTTATAACCGGGATTAACACATAGGATACTTTTTATTCCGATATTCCCACGGGATCGACACTTATGCGGGTGAAACCGTAGGGCGCTAGTAACATACAACTTTGCATATCGCTTGTATTTCCCAAAGGGTTAGGCAGAGATGTACAGACGCCAGCATATCAAGCTACCCGAAACTATCAAATTTTCCCAATCAACTTTGAACCTTATGCTTTAGCGATAAAGTTGAAAATCTATTAAAGAAATTTGACAGATTGAAAAATATATATTTAGGGGGCGGGCCTATTGCCATCACCCGGGCACCAATCCAGACTCTGGTCTGCTACTCGTACTAAGAAATTCCAGATGGAAAAAATATTACTTTGCCTGAACCTAGAATTGAACCCAGGGCCCCATGCTCAGACACTTGCAACCACTAGACCACGAGGCTGTAACCTATAAAAACATGTACGTAAAAATGCTTTTATACGATACATTTTTTTAATAAACCTAAACTTTAGACACGTAAAACAAAATCGGCTTTACAGCTTAAAAGCTTTGTTAGAAAATAAACAAAATAATGCTTGTAAGTTAGTAGAAATTACTTAAATCTGACATAAATGTAGCACAAAATAAACAAATGTTCGTAAGTTACTGAGCATTACTTAGATTTGACTTGAAATCCCTTTAATACTTACGAGGTTAGTGACCGTTTGCTGAACTTTTAGATTTCTGAGTAGAAAAGGTTCCCTGTGGAATGCTGAAAAAATCTCTTTGTTTTAAAGTATAGGTACAGTACAGTATATTATCTCACGAATCCGGCTCCGATCATGTACAGTATGTTTATCTAATGAAGCGACGCGCGCTTTACATGTGGTTATGAAATGTATGAACACATTGCAAAAGGACTGTACAATAGATATGGGTCACGTGTCAGTAAAAGAGAAACATTTATATTAATACTTGATCGGTGAGTATTCACATTTCCGGCGAGAACTCGTACATTCAATTTGTGAAGCGCACCCATTGGAGAGTTGTGTTATACTAATTAAAAACTTAAAATACTGCCTCTTCCAGCATTATACATTTTTGAAATTTGTATCTTTGTACACCAACACCAACAGACATGAATTTGACTTGTATAATGATGTCGTATCCAGTTGTATTAATGTTACTAGGCGTAAAATCAAATTGTTTTCTAATAATGTGTACTGCATGTCCTTTACTGTTTATAACAAATTACCTGATAGCTTCAAAACTCTCTGTCTCAGAACATTTAAATGTAAATTATTTAACTTTATTTTAAGCAAATGTTATTTACTCGACTGAAGATTTTACGAATGAATGAAGGAATGAAGTTTCGATCCCGTGGGAATATCGAGATAAAAAGTATTCTGTGTTAATACTGGTTTTACACTATCTGTGTACCAAATTTAAGCCAAATCCGTTTAGGAGTTTTTGCGTGATTGAGTAACAAACATCCAAACATCTTCACAAACTTTCACATTTATAATATTAAGGGCATATTCCACCAAACTTTTATACAACGAATAAGGGTACGTTTCCACTGAAGCGGAGCTGGGCGGAGCGGAGAGGAGACGTGTAGGAATCGTCCAATCACAGACGAGACGAGTGACGCGATGAGGATTTCAACCATTGTGATTAGTCGATTCCCGCACGTCTCTGCTCCGCTTCGCTCAGCTCCGCTTCAGTGAAAACGCACCCTTAGTCTTATGCTGAGAATAAATTTTGATTTTTTCACTGTCAGATGTCAATTTTATTCCGCGGATAAAAGATATCTGACTTTGGTAAAAACAGCCCTTAGAAGGATAGTAGGATTATCGCCCATAAATCATGTTTTATCTCCTTGACATCGAATTTTGACTTATGTGAGGTTGGCACAAAGTAATGAGACACTTGGTTTACGTTTTATATTTTTTACTAGCGACCCGCCCCGGCTTCGCACGGGTGCAATGCTGATCAATACATTGTATACAACTAAGTCGCTTCCCGCTGTCTGTCTGTCCCTATGTATGCTTAGATCTTTAAAACAACGAAACGGAGGAAGGTTTATATGTATAATAATTGCATAATATAGTAGAGAAACACTGATCATTTTAGAGCCATTATTTCTCGTAAAAAGTATAGGGTAAAAAATGTTTTTTGTGGGTTATCCCTTTGAGATAGACAAATACCATCGGGGACTTTTTTGTAGACCTTTTTAAGGTGTACAATACTATAGTACATTATTTTGATCTATCTCGTAGGGTTCAGCCAGCGTTTGCAATGTAAGCGCAAAAAAATGTGTTTATTTACGACATCACATTAGAAACCTCTAAAATTATCAGTGTTTCTCTACTATATTATGCATGTATTATACATATAAACCTTCCTCTTGAATCACTTTATCTACTAAAAAAAACCGCATTAAAATCCGTTGCGTAGTTTTAAAGATCTAAGCATATATAGGGACAGACAGACAGGGAAGCGACTTTGTTTTATACTATGTAGTGATTATTATTACAATACAAAAAGCTTAGTCAATGATGTAATCACCATTAGCATTTAAGACTTCTTGCCAACGATCCGGCATAGTTTGGATGCCTTTCGTCCAGAACTCTGATGACTGGAAAAAGTTGTTCAATTCCGCCTCTACATCACAGAAATCATTAAATTGATTACTCCGCAAATGTTGTTTCAGGGCTCTAAACAAATTATAGTCTGACTAGCAACCCGCCCCGGCTTCGCACGGGTGCAATGCTGATCACTATCACTACATAGTATAAAACAAAGTCGCTTCCCGCTGTCTGTCTGTCTCTATGTATGCTTAGAACTTTAAAACTACGCAATGGATTTTGATGCGGTGATCAGTGTTTCTCTATTATATTATGCATGTATTATACATATAAACCTTCCTTTTGAATTACTCTATCTATTAAAAAAAATTACATCAAAATCTGTTGCGTAGTCTTAAAGATATAAGAATACATAGGGACAGACAGCGGGAAGCGACTTTATTTTATACTATGTAGTGATGAGGCGAGGTCTGGGAAATAAGGTGAGTGGGGTATCGTCTCCCAGCCCAAGTTCTCCAACTGTTGGCGAACGGCACTTGAAAAAGGTAATGTATAGAGTTTCGTAAAGTGTCTCATTACTTTTGTGCCAACCCAATATAATTAATCTCTTTTACTACTTTTGTTCAATTTATTTATAATTTGTCATTCATATATTATATTTTGTCATTCTGATTCTAATGATTAATAATTTAATTTTAATGCAATTATAACCCATAATAATAACAAACAATATGTGTACGCCGGAAATGGCAGTATATTATGATCGTAATACATAATGCACCTAACAGCTTTGTACAATATTCTGACAAATGAACGCATTCTATTCTACGACGTGTAACGTTAAATGCGCAAAACCTGAAAATAGTTTGATCAGAATAACGAGCAGAATTAATTGAACTACTTTTTAATATAGGTCTCATTTTTCAAAAAATCTTCATTGAAAACGTTGCCGTGTCTATTTATTAATAGGTCAAGCAAGCCAATGTCAGCGCGGCGCAGCGGCCCGGTGGTGACGACTCCTCCCTCGATAAAACGTCGTCGCAGACGCAAGAAACGATCAGAATGGCCGGTAAAACTAAAACAGCACATAAAACCTTTACAATTTTTTTAATGACTTATTTTCTCTCTGAAATAGGTCAATTGAATTAAAAATCAGTTGGGGTGTCTGCGGTTTTGCGCATTTACCGTTACACGTTGTATTCAGCTGCATACGTATAGAGTGGAAGCCGACCCTTTTTTTTTTTTTTTTTGGGTGGGAAATTATCAAATAACTTCTCCCGCTCTGGGCGAAGCGGGAGGGTGTGTCAGACTTTTACTGACTAAAACCCACCCGTGTTCCTTCAGTTGCTTGTGCCAAGGGCCACGGTACCTCTTTCGAACAACCCGCGACCCTGGCAAGCATCGGCCCTAGCGGACCCCGTCAGTTACTGCTGACATCTCTTTGAGGCGCGCGTGGAACACAACGCGCCGTCGACCCGGGCCTGGTCCTTACCGGACGGCGAACTGCCCATTGCTCACCGTCCGCAAGCCCGCGCCTACGGTGGCCGGGAGTCAGCTCTTGACTCCCGACGCCCAGGGCGTCTCCTGTGGCGACTAGGGGCGTGAGGGCGCAAAGATTGCCTCTCCCTCACGCGTTCCGCCTCCTCCTTCGCAAGCATTACTGCTTCGCAGAAGGAGGTGACGGCTTCCCATGCACTCTCGCTCCGTACCATGGCCTGGACCAGGGCCGGACGCGAGAGATCGCCGCCACCTATCGCCGCCGTGAGGACGCGGCGGTGCTCCGCCCAAGCCGGGCAGATCTCCACCGTGTGCTCCACCGTGTCCTCCGGGCGATCCACACAATGGTGACACCCGGGCGTTTCCTCCCGCCTTATACGGAACAAGAACCTCCCGAAGGAGCCGTGTCCGGTGAGGACTTGCGTCAGGCGGAAGGTGAGGACGCCGTGGCGCCTCTCTAGCCACTCCTCAAAGAGGGGACTTACCGCCGCAATTGTGGCGTGCCCAGCACTGGGTTGCGACAGACGCGCTCTCCATGTCGCCATGAGATCCCGCCGGAGCTCTGTCCGCTGTGCCGTGATTTCTCGCGGCAGCGGAGTAACGCCCCGGCGTTTTTCCTCCTCGCGCCACTCCCATATTTGGGCGAGGACTTTTGCCTCCAGATCCCATGGCGGTAATCCGGCAAGGAGGCTCGCCGCCTCACCGGAGACCGTGCGGTATCCCCGGACTAGCCGGACGGCCATGACCCTCTGGGACGCGTTCAACCGGCGGGCTGGTCGCCGCCTCAAAGAACGCGCCCACACCGGTGCCCCGTAAAGGGCCATAGACCGCACGACCCCTGCGTAGAGCCTCCGGCAGGAGGCGTTTGGACCCCCTAGATTGGGCATGAGCCGCTTCAAGGCAGCCCCGGCCCGCTCCAGTCTGGGAGCCAAACGTCGAAAATGCTCCACGAAGTTCCACCGGCTGTCGAGGACGAGTCCCAGGTACTTCATCGTCGACTCGACGCCGATGTGAACCCCTCCCACCGTTATTTGGGAACCCGATGGTGGCGCGTTCCGAGGACCATGAAAACACATGGCCGCGGACTTGTGCAGGGCCACCTCGAGTCCCAGTTGCCGGATCCTCTCAGCGACTGTCGCAACCCCGCGTGTCACTAATTCAGCCGCCGCCTGGTGCGACCTCCCCTGCGCCAGGACAAGCGTGTCGTCAGCGTAGCAAACTACACTGACGCCGCTTGGGAGGTCGGCGCGCAGCACCCAGTCGTACCCGATGTCCCACAGATGCGGCCCCAGGACCGATCCCTGTGGGACACCGCACGACATCTCTCGCCGGTTCCACTCTCCCTGGTGACCGGGGTAAATGATGACTCTGTCCGTCAAATAGGCCTCGACCACGCGACAGAGGTAGGTTGGCATCCGATGATACCGGAGTGCCTCCCTGATGCAACTCCAGGGCAGGGTATTGAAAGCATTGGTGATGTCTAGAGACACCGCCAAGACGACCCCACCCCGGGCCACAGCATCCCCTGTCGTGAGGGCTCGCACGCGCATGATGGCGTCCACCGTAGAGCGCCCCCTGCGGAAGCCAAACTGGCTCTCCGCTAGATCCGGCCCCACCCGCACCAGCTGCCCGACGAGGCGGTCTGCAATGACTCTTTCAAAGAGCTTGCCCACCTCGTCGAGCAGCACGATGGGCCGGTAAGCGGACGGAGAGTCCACAGGGCGCCCTGCTTTCTTAATGAGGACCAGTTTCCCTATCTTCCAACGAAGTGGAAACTGGCCCCTCTCCAAGCATGCGCTTAAGAGCCCCCTTAGTCGAGGCCCGAGAGCCTCTAAGGCCAGAACCCAGGCTTTTCCAGGCAAGCCGTCGGGTCCTGGGGCGGTGTTTTTGGCATTAAGCCTACGTACCGCCACTCTCAGCTCTACCTCGGTCACCTCCGGAGCATCGTCGTTGACGTCAGCGGTGTGGTCCGCATCGGGCACCGCAGGAGGCGGAGCCATGGGCGGGGAAGTGTGTTCCCCTCGCGAAGGGAACAGAGCGCTCACTACGTCCTCCACGAGCTGGGGCCGGAAGCCGACCCTAACATACATAGTTGGGAAAGGCTAGGCAGATAGATTTTGTTTTATAACGTGAAATCTTAAAAAAGTACTTCGCAAATATTTACGATTGCTTCCTTAAAAATGTTTTCCTATAAAACGCAGTGTTCCACACACGGCTAATAAGAATATCAAACTAAACCTTCCACCAAATACCGAGAAAATCGAAACATTTTGCTACTACGAACATTTTCAACGTACTGCAAGATTTACCACGTTCATGAGTATTTGTGGGACGTAAAATTAGATTTTATGTTATCGTTCCGCGGCTTTGGAACGGTTCCAGCTTACCTGAATGAGCTTAGAGGTTATTTTGGCTTGTACAAGTTGACATAATGGTATATAATATGATTTATTGCATGGTTGGACCAATATTACACGAGTTTAATATTGGGGCCAGATTTAGAAATTTCGATATTATTTTGTGCGTCGTTATGTCACTTGATCACGACATAGGTTTAAGGGGCAGGGTAAATTTCAATACTGCTATTCTGTAAAGTTCACTTCGAACCCCACTTATGTAAGCGCGCACAATTCGAAAGCAAACTCATTTGTTAATCGACTTTCAAAAAGGAGGACTTTATATATATATTTTTTTTTTAAGTATGTTCACCGATTTCTCCGTCAATTGTGGACCTATTTTTTAAATTATTTTTTTGTTTGAGGTGGTCCCGTTGTCGCCAAGTCCCTCAAATTTTATAGGCACACCTATAGAGATTTGGGTATTGTTTATAGTAACTCGTGCATTTGCTCTCGGAAAGCACCATTCGGTGAAGTGGAATGGATGATGATGAAGACCACAGATGGCCATAGGAACTACTCAATAATAAGTATTTTACGGTTGGGATTCGATCAGATAGGTACTTTAATGTGGTTACTAAGCAATTTATGCTCGTCACAATGCAGCACACCTTCCCAAATATGTCTTTTCTTTCTTTTTTTAGTAAAGCATCGCGAATTCACAACGAGACACTGTTCGAATCTAGAAGTAATATTTAGTAAACACCAACAACCGTGGCAGTTGAGAAGCTAGCTTCTTTATCATTTGTAACACTTGAAGATAAAACTTATTTGAACAGCTGGCCGCAATGTAAAAGAAGGAGGAAGGAGGTTTTTCATACATTATGACAACAAGTCAAGTCAAGTCAGTCAAGGTCTGTATATTTGACGCCTAGAATACTGCGCTCCATTGCACGTTGGCAAACCTTGAGTTTAGGCTTTTGAATGTATGTCAAAGACCAAGTCTGGGATCCATAGATCATTATATCTACAACACAACTACATACATTTTAATGGTATTCTAGTGTAATGAAGCTCTTAAAATTCACTTAAATTTAAAACGTTCTTGAAAGTATTTCTGTTACTGTACCCATTGGCTTACTACAGTAACAACTGAACAACTGTTTCGAAACACACCTAAAACTTGAATTTCATTCCAAGTGTTGGCATAGAGCCCAGAACTGAAATTGTGCCCATAAATTACTGGGTACTCGTTGCATCGACACCTGACTTTAGGCAACTTTTCAAATTGCTCCTTTTGATATAACTTTGCTTAAACGTTTGCCACGTTTCAAAAAATGTAATCAAAATGATGTTATAACTTGTATTGTTAGTATTGGCAACATAACATAACATAAACAGACTATAATTTTCCCACTGCTGGGAAACAGGTCTCCCCTTTCGAGAGAGAGAGTGTGCTGTAACATACCAGGCGGGCCCCGTGCGGATTGGTAGATGTTGTATTGTGAGGCGTGTTGATAGCACCAACGTGATTTTTCAGTCTCCAAGTGCGCAATATTCTCTGCGCGCCAAGATCACTTCCTCTGTTCTGGATGTAGAACCTCCCATAATAGTGACTGACAGTTGGGGAACCCTTCGGGACACGTATTTGCAGTTATACGCAGGATAACAGCACGAAGTTCGATATCGTAATAAATTATTGTAGCTACTCGTATCTTCATAATTTTAGATCATGCACTGTACTCTTAATATGGGCAAAGGAATGCACATCCGAGACATGTCCTGTCATGGTCGCCATGTACTGTGAGGCGTGTTGAATGAAAGACGAGTTGAGGACACTGGATTTATTTAGGATGCACATGATTAAATATACGTAATGTTGGGCACATGCGACTTGGAATTTTTGATTCCAGGACATGCTGGAGTCCTCACGTTGTTTTCTTTTACGATTTTAAGAGCAATGGTGATCAAATTATTTACACGAAGTACCTGTTTAGGTTCGAACCTACGGCGTACAACTCGTTAGTCGGGGCCGATACCACTGGCCCATCACCGCTCTCCCTTACCTCTTTCCACTTTTCCCGATCTTCTACGAATATGGGCCATCCTTTAAGAAGGAGTCCAGCCGGTCGATTCTGTAAAAATCTCACCGTGAAATCATAAGTGAAGTGAGCACTTAATAGTGTCAATCCCTACCATTACGGAATGACAGAGTTCACTTACCGCTCACTTGACCTAAGTTCTCACGGTGAGATTTTTACAGAATAGCACTGCAGTATCTACATCATAATTGTTATAGAAGAAAATTCAGCGGGGTTATTATGTAACACACTCACAACCTCAGTGCTATTCATGTTGACACTTAAACAATATGAATTGCGTTATTTACGTTGTCGGGCAGACGAATTGTTGAAAGATAAAATTAAGGTTAGTCACTAACCTAGTGTACTCGGACAAAATGGTTTGGTTAGGTTAGAACTCAGCTAAATCCAAGTTGGGCGAATTCCTTGGCTATTTAGTATTTCTACGCAACCATTATATTAGAGTGTTCAATAATATTTTTAGGAAAGCAACATAGGAATTATTTGAGGTTCGTTTAAATACAAGCGTAGGTAGGTGGCTACGTCGTAGCACTCAGGCTACGCCGTAGGCCCCAAGCTACGCCGTAGCTCCAAGGTACGACCTTGATGACTGGCTAACAATTTAAAAGCAATTTCGGCATGAGCAGTGACGGTCCTGACTTACGAGCTGTATGTAGGTCGTGAGTTCGAACCCTGCCAGAGGTTGATCTTTACTTTCTGTTTCTGTACTCGGCACTTAATTCCGTGTAATTAATTTCATCATCGCTGCTCTAAAAACAGTGAAGGAAAACATCGTGAGAAAACTCGAAGACATGTTTCATCCACCAACCCGCACTGGGCCCCTGTGGTGGATTATGGCCCGCTCCCTCTCGGACCTGTCCCAGTAGTGGGGACTGCTGCTGATTATGCTGCATTTAAGCAATTTCTTGCAAAGTTCGTGCCGTAACGAGAGAAGTATATAACTGTCAAGTTTTCTAGTTTAGTACTGCATACCCCGCTTTATGACGTCAAGCTCTCACAAAGCCTGGCTTAATATTATTTGAAAGTTGGCCAAGATTTCTGTGAAATCTGAGAGGCAATTCTCGTAATTTTAAGAACATTTACAGTCTGATGTCAGTCTTAATCTGTCAAAAATACCTCTAATTTAACTACATTTTTGACAAGTTTTTGACATTACTTTCGCTGAGATGAGATTGCGTCTACATTTTGAACGTATTTAATTACGAGGCTTTCTGATTTAAATTATAATAGATATTAGAGAACATATTTTCATGAAAAAGAATTTCATCTTGTAATTTCATAAATGAATCCTTCTTGTGTTCATCATCTGCCTAGCCTTTTCCCAACTATGTTGGGGTCGGCTTCCAGTCTAACCGGATGCAGCTGAATACCAGTATTTTACATGGAGCGACTGCCTATCTGACCTCCACAACCCAGTTATTGGGTAATACGATACCCCTAGGTAAGACTGGTTGTCAGACTTTCGGGCTTCTGACTACCCGTAACGACTGTCAAAGATCTACGAATGACAGCCGGGACCAACGGCTTAGCGTGCTTTCCGAGGCACGGAGGGGTACGGTATGTAAAGATGGTCACCCATCCACAGACCAACCGCGGCAAGCGTAGCTTAACCTGATCGATCGACCTGTGCGGCTGTTATTATTTAGCCACGGGCCCCTCGAATCCTTTTTGTGTTAGCAAACAATAAAATTTCTAATATCTACTTATGTTAATAGTAATAAGTTGAAAGTAATGTTTTTGACTTTCATATTAATTAATATATGAAATTAATTTCTCAGAAATCTAGTCTACATAGCATTTAATTATTAAAAGCAAAGGTTTACTGAGAAAGACATTTAAATAGTTCTGTATTGGATTAATTAATATAAAACGATTTATTAATGACTACAAGAAAACATTTTATAGTTGAAATATTGTTAAACAAATTAAATCAAAATATAGATTGGAATTTAAGCGTAAGTATTTTTTCTCAAGAAAAATGTTTTAGAAGTGTAGTGCTAATTAGAAAAATTCAAGGCATTTATTTAATTAAACCACTCACAGGCATTTCTGAAATGTCAAAAAGTCGGTCAGTTAGTCAGAAAGTACACGGAGAGAAAAATCTTAGAAAAATCACTGTGCTGTTTCATAATCTGAGTGCATTTGAGTGATAATGGAAAAATTACCATGCTAGCAAGGTAGAAATTCCAATGCTGCATAATAAACTTTATTGGACTAATAGTCAATTTTTCCCAATCTCACTCAGAAAATTTTCTGTAGATGTCACTTGCACTCACTTTATAGTGATGAACACAGTAATTTTTCTAAGAATTTTCTCTTCGTGTAGAAGCTAGTTGACCATTCCAACACGTCGACCTCTATGGAGAAGAACGGACAAGAAATTCCACGGACACTCTTTTTAGGGCAGATTTTTCCATCGCCAGACAACTTTTATTCGAAGAATAAAATTGACGTTTGACAGTTGTATGAAATAACTGTCAATATTATTATTATTGAAATCTCGATTATGATGTTTGCTTGATCAATCCCTAGCATCAGTGGGTTGACACTGACAGCTCACTCCATGCAAGTTTTACGGTGAGATTTTTGCAGAATCGACCGGCTGATATATACAACGTGTAACGTTAAATGCGCAAAACCTGAAAATTGTTTGATCAGAATAACGAGCAGAATTAATAGAACCACTTTTTATTATAGGTCACATTTTTCAAAATATCTTCATTAAAAACGTTGCCGTGTCTATTTATTAATAGGTCAAGCAAGCCAATGTCAGCGCGGCGCAGCGGCCCAGTGACAACTCCTCCATCGATAAAGCGTCGTCGCAGACGCAAGAAACTATCAGAATGGCCAGTAAAACTAAAACAGCACATAAAACCTTTACAATTTTTTAATGACTTATTTTCTCTCTGAAATAGGCCAATTGAATTCAAAATCAGTTGGGGTGTCTGAGGTTTTGCGCATTTAACGTTACACGTTGTATATATCAGTAGCGATCTGTATTATCCCAGTAAATTATATTTCACTGGGAGTTATGATTATACTGGCTATCGTCAGTAGCGGTCTGTCTATAACTGAAAATAGATTATTGGGTTCGGCCGTTAGTAGCGAGTAGTGCTTATCTTTTTTACTGACTCTTTTAATAGGTACTCATCGCAACGCTATTACCATGAAGCATAGTATCTGTTAAACATCTCTTCCTCGACCAGTAGCACCTATTAATAAGTTATTCTTAGCTTAGCAGTAGATCAAGAAAACAAAACAAAACCCTATAACAATGAACTTAAAGTTTATTTTCCCTTTTCCCTCTCTTAATATTTTACGAAGGAGCCGGAACTTTGTATATAGGTTACTATGAACTTGTCAAAATCGTTTAATAATATATTATGTTTGTATACAAAAGGATAATGTGTTTGTTTTTGCGAAGTTTATGGGGGTAGGTAAAATGTTTTTGTGTAAGTTAGTAGGGTATTTGGTTATAAAAAGGTCAAGTCATTCTGTTTAGATAAGTAATTTATGTGCGTATAATAAGTTTATTTCTGCCGTCCTTACGAAAAGTGTAATAACTCGGATTTTTGCTCCGTAATCAGCAAAACGAGTTCTACATTTTCTTCTTGGACAGTTTTACGTATCTATCACGAATCGATAACATGTATAGTAATGAAGATACAAACAAATCACGGCACGGTTGGCGCAGTGGTTAAGCGATTGACTGCTACGCTGTGTGTCGCGGGTTCGATTCCCGCACGGAAAAAATATTTGTATGACCTACAAGTAGTTGTTCCGGGTCTGGCTGTTTGTGTATGTGAGTTGAAATGTTTGTAAACGCACCCACAATACAGGAGAAATTCCGAGTGTGGGGCAACGTTTATATATAAAACCGACTGGACATGCTGTTACAACTCGGTTAGGAAAGAATCGCTTCAAAGGCTTTTTCTTTGATGAATTTTCCTATATCTTTAAGGAATGTCTACGCAAATGTATTTTAGCGTTCACTGTGTAAAGGTTTTGAAGGTTGGGCACTTCGTAGTGTTCCGTAAGTATTTTTTAAGTTTAATTGAGCCCCTTTGTTGTGTTTGCGAATGTTGAGCCCAATGGTGGCCCAGTGATATGACCTGTAGGTTCAAACCCAGACAGACCCTTTACTTTGTGTAAATTATTTCATCACCACTGCTCACAAAACGTTGAAGGAAAACATCGTGAGGAAACCGGCATGTCATAGAACCAAAAAATCGAAGACATGTGACATCTACCAACCCGCACTGGGCCCGCGTGGTGTATTACGGCCCACTCCCTCTCACAGAGAGGAGGCCTGTGTCCCAGTATTGGAAACATTATAGGCTTATTATGCTAAATAATGTTACTACGGACCTAAAAACACTTAAACAAAGTGAACAGTCCCTTTATAAGACACTTGGTATGGAGGCACGTTCCATTGTGTGTTGGGCCTCGTCGTTATTAGTTTGTAAAAGTTTACTAACCTAGTTTTTATGTCATTGTTGTTAATACTGGATTGTCTGTACAGTCCGTTATGAAGAATGTACTCGTACAACATTATTTTTAGTATATTGCAAACCTGAATATAATTTGTACAGAATAAGTAACTGAATCCATTCCAAATTTCTACACCATTTTATATTTTGTCCCAAAGATATTTAAAAAATGTTACAAATTGAAAACCGAGCGACACTAAGTACATAATTATCCGCGATCATATGCGCACAATACAGGTTACGGCCGCTCATAGCGGCACTAGGCACGGGCACACAGCGGGCTGGAGGCGCGGACGGCGAGGGGCGCCGCGTGGTGTGCATATTTTTGTACTGACATCCAGGTAACATAACAAGCTTATAACTTTGTGATTTTTCATGATACAGTTTTGAAATTTTGTACATATATTATTTACATAAAAATACTAGACACGTGTTTTGGGTTTCGCATATACTAAAATTATTGTTGTATATTTATGTATGTAAACAGTATTTAACTATTTAATGGTATGCAATTTGATACATACGGGTTACAAACACCTAAGATAATAGTTATATTTTCTTACCTTGATGGCTTAGAATTTGACCGTTGTAGAAAAGACCTGTAACAAGAAAATAAAAGTTTAATAAATCTGAAGAATACAGAAACCGGTCAAGAGCGAGTCGGAATCGCGCGCCGAGGGTTCAGTATAATCATTTATTATATTTTCATCGGTGAGGCATAAATTCGTCAGAGAATTTTAGCACTGCGGTGTAGAATATTGTAGTTTTAGGTCAGTGCCATCTCTTGACCGATAGTGGAACTAATGTAATTTGTTTATGTTTTCTATTTAGAGACATCGTTTTATTTTTCCTGTAATCTTTACACAAACTTGCCAATTCACTACAAGATTGCAATATGTGAATTCAATAATAAAACTGTGCTACCAATTTTTCAAACGAAAATACGCGATCCGAAATAGCTGACCTACGTAAATACTATACTAGTCAAACTGTTCAATAATGTAAACGTCTCCCAATTACTTTGTACGAGTACTGGTTTCTCGAAGAAAAACTATTGCAAAATTGATGTCGATAATTTTCGTTCGAGAAACTATACCCTTAGTAACTAAAAAACATAAAATAAAACCAAGACCAAATCGTAGAAAACTTTCATCTTCCCAACTATTTTTGGGTCAGCTTCCAGTCTAACCGGATGCAGCTGAATACCAGTATTTTACGTGGAGGGACTGCCTGCTTGACTTCCACAACACAATAAGTGAGTAATACGATGCCCCTTGGTAAGACTGGTTGTCAGACTTTCAGGCTTCTGACGACCCGTAATGACTGCCAAAAATCCTCGGATGACAGCCAAGACCAACGGCTTAACTTGCTTCACGAGGCACGGAGGGGTCTCTATATGTACAGATGGTCACCCATCAACGGACCAACCGCGGCAAGCATAGCTTAACCTGATCGATTGACCCATACGGCTGTTACATCTTAGCCACGAGCCCCTCCAAAAATGATCGCAAAATTGATGTCGATAATTTTCGGTCGGGAAACTAGCCCTAAGTAGATATCTTAAAAAAATACAACCAAGATCAAATCGTAGAACTTTATTAACAACTAACACGATTATCCAAAAACTAAAGAAAGCAGTAAAAGCAAGTACATTAGTACAGACGCCAGCACAACAAGCTACCCGAAACTGTCAAATTTTCCCAATCAACTTTGAACCTTATGTTTTAACTATAAAGTTGTATGTTAGTTGTTAGGTAAGTTGTTGTAGTGAATCTATTAAAGAAATTTGACAGATTGTAGAGGCTTGATGTGCTGGCGTCTGTATATTCACGATAAACATTCCTTCCCGTTACCCATTGCACAGACTAACGTAATTTACTCAAGTCTGCTAACATCGAAGTTTTTTACGCAACTGTCCAAACAAATTACCATAGATTTCCAAGGATTAAGCGCCAGTCTCGCTTTTTCCGCTTTATCGCGTTAGACGCTTGAATGCTATACGAATAAGCTAGAGCTGGATGCAGCTTTTTGCTTGTTTATTTGACACAGTGTAGAAAAAGGTTGTTAGGTCAAGTTGTCGACTGGATAATTTGATCTAGGTTTGGGAAGTAATGAAGCTGTATCTGTGTGATTATTGTAATACGTTCAAGGTTGATCACGTGACTTTGAACGTCAGTGTCTCGGAAACTTGACATTACAGGGTTTCATCTTTCTTATTATATTTTCTGTTAACATTGATGTCAGCTATCGATATACAACGTGTAACGTTAAATGCGCAAAACCTCAGACACCCCCACTGATTTTTAAATCAATTGACCTATTTCAGAGAGAAAATAAGTCATTAAAGATATTGTAAAGGTTTTATGTGCTGTTTTAGTTTTACTGGCCACTCTGATCGTTTCTTGCGTCTGCAACGACGCTTTACCGAGGGAGGTGTCGTCACTGGGCCGCTGCGTCGCGCTGATATTGGCTTGCTTGACCTATTAATAAATAGACACGGCAACGTTTTTAATGAAGATTTTTTGAAAAATGTGACCTATATTAAAAAGTGGTTCAATTAATTCTGCTCGTAATTCCGATCAAACTATTTTCAGGTTTTGCGCATTTAACGTTACACGGTGTATATCACAAGCGTGGCCGCCTATTTCGAAATGGCGCGACAGTAGGTATGGCGGTCTCCCAAAGCCCCTTTATGTCGGCTCGGAACATGAGACGAGTTTTTAAGGAAAAACCAATTCAGCTGTCAGCGGGGGTGAGGGGTGAGGTACTGCGCAGTTAGTAGTACATTCAGAGCCACCAAATCTGTTTAATCTTACGAAAATACAAGCTTGATGCTAAGGGCCAGTTTTTTGTTCCGTACCTAGTTAACTCAACCAATTATTAAAAATAGTAACTAATGGTAAAATTTTATCAAAAGGTGTTTTTTGATCAGTTGTTAGTTTATCCAATGGTCAAAAAATTAACTATTAGTTAAAAAAGTTACCCACCCGAAGTTGGTTAGTTAACAATATGGCGGATGGTCAACTCAATCACAACAGCTGTTTTGTACAAGTTTTCTTCTTGTCAACTGTTGTCAAAGTCGTATTTCTCAAATATTCTTTGTATTGTTTATCATGGATTTAAACATAGTTAAATATTATGATGTGTCGGAAAGTTCATCGGACGATGCTATTTTTGAAGACTACGTGTTAATGAGAACTTCGTGTCCGTATCCTATCGGTCTCGAGTTCTTGAATGAATAAAGCCTGTTTTAATATAAAATATTACCATTTATTTAACGTGACCGTCGTTCATAAAAATCAACTCTTCTGCTCGCGACTTAAACGCGACAAATTTCTTCGCCTACCCGCGCTAGTACTTCATTTTCGCGTATCGTTCTATCTGACTTTTTTATATTTGCTCGACTACAAAGGATCCAATCGTGGTTTTTATTTCCTAAAGAATTGTGCTATCAAATACAAAAATATTTTTTCAAATCCGATTGGCAGTTCCAGAGATTAATGCATTCAAACAAACTCATCAGCTTTATTATTTGTATACAACGTGTAACGTTAAATGCGCAAAACCTGAAAATAGTTTGTTCAGAATAACGAGCAGAATTAATTGAACCGCTTTTTCATATAGGTCACATTTTTCAAAAAATCTTCATTAAAAACGTTGCCGTGTCTATTTATTAATAGGTCAAGCAAGCCAATGTCAGCGCGGCGCAGCGGCCCGGTGACGACTCCTCCCTCGGTAAAGCATCGTCGCAGACGAAAGAAACGATCAGAATGGCCAGTAAAACTAAAACAGCACATAAAATATTTACAATTTTTTTAATGACATATTTTCTCTCTGAAATAGGTCAATTGAATTAAAAATCAGTTGGGGTGTTTGAGGTTTTGCGCATTTAACGTTACACGTTGTATAGACATAGAAATTAGAACAGTTGACAGAACACGTATTTGCTTTAACATTGGCTGAATATCACTTCCACGTCTTAAAACCAAACCAAAAGGGGGTAAACGAAGCCGGTCTAAAACCCAGAAGGTTTTGGTAAGGCAGGGTCCAGGAAAGGACACGAGCGACGAGGATGGTTTCATCAAGGTGGAAAAGAAGAAGAAGAAGAAGCCTCCTTGTCGGAACCAGTGCGGCACCGCACCGGCAGGACCCAACATGCTGCTGCGTCCAGCGATCCCAACGACGCTGCTGTACGTGTCCAGGCTGCACCACTCCACGAAGGTTGAGGAGATCGTGGAGTACCTACGTGTGAAGACCAACTGGACTTTGAGGGTCGAGAAGTTGGAGCCGCGTCACAACACGAACTTCAAATCGTTCGTGGTGCGTGTTCCGACACATCATCTCGAGAAGTTCCTCAAAGAAGAGTTCTGGCCGAAGGGTGTTGTGTATCGCCGGTTTCGTGGCCGGCTACATGACACCAGTCAGCGAAACACGACGCCGACACTTCGTGTGCAGTAGTTATTAGTTTGTTATGTCATATGTATTTATAGTATTTTTAAGTTATATTATTTATTATAGTATTGTATTTGTGATACTTTTGTATGTATTAGTTTATAAGTATGTTTGTAGTAGTATGTATTGTTTTTTCTATGGGCCTTAGTTGCCTGAAATAAAGGAATAAATAAATAAAAATAAATAAAACAACAAGGTATATTTACCTACGTGACAGTTAGATAGTTTCAACCTTAGTGAAGTTTGAATTTACTGGGAATTGTTATCTAAACTTATAAATATAGGCTAACGCGGTCGACGATACAAAAAATTGGTCGAGTCACTCAAATAGAAATGACCCATCAAACAATAGTCACGAAACAAAATATTATTTTCCAATTAACACACTGTTATTTACTCTGCGTTCCTTCCTTTTAAAACAATAAAGTTTATTAAATTGTCACCCTTTTTTTTTTGAAGTTTGACCTTCATGTTATATTTACAACACCCCTGGGCAATCGACAAAAGTAATTTTGATCGTCGGTATTCATCAAATTCGATTTACGAAATGTTGTTTTTAATTTCGTCCGCCATTTTTTTTTGGCGGTTGATTCGTGATCGCCACGGTATTTGAATACATATTAGGGGCGGGACTGTCAAGAGGATTCTTTGTGATTTATGGTTAAAGTATGGTGTTGTCATTGTTTTATGTTGCAAGCTTTTTATATGTTTTATTACCGTACAGTATGACCGCCAGAAGAATTCTGAGTACCAGTCTTACTAAGGGGTATCGTATTACCTAGTAACTGGGTTGTGAAAGTCAGATAGGCAGTCGCTTCATGAAAAATACTGGTATTCAGCTGCATCCGGCTAGACTGGAAGGCGACCCCAACATAGGGTGCTTACATAAAGAAGCGGGTTTTCGGTCCCGACTCCCGGTACAGGTCTCAGCAGGTTGATCTTCGGAAGGAAACGGTTACGTGTTTTACCTGTTTCTTTATGTGTAAGCGCATAAGAAAACACGGGAATATTATACCTGCACCGATCGGTACCAACCCGCACAGACTCGCCTGCACCGGAAACCTGTTTCTTTATGTAACCACCCATAGTTGAGAAAACGCTAGGCAGATGAATTTCCCAAAGGTGACAAAGGCAAAGGCAAAGGTGGACATAGGTCTTGAACAGTCTCGGGCGTATGCTATTTCCTTGTAATAGCCCCAATTGAAGAAATCGATAGGGTTGCGGTTAATGTGCATAGAGGCCCCCTAATTGGTCGGGTTGGGTATGTTTAATTTAAGTAATATTGGACTTGTGACGTAGTGACACGGGGCGCCGTCATTTTGGTAACACCATGGTTTGTCTAAGTTCGAGACTCACATGTTCCAGCAAAAATGGAAGTTCATTTTTCAAGAACTTTCTGTAGGTTTCTCCATTAAGTCTGGACGGCACTTCAAACTGGCCAATTAGTTCGCCATTGAGGATACCAGACCACAAGTTAACGCTGGGGTAAAATTGTTCTATGTGACAACACTAGAAATATTTGTATCATCTTCAACTAGTTGTTTCGGGTCTGGCTGTTTGTTTATGTGAGTTTAAATGTTTGTACAACGCACCCACAATACAGGAGAAATTCCTAATGTTTGGCCACGTTTTCTTAAAAAAAAAAAGAAAATCATATTCTTTTAAACTAGATGAGGTCGGCGTTTCCTATCTGACTATTCTGAGAAGAAAGGCCGAAACAAACTCAGAGGTCACGGTCTCTTTTAAAGTTCAGACATAATCTTGGTCAGATCATGTGAAGGCCACATAGATTCGTGAAATGGTCTTTTGAGGAAAGAAGCACACAGATCGAGTGGACCTGTCCAGTCAGTGCACGTAGTTGTCAGTAATCGTGCAGCACAACTCAGAACTTAAGGAGCTCAACGATTCTATGAAAAATACCAAAGACGGACATTTGGGTAGGCCGCATAAACTACTCAAACTGCCAGATCATGATTATTCCGTATCGCTCGAATCGTGACTCATCTGACCATAAAACTTTATTGAAAAATCCAGGATTCTCTTGTCTTTTTTGTAACATGGTTTGGCAAAAATCAACGCGCAATTGGTGATCTGCCGGTCGATTCTGGAAAAATCTCACCGTGATAACTAAGGTGAAGTGGCGTAAGCTTAGAGTGAGCTGAGAGTAATGCTGATGCTAGGGATTGGCACTATTGACGACTCTCTTCACGCTCACTTCACCTTTGTTTTCACGGTGAGATGTTTACAGAATAGATAGGCTTGAGAATAGTTAAGCTTGGACTCATTGAATGTGGAGCGCGTTGTATCCTTCATCGTGAAGAATGGCTTGGATAGAAGTTCTTGGGATGTTCAGAGCACGAGCCATACTTCTCGTCTTCTCTTCAGACAGTTTTCGCTGAACTTCTTCCAGCACCATTTCTCTGCGATCCGAATCAGCTCTGAGGATTCCTTCATGACTGCCACGTCGACCAGGGATGCGGCTTGCCATTAACGTGTTGTGCGTGTTAATAAAAACACGTAGGCTGGGATATCCCTGAGGTTGCGGCCCACCACGATGTTGAAGTTGCTTGGGATACAGTCGCGCTACTTCGTGGCCGTTCCCTCGTGCAACACTATAAAAATAATGCATATCTGCATATTCACTTAACGTGTAACTCCTCTCTTACACTTCCAAGTAAACAATGTCTATATCAAAATGCAAAACACAGTCCAATAAGCGAGCAAAGTAAATGATAAATGATAAATGATAAATGATTTATTTTCTGTAAGTAGGTTTGTACAAACACTTTTACATGTCAATCATATTTTTTTAAACTAGATGAGGTCGGCGTTTCCTATCTGACTACTCTGAGAAGAAAGGCCGAAACAAACTCAGAGGTCACAGTCTCTTTTAAAGTCCAGACATAATCTTGGTCAGATAATGTGAAGACCATGTAGATTAGTGTCTGAAATGGTCTTTTGAGTAAAGAACCACACAGATTGAGCGGACCTGTCCAGTCAGTGCACGCATTTGTCAAAAATCGTGCAGCTCAACTCAGAACTTGAGGAGCCTTACGATTCGACGAACAATACCAATGAAAGGACATTTGGGTAGGCCGCATAAATGACTCAAACTGCCAGATCATGATTAAAACTAACTAAGAAGGAAAACCGAAAAAAAGAAATGACCCACATAGTCTTCACACTCACAGTAATAATAATAAAAATAAGATACTTTACAAAGTAAATATCCATGTCATTGTTTATATAAAATTCATCAATGTCAATGTGTATATAAAAATCCGGATATAATCTTTGAGGACCATGTAGATTGGTGTCTGAAGTGGTCTTTTGAGGAAAGAACCACACTGAGTGGACCTGTGCAGTCAGTGCACGCATTAGTCAGTAACCGTGCAGCTCAACTCAGAACTTAAGGAGCTCAACGATTCGACGAGCAATACCAGGGACAGGACATTTGTGTAGACCGCATACACCACTCAAACTGCCAGACCATGATTAAAACGGAAACAATGACCCACATAGTCCTCACATTCACAATAATTAAAATAATATAAGACTTTAAACAGTAAATGTTCATGTCATTCTGTATATAAATAGATATTTAGAAAGAAAGAAAAAAAAAAACCAAAGTGTAAATCAGCAAAATAAAAAATAAACAACATTCACTGTCTAGACCTATTGGAGCAGCTCAATCCCAAGCTTTTTTGTCCTCAATATAGTCTTTTACAGTATAATAGGCTTTCTGGCATAGTTTTAGCTTTATAAAAGATTTGAATTTATTAATGCTTAGTTCTTGAATGTGGCTAGGAAGTTTATTATAAAAATGTATACATTGGCATCTAAACGAGCCACCTATTTTCTTAAGCCTTGTTGTAGGAACAACATATTTGTGTTTGTTCCTAGTATTAATATTATGGATATCACTGTATTTTTTAAACAGATTAATATTTTTATGTGCATACAAAAGATTATCATAAATGTACTGAGAAGGCACAGTCATTATATTAATCCCTTTAAATTTGTCTCTGAGGGAGTGTCTGGGACTTAATTTATAAATCGAACGAATTGCCCTTTTTTGTAAAATAAAAATTGTCTGAATATCGGCAGCATTTCCCCACAACAGAATACCGTATGACATCACACTATGAAAATAACTAAAGTAAACTAAACGGGCTGTCTCTAAATCAGTTAAGTCACGAATTTTCCTAACGGCGTATGCTGCAGAGCTAAGCTTTTTTGACAATTTATCTATATTAGACAATTTATCTATTTTATTATATTATCAATTTATCTATATAGTAGTCAAACAAGTAGGCAGCGGGTTACGTGGGCTAAGCAAGTGTGGTAAGACAAAATGGCGACACGCGTATGACTGAGGTATCTTGTTTTTCGTTGGCGTCGGTAGCGCGCTGCCCCTCTTACCACCGATAGTGAGAGAGATATCAATAATTCGGTCTCTTATCTTCTCGGCCCATTGTTATTGCAGGTAGAAGGGTTGCGCCCTCGTTTGCAACCCATGACCCACGACAACGGATCGCGCAAAATTCATTAAACTTAAATTAAACAAACAAAAAAATCTCCAAATGTTTCAATCTTAGCTTTCCTGCAGTAATTTCAGGTCAGTTAACTAAATAAATAACCTTAGAAATGACAAAATGGGCAAAAAAATTTTTGTTAATATTTTGCTAATATTAAGAAATTTCCACCTCGCTGTCTTTGAAGGCCGATTTTAACCAAAGTAGTCCTATTACGTACTAGAGGGGCCCGTGGCTAAATGATAACAGCCGCACAGGTCGATCGATCAGGTTAAGCTAAGCTTGCCGCGGTTGGTCTGTGGATGGGTGACCATCTTTACATACCGAGACCCCTCCGTGTCTCGGAAAGCACGTTAAGCCGTTGGTCCCGGCTGTCATTCGTAGATCTTTGACAGTCGTTACGGGTCGTCAGTAGCCCGAAAGTCTGACAACCAGTCTTACCTAGGGGTATCGTATTACCCAGTAACTGGGTTGTGGAGGTCAGATAGGCAGTCGCTCCATGTAAAATACTGGTATTCAGCTGCATCCGGTTAGACTGGAAGCCAACCCCAACATAGTTGGAAAAAGGCTAGGCAGATGATGAGTCCTATTACGTACTACTTTTTTTTAATGATTATGAAAGCTGAAAATCTGGCACATTTTGAGGTTTACCTAGAAACCATGAAATCACCTGTTTAGATTTTTAATTTAAAGTTGAAAATTTAAGTCATAATTTATCAAAGGAAAATTTTTCAATGTAGACCAACATTTTCATAACTTTAATCACAGTTACGAAGCTGATTATTTTATGTATAAAAGTACTATCCATGAAAATTCAGTATTAAAAAAAAATCTCGACAGTCTTCTACTTTTTTTTAGATTTTTTTTTTAAATTGATTAGGTCGAAAATTCTCATATAATCAGAAAAAGTTAATGACTTGAAAACTACGAAAAGTCGCAGAACGGTGGTGATTCGGATATCCCACGATACGAAGGATCTTAATTTTATATTTGGAGGTCAATGTTCCGGCGACCCTGTTTAGACGGATTTGCAAAATTATTTTTTTAATGGATGGGTATGCCTCAGGGACAAGTCTCGAAAAACGAAAATGCGGAACCAACGACACCAACTTCCAAAATTAACGTTATTTTTCACGTTGTAGTGTTTTTTTTTGTAACCGGTTCTTTCTTTTTGTAAAAAAGCTTTTTCAACAAATTATTTAACTTGAATTTCATCAATTTAACCCTTTACCGCATAGGAAACCATATATGGTTTGACATGTTTACAGTTTATTTTACTGTAAAAAAATAGAAAACTAGCGTATAAATCCTAATGGGGTTTGTTTTTCATATCATTAGCAATAATAAAACACAACTATTTTGTCTATCATCACATACCAATTGGAAAAAAAAAAATACACTAAAATTAATTCTGAATCTTTAATAAAGACATTAACATGACAATAAAAATTGTTTGTCACTTATTTAATATATCATGCAGTAAAGGGTTAATAAATACTCTTTTATGCTAGGCATTTGACCAAATGCAACCACAATCCTTCATCGCCCAAGGGTCGAAGGATCCTAAAGACATTCAACCACATCATTTCCAGTACAAATTTGAGCGTAACTTTGATTAATCCGTGTCCAGTCAAGCGTTAGTTGGTCGCAAAACTTAGTTTATTGCATACCCTAGGCTTAGTTAAAATTGACTAAGTTTAGATGTATAGTGGATTTTGGCACAATATTCCAATGTTTTCATTTTGAATTTTGATACGACCACAGTCTGTTTAATTGTGATTCATGCATTGGACCAATGCAAAGGATTTTGGAAAAAATATGAAGAGGTTTTAGACTGAGGTTTCTACGCTTTGCGTGGCAGGTTCGATTACGGATCTAATTAATAAAAATTGTAATATTTTAACATTCCCCAGTATATATATATATATATTAGAAGCCTGCAAATTTGTTCGTAAATATCAAGAATTTATAAAAAGCGCGAGGACATTCAATCACGTTACACACTCCGATACAAATCAAGATTAAACATTCCAAACTCTCGACTAAAAATACATTCAACAAGTCCATATGCGATGTCCATATAAATATATAATAAACTACCTGCAGTGCTATTCTGTAAAAATCTCACCGTGAGAACTTAGGTGAAGTGAGCGGGAAGTGAGCTCTGTCATTCCGTAATGGTAGGTATTGACACTATTAAGTGCTCACTTCAATTATGATTTCACGGTGAGATTTTTACAGAATCGACCGGCAGATCGGGGAATTTACATTACCGGGCCATTTAATATCCCACATCGAGTTTTGAATACAGAACTACTAGAAAGAAAGAAACCGGCCAAGTGCGAGTCAGACTCGCACACAAGGGTTCCGTATACACACACGCACACACACACGCACTCACTCCATCACACACACACACACACACACACACACACACACAAACACACACACACACACACACACACACACACACACACACACACACACACACACACACGCACACTCAGTGTGCTCACCTCTGAACCTCTTATCACATTCACATCTACAAACTTCACACGCACACTTCACACAACTAATCTATGTAAGTTTAATAATATCCTGATTTACCTCAGTACCGATCACCTATAGTATTAAATTATGTTTAAGGAACTGCTCGGCCGAACACTGTCTCTTAAAATACAGGTAATCCTAGTTTAAGAGGCAGGGTTATATAAATTATTGTACAGATTTTGCAACATTTGTTTTGTTTTATGTATATCTGTAGCTTTTGTTGGTGAATAAACAATTCTATTATTATTATAGATGTTTGAAACTTTAAACATTCCTAGTGATTATTTTAACAAGATGCAAACCATGTTTTTCATCAACTTTCAACGTTAATATCTCGGAAAAGTGACGCTTTAAGGGGTTTGGTTTGGTCTAATAATATTTTCTGTTTGCATTGATGTCAGCTATCGATTTATTTATGTTTCATGTGTGTCCGCTGGGTTCCGTGTGCACCCTTTGGGTACGAAACCCTAAAAACGTATTTATTGTGACTCGCACAGGAAGATCACAGACTAAACTAAACACAATAAAAAAATATAAAAATAAAATAAAATACAGAAAGTCCTATACGAGACTAAAAGCCATACCAGACATTTGTGACAGTGCATTTTAACCGATTTAAAAAAATGAGGAGGTTCTCAATTCGGTTTTTTATGTTTTTTACTTCAGAACTCGGTTATTTATAAGCCGGTTTGCAAAATTATTTGAAAGGTTATACTTTCAAATTGGTCCCATAGAAATTTCATCAAAATCACTCCAGTAGTTTGGTTTAAAACCAAAATTACTGGTAAAAATCAAGTTTACTTTCCTATGACTTTTCAGTGGTGGCTTAGTGGAATTGACATGGGATGCATTGTGGCCGTATCTTTACATAATGAACTGACTTCAAAAAGTGGGAGTTCCTCTATTCGACTGTATTTTTTTTTGTGTGTATTTTACACGATATATCCGACATTTGTAAAATGAGTTAAGTAAAAAAATATTTTCGTAGGTAATGGATAGACCACCTCTGAGACATACGGTGGTCCCATATAAATTTTACTAACTTTGCTTGGATTGTTTTTGAGTTAGCTTCAATAATACGTATTTTTGCCACTTAGTTTATATTGATGATGTTATAATAACTTCCTGTCACTGATATTTACATAGCATGTAGTGTTTTACGAATTTGTGTGGGGTAAGTACAACTTGAAAGTGAAAAATAAACAGATATCGGTTTTTTTTTAAAGAAATTTTTATTTTTCACTTTTATTTAATGCTTGCTGTACATAAACTTCTCGGCACTATACTATCTTATTCATCGCAACGGCAATATCATCTTTATCTACACCATAATACACTAACCATGTACCAGTAAATGTACGTTATCCTTCTTATTGTAATACAAAATAGCCACACTCAAGTTTTCATGTGACGCTTTATCCCTTTGCAGGTTACAGCTCACTTTACAGGTTCTAAGTATGCACCTATAAACAGTGACTTTAAAAGTTCACGACGTCGTCTGAACTCGCGACTTCGGCTTTTGAAGACAGCACGTTCGCTTGGAACGTGTTATTGTTTAACGGACCGCGTTTATAGGTCATGTTTCACGTAGTTACTATATTTGTAGACCTGTTTGAAGGTTCAAAAGTGCATGGAGCAAATAAAGTTTTGTGCCCGACAAAGAAATGTATCATGTTTGCAAATCTATAAAAATAAATAAAATTGAAGCGTTTATTTGTAATGGCAAAATAAAAACATCTTTTTACAAAAACTATAATGGTACGGTACTTATAACAAAAAAACAATATATACAATTTTTGTCTCTTTCTCTGTCTGTGTGTTTGTTCCGGCTGATCTCCAAAACGGCTGAACCGATTTCGACTGGACATTCATTGGTAGATAGCTGTTGTAAAAGAATTAAGGTTCCGCGGAACAAAATAAAACCCATGAAATAAAATTTGTTTCCGTGATGCACGCGAACGAAGTCTTGGGCATAGCTAGTGCGAACTAAAATTGATAGTTTGTTAATTGCGAGCTCTTGTGACGCTTTTGAGCCACACAAGAAAGACCTTAAGGTTTTAGGTTCACCAGATTCTGGACGAAAGTCAACTTCTACAAAGTACACCTAAATATCCTATACATTCTATAATTACCTACATAAACAAAACAAAATACTTGCATAATTCGCTTACGCTAATAATATGTATATACGTCACTAGTCTTACTACATAACTTTTGTATATTTATGTGAGCGTGCTAATAAGATGGAATTTGTAAGTCTGCGGAGTTTTATTAAAATAAGTAAACGACGGAATTGACCCCGTATCCGCGTTGCAGCTTAGGGTTGTCACGCAAAAGTTTTTATGCTTTTTTTTTAATTCCCTTTGCCTATAAGTAAAGAATACCTGAAATGAATCAGTGCGGTGCAGTGTGCGATGTTTTTCTTAATTAATTATTGTATTAATTAAATAAGTCTGAGAATAAGCGCTTTCAGAATATAATAATTTTACCACGACCCAACACGAGAGAAAAATATTATTGTTTTTCCATTTAACATTGTACTAAACTTAAGCTAATGGGCTTCTGGCTAAGTAATAACAGCCGCACGGGTCGACCGATCAGGTTAAGTATCGTGTCGCGGTTAGTCCGTGGATGGGATACCATCTTTACATATCATGACGTGCTTTTCTTTAAAGCACGATAAGCCATTGGTCGTGGCTGTTATTTGTGGATCTTTGACAGTCCTTACGGATCGTCAGAAGTCCAAAAGTCTGACAACCAGTCTTACCAAGAGGTACCTATCGTATTACCCAGCAACTGGATTGTGGAGATCAGATAGGCAATCTCTTTCTCTCTCTTTAGTCGTTCACTCTTGATAGAGTGGTCGTGGTTGATGACTCTGCATTCTCTTTGGCCAAAGCAGCCCTCGCGATGCTCCTCCACTTATTCCGGTCTTCAGCGTCTCGGAAATTCTGAACTATGGAGGTTTGTGTTGACGCTTTGATAAGGTCTGTCCAACGCGTAGGTGACCGACCGCGTGACCGCTTGCCCTCTACTTGTCCCTGGACAACGAGTCGTTCCATGGAGTGTTCGTTACGAACCACATGGCCGAAATATTTGATAATTCTTATTTGCACAGTTGACGATAATCTCTACTTGACTTTTAGTTCCTCCAGGATCGAAACATCCATCATGCATTGGTCCGAAACGCTGGCCAGGGAATCCGCAGCAGCCGCCGCCAACACCACATCTCCAGTGCATCAATTTTGCGTCGGTCTTTGAGGCGAACCGTCCACGTTTCGCGCCGTATAGGAAGATCGGGAAGACTAGACTTCTCATTAGGCGGACTTTTGTGGCTTTGGTGATATTACGGTTGCACCAGACTCTTTTAAGCTTGTCAACGGTAGATTGTGTGATAGCACATCTCCTTCGAATCAATAATCGATAGGCAATCGCTTCATGTAAAATACTGGTATTCAGCTCCAAACTGGAATCTGACATCAGCGTAGAAGGGAAAAGGCTAGGTATATGATGAATATACAGCCATATATATATTCATCAAGCTACTACAATCTGTCAAATTTCTATAATAGATTTTCAACTTCATCTCCAAAGCATAAGGTTCAAGGTTGACTGGGAAACTCAGTTTCGGGTAGCTTGATGTGCTAGCGTCTGTGCAAAACTTATGAAACTACTCAAACGAACGACACATTTTTTTTATTTAAAACCCTCATACAATTTAGTAGGTAAATATGTGTCACTATAAAGTGAGGAATGGATTAGCTATATCGATGGCATTTGTCAATTCAAATGCAGGACCAACAAAAACAAAACAAATGTATCATTCACGCAAAAGTCGTAAAGGAAAACAAAGAAATAACGTGTAATGAAGGGGAAACCAAGATAAGACAGATAGCCCTTCTATTTGTCATGTTTAACGTTATCAACTGCAGGTCAGGATAAAAGGAATAACAGAGAAAAAGGAAATCAAGTTGAAATAAAAACGTGTATCGTGGGACCCCCGTCACACACGAAGATCCGCATGCACGCACATTCGTGTATAATAGAAAGAGAGAGAGAAAATCGAACACAGCACAGCATTTTTCGGGTTCCGTACCCACAGGGAAAAACGGAACCCTATTACTCCCGCTCCGCTGTCCGTCCGTCCGTCCGAAGGTCTGTCACCAGGCTGTATCTCATGAACCGTGATAGTTAGACAGTTTTTTTTCAAATTTTCACAGGTGATGTATTTCTGTTGCCGCTATAACAAAAAATACTAAAAAAACAGAATGAAATAAATATTTAAGGGGGCTCCCATATAACAGACATGATTTGTTTTGCCGTTTTTATAGATAATGGTACGGAACCTTTCGTGCGCGAATCCGACTCGCGCTTGGTCGGTTTTATTATTCTCTAAGCGTCACTTCGAATTTCGAACAGTGTCTCGTTCCGAATCAGCGATCATTTACTTTAAAAATAAATGAATTTCGCTTTCAGATTCTGTCCGGTCAGTTGAGTTAGGTTCCAAATAAGATCAGCCGGGGGTTGCGGAAGTATCGTCCGTTCCCGCGACCCCCGGCGTAGGGAGAGAGAGGGAACACCGGGGTGGTTTTTAGTCAGTAAGAGTCTGACAGTCCCCGCCGCCCGCCCCAGGGCGGCGGACATCCATGCGGATTTTCCACTACGAAAAAAAAAAAAAAAAAGGTTCCAAATAAGATGTACAAAATAACGCTACAGATCAAATGAGCATTGCGTTTTGTTATAGCATTTTTTATTTTTTTGTCTTAGAGCCCATTCACAATAGCGTTTGTCCAGCGTTCGATGAACGTATGCGCAGCGCAGACGCAGCAACAACGCGACGCGTCATTCGCGTTGTCGCGGCGTCTCTGCTGGGGCACATGAGTACGCTGCGCTTGCGTCGTGGGTGCGCGACGCATGCGCCGCATCACTGCGGTGTCATGTACAATCCTGTTCGCAAATATTAAACTAATTTTTTTTTACGCAAGCGTCGCGTTGTCGCGGCGGCTGCGCTGCGCATACGTTTATCGAACGCATACACTGGACAAACGCTAGCGTGAAGGGACGAGCGCTTTACCAGTTGTTATTACTAATTAACTTGTACAAACACGGTGTGAATGTGTGCGTGTAGACGAGTAGTGCTAACACATAACACACTCACGCACACACACACACACTCCAATTTCACCATTGTTTCGAACGGGACCGAGAGCTCCTCCTCCGCTTACACGCACATTCACAGCGTCTTTGTACGCTTGGTTACCACAAGTAAAGCGCGTGTCGCTTTGTAAGATGAAACTATTATATGAGAAGTCACTTTTACTGTACATATTGTGAGACAACTACAGGGTATTATGAAATTTTCTTCCGTGAGGTATTTTTTATTACTCCCTATTTTTTTAAATAAAGTAAGTTATTGCCAGCCCTACTGCAACAGAAGTAAATTGGCTGTCCCCCGAAGCAATAGATTACTTTAATTTTACTTAGTCTGGTAAACATCACTGCGTCAGGTTGTGTACCGGGCAGAGTAAGACGGGCTGTCAGTGCCATAATTCTTCCCAGCTGTAACAGAGGCTCTGTGTAACTGTTTTGAAGATAGTGGTAGGGTGACATTATTTTAAAAGTACAATGTTTGTTTTTCTTTTGTTTACTTTGAAATTAATCAAGCTGCTAAAAGTTGATAAAGACGTTGATAACTGGGTGCTGTTTGTAAACAATTGTTAAATGTCACTTGAAGTATATTAAAAAAAAAGATGGCGACGTTAGTTCCCATTTTGACCACGCACCAAAGTAACTTTGTAGCGCTGCTGTACTTATACTGCTGTGTACTTATTGTTATTCTCGGAACATCACTTCGAAGTTCGAACGGTGTCTTGTTGTGAATACGCGATGATTTACTTTAAAAACAAATGAGTTCACTTTTGAATTGTGTGCGCTCACTTGAATGACGTTTAAAATGAACTTTACAGAATAGCACAAGTTTATTGCGCATCGAACCCCTACTTCAAGTCTGAAATATCATCATCATGAAATATTATCGTCATCATGTCATCTCAAATATCGAGATTTCTGCTATATCTAAGTCAAATATCTCTCTAATAGTCTGTAGTTTACATAATAAACCTTCCGATAAAATGCTCCAAATAATAATAAAAACTGCATCAAAACCCGTTATATAGTTTAGAAGAACAACGCTGTCGCGTACAGAGCAACATTCAACACCACTCTCCTTTGATTTTGTATACATATATATTATGTATATACATATGATAAGTATACACTATAGTAAATAGTATGTATGTATATTATAGGTTTTTAATCTATTTATATATTTGTGGTATTTTTTTTTTCTTTACAATTCAATAATTTTAATAGTTTATTTTTATCATTGTTCGGCTGAAACAAAGCACCTGCCATCTAATCTCTTCACCACCCTTGGTTGACTGGTAGAGAATGCCTAAGGCATTAAGTCCGCCTTTGTACCTTTTTGTGTGCGAAAAATTTAAATAAATAAATACAGAGAGATACGAAAAGCGAGTTTAATTTATAATATGAATAGATGATAGTATGTTATAATAATTGTATTGATATGCGAGAAGTGTTCATGTTGACACGACAATAAATAAAAGACAAGGAAATGATAGGAAACGACGTATTAAACCTTATTTTCCACGCAACTTTATGGCTACGCGACACTGCTACGCTGCTACCCCGCTACGCTGCTACGAAGCTACGAAGTTACGAGGCCACGCCCACAATCCGGTACTGAACAACTTTTGATAGTATTTGCAGAAAGTAAAACGTTTTTTGTAAACATAAAGGATATGTTTACAAAAAACGTTTTGCTTTCTGCAAGTCAAGCGACGCATTTATCTTTGAAGTCTACGACTAAATAAAGCTACATGAGATAACATATATAAAAATGACCATGTCTTTGCTGTCGCACATTCGGGTGAAAAAGAACATAAGTATTTTTAACCAAAAGACGTCCACTGTTGGACGTAGGCCTCTTCCAAGCACCGCCACTTAGAGAAAGAAAAATAAAATACGTTTATTTGCGGCAAACAGCGCATGTTTGCCGCAAATAAACCTATTTTCTTTTTCCTTAAATAAAACACAGAAAAAAAAAACAAAAAAAAAATAACAAGTTGGGAGAGAACATGCGTCACATCCACGCAAAACGGCCATCGCTCAACATAATGCTAAGACCCTATACGAGACAGAGCTCCAACGCTGGTCTTCAGCGACAGCCGACGTTGAGGTGATGACGTCATCATCTGCCTGCCTTTTCCCAAATATATTGGGGTCGGCTTCCAGTCTAACCAGATGCAGCTGAATACCAAAGAGTATTCTATTCTATTCTATTCTAATACCAGTATTTTACATGGAGTGACTGCCTATCTGACCTCCACAACCCAGTTACTGGGTAATACGATACCCCTTGGTAAGACTGGTTGTCAGACTTTCGCTCTTCTGACTACCCGTAACGACTGTCAAAGATCTACGAATGACAGCCGGGACCAACGACTTAACGTGCTTTCCGAGGCTTGGTATGTAAAGATGGTCACCCATCCACAGACCAAACGCGGCAAGCGTAGCTTAACCTGATCGATCGACCTGTGCGGCTGTTAATATTTAGCCACGGGCCCCGTTGAGGTGATAACCTATAAATAAAAAAACAAAAATCAAAATAAGAAATAAAATAAATTTATCTGCATTACAAAAATATAGTATAAAACATGGTATAGGTATAATATATGAAGTGGTAACATTCCGGGCAACGACTCACACGTCACCGTGTATTATTAATCTGACCGACTTTACTTTGACCGGCTGGAGGTCGCACCTCCAGCCGGTCTGTAACCATCTCACCGTGAAAGCTTGGGTGAAGTGAGCGTGGAGTGAGCTGTCATTCGCTAGGGATTGACACTATTAAGTGCTCACTTCACTTATGATTTCACGGTGACATTTTTACAGAATCGACCGGCAGTTCTACGCGTCACGCATCCATTGGATTCCTGCGGCCTTCACAAGGTCATAGGTCCATCTTGTGGGAGGCCTTCCAACACTACGTCTTCCGGTACGAAAAAGAACTATTGATCATGTCCATAGATATCCCAGGTACCTATCTACTTTTTTTAAAACTGCCAGATGTTACTAAAGGTTTATAATTTTACATTTAAATTAGGAAGGTACATCGGTGGGGAACGCCATTAGTTAATTTACGTAATTACGGGTGGTCTAATAAATAGTCATTCAGTAACATTCAAAACGCATTAGTATCTACTGCTAGGTAATTTCTTTAATACGTTTTCAACTTTATTGCTGAAGCATTAGGTTCAAAGTTGATTGGGAAATTTTTACAGTTTCGGGTAGCTTGATGTGCTGGCGTCTGTACCTATTCAAGGTAATTTAAGGGATGTTACACGTTTATTCGTATTTTATTTTCTTAAAATATATCAGATTATTATGTAAAATATTTTATTCAGTTTATATTTTTGCTAAAATAATATAGCTAACGGCCCCGACTTACGAACCCCGTCAGGCATTCTTCTTTGTGTAATATATATTTCATCACCACTGGTCTGAAACGGTGAAGGAAAACATCGTGAGACGGGCATGTCCTAGAACCGAAAATTCGAAGACAACTGACATCCAACAACCCGCACTGGACCCGCGTGGTGGATTATGACCCGCTGCATCTCACAGAGAGGAGGCCGGTGTCCCAGTGGGGGGAACATTGTAGGCTGATTTAATTTACGTATAAGCTTTCTCTAGAATACTACATTCGCAGACTTATATTTCAGTTGACGTTGGCAGCGGATACCTTTAAGAGCAAGAAGTGGGTTCTTTATATGCTAATTGTGCTAAAATAATATTGCTTGCGATAAAAACTAAAATTTGGAAGTTTTAGTCGTGCTATTATACTTAACATTTTCTTACCCAAACTAAAGACAAAAATGTATACACTGACTGGATAAACTTCTAATCTACACTAATATTATAAAGAGGAAAGATTTGATTATTTGTTTGCAGTGAATAGGCTCCGAAACTACTGGACCGATTTGAAAAATTGTTTTACCATTAGAAGTCGACATTATCCCTAATGAACATAGGCTACTTTTTACCGCGGGAAAATGCTTCATTCCTACGGGAAAACGGGTAATACGATTTAAACGGCGGGAATTCTGAATTCTACGCAAACGAAGTTGCGGGCGGATGCTAGTACTAAATAAACTGACAAACTATTAAAATAAAAATATAATAACCTAACCTAACTAAAACTATTAACGAACTAAAATATGGCGTCGAAAAAGCCCTCTGCATCGCTGTCAGCTGGTAATGTACCTAAAATATTGGCGGCATTGACACGTTGTATGACACTACTTAGCCTCTTGTGCCTCTGGCCAAGGTATAACCGAGCCCTTGGGACACAGGAAGTGTCTAACAGCCGTTTGGAGATTTTTTTGAACAAGCACTCGGACCCCACGGCCCGAGACTTTTCAACCACAGACCAAATAACGAAATTGACACAAACAAGATAATCAGTACAACAGTCACAAAAGGCTTCGCCACGACATTAAACCGAGTAATGTCACTTCCAATCAACCGCTCGATTCGGCCGCCATTGAACGAATGAATGAATGATGTCGTTCGTCGTTCAATCGCCGCGCTCCAAGTTCGCAGAACAATTCAAGGCGCATAATGGATCGTTCCATATTTGATTATTGAACGATATTGAATGAGGAATGAGTTCAAGCGTTCAGATTTCATTGTTGCATGAAGGAATTTTAAAATCGTCATGGGATTATTGGAAATTTTATCGAACGTATTTTTTATTTGATAATAGCGTGGAAGGATTTATGATAGTGGAGTTGAAATTTACAAACGAACCGGGCGCAATTAACCGGCCTAGCCTTTTAAAGTAAAGTAAAGTAAAATCTTTCATTTCAATATTCAAAATTACAATATGGAATGGAAGTATTGGTCCCAAAATAGCCTGTATCTTGGGCACCATTAAATAGGTAACAACATTTTGGTAATTTTTAAATTAAATTAAATAGAAGTTGAAATTGGCTACAGGCAAAAAGTTCCCCAACAATCTTAGGGTCGGTTTCCGGTCTAACCGGATGCAAATAGATCAAACATCAAAATTAAAAATTCGATTTCTTAATACTCATCATGAGGTCATTGGTTCGATTCCCACGTCAGGCAAATTGAAACTGGGTTTTATCATCAAGAATTTCTCAGTAGCCAAGAGTCTGGATTGCTGCCCGGTCGATGGTAAGAGTTCGCTGGTGAAATGTGAGTGTACCTTTTCAGACGCCAGCACATCAAGCTATAATACTACAATCTAATTTACTCTACTCTATTTAATCCACAGTCAAATTTCTTGAATAGATTTTCAACTTTATCGCTAAAGCCTAACGTTCAAAGTTGATTTGGGAAATTTGATAGTTCTGTACATCTCTGCCTAACCGTTCGGGGAAACGTGGCATGAAGTTATGTAATGTTTATTTCAGTGAAGGAACAAACATTGGTCCCCAGACTGTACTTACAGCATGTTTGCGCATTCGATCATTCAGTTACAAAAGTATAATTCACTGCGTTTTTATTAAAATTAGGATTTCTCACCAATGTTTTACCACCAAGATTTAAAGATAGGAATTTTGAAAAATTAAATATAGGTCTATCTATTCATACACGAAATATCTGAAGGATGCATTGTATTCATCATTACGAACAACTTTTACTATGGGACCAAACCTGAAATTGCGAAAACAAAATGAGCTGTTCCCTATATTTATTTATTTATTTTATTATTTATCTACACACAGTAAAAAGCATATGGATAGTACATAATTATGTTCGCATAACTCGTCAAAATGTAGGGAACAGCTGATTTTTTTTTTCGGGATTTCAGGTTTGGTCCCATAGCAAAAGTTGTTCGTAATGATGAAAACAATGACCTCTTTAGAGATTTCGTGTAGAATGGAGACCGCGTATTGGCAAGCGTAGTGTGGGACGCCCACCAGCTAGATGGACCGACGAACCTAAGAAGGTGGCTGGGGTTGACTGGATGCGGAAGGCGGAGGACAGGGTGTTGTGGCGCAGCCTGGGAGAGGCCTATGTCCAGCAGTGGACTGCGATAGGCTGAGTTGATTGGTTGATTGAAATATATAATATAGGTAGGGATCTCAACATCAAAATAGTTCAGCCGTCCGTCTGTGACCCCAAATCAGTATTTCGGAAACAGGTCACAACGGCACGGTTGGCGCAGTGGTTAAGCGATTGACTGCTGCGCTGCGTGTCGCGGGTTCGATTCCCGCACCACGGAACAATTATTTGTATAATAATAATATAATAATAATAATATTCCACAACTTTCACACAACGCCACCTAGTCCCAAACTAAGCAGAGCTTGTGCTATGGGTACTAGACAACTGATAAACAGACATATATATTTCTAATTACATACATATTATAGATAAAATTACACCCAGACAAAGAACAAATGATCGTGCTCATCACACAAACATTTGTCCTAGGTGGGAATCGAACCCACGACCTTGAGCATAGCAGTCAGGGCCACTGACCACTAGACCAACAGGCCTGCCAATGACCTACAAGTAGTTGTTCCGGCTCTGGCTGTTTGTGTATGTGAGTTTGTAAACGCTAAACGCACCCACAATACAGGAGAAATTCCTAGTGTGGGACAACGTTTAAAAAAAAAATATATAATAGGTATCAAGGGTCTCCAGCCTATATCGCATGCAAATTATATTTTCGTCTAGTGACTACAAGGGCCAATAGTCAGTCACATAACCAAGTGGTTTCCGTCGGGTCAACCCTCACGTATAGTTTTCGATCCCTCAATTATCCTATACGACCCTTTCATGATATCTTATCTCTTAATCTCGACGACCTTAATTTTCATTGAGAGAGTAGGAGGCTGTTACAAGTAGGTATGAAACAGCTAAGGTTCAGGAGTACATACTCACACACACACACACGCACACGCCCACACAAACACACTCATGCGCGCGCACACACACATATACACACACACACACACACACACACACACACACACACACACACAAACACACACACAAAAACACACACATACACACATACACACACACACAGACACACACACAAACACAGACACACACACACACACACACACACACTAATATTCGCAAACTGGTCTGTAAGCTGAACATTAGACATTGGCGCATAACATACTATTGGCGCATACAGATTAGATACAGTTTTATGTGTGTAACTAAATGATTTGGTACACGGAGAGAAAATTCTTAGAAAAATTAGTATGCGCGTCACTGTAAAGTGAGTGCAAGTGACATAGTACAGTAAATTTTCTGAGTGTGATTGGGAAAAATTCACTATTTGTCCAATAAATTTTACTGTACAGCATAAGAATTTTTACTGTGCTAGCATGGTAATTTTTCCATTACCACTCAAATTCACTTAGATTATGAGACAGCACAGTAATTTTTCTAAGATTTTTCTCTACGTGTTAAGTGGCGCATGGACAACAAACTGTCACCGTACCGGCGCGGTGGCGTGCGAGTGGGCTGGAATTTATCGAGGCGGTGACGGGCGCTTACTGTGCTGGAATGGTGTGGGATTCTTAGAAGAGCGGTAGCCGCTGCATAGTGTCCGCAATTTACCGGCAACGTAAATTAGTATGTTTTCATAGAGAGGGTTTTTTGACACCATAAAGTCAAACCGCTGCAATCATTTTCTCGAGAGCCGTCATTGCGGCCGCTATATGGCGGCCACCGCTCTTCTATGAGCTTAAACATCACTCTAAAATTCGAACGGTGACTCGTTGTGAATCCGGCTATCATTCGTAGATCTTTGACAGTCGTTACGGGTAGTCAGAGGCCCGAAAGTTTGACAACCAGTCTTACCTAGGGGTATCGTATTACCCGGTAACTGGCTTGTGGAGGTCAGATAGGCAGTCACTCCATGTAAAATACTGGTATTCAGCTGCATCCGGTTAGACGGGAAGCCAACCCCAACATAGTTGGGAAAAGGCTAGACAAATGATGAATTGTGAGATTTAAACACACAACCTTTTCATAACCAGTCTAACCCCTTTTCCCTATTGTCACTTCCAAGTACCATCTTACCCATTTTCATAACCGGTACGGAAAACAATAAAGCACCACTCTGCCCTCTGCATTCAAGAGTTAAATGCCGGAGGTCAAATTAATTAACCCTTATCACTTTATAAATAAAAGTGTCATTTTATCACTTAACGCACTTTTGGTGCCAGTCTGCGAAATAGAAAGGTACTCAAGCAATTATAAAAGGTTTAGACTCGCCTGATTTCGTTAGTACTTGTAAATTAATTTATTCAATTATGAGCTTTTAAATAATTACAGTGCTGTCTAAAGTGAAATATATTTTAGTTGTTTGTATTGTAAAATATAATCCATTACCCTTCCTTTGCAGGCGGGGCCAAAGTCAGGTAGAAAATACTGGATGATTTTTTTAACAGACTCCAAATTTTTACAAGGTGATCTACTTATGAATATGAACAACTTTCACTATGGGACCAACTCATAGATCATGAAAAAAAAATCTGCTATTTCATACATTTTGGTCAAGTAGGTATTGAACTTTTGTATTAAACAGCTGATTTTGTTTTTGATGCCGTAAGGTAAAATATAGTGGAAACAATTATGTACCATCTTATACCTGTATCTACATTGTTGGCAAATAAATCAATCTGAATCTGAATAAATTTGTTGCTGGCTAAAAAGTCTTTGCATTATTCTAGAGCAAAGGTGCAGTAATTGTGCAGTAAGGAGCCTTTGTCAGTAACCAGACAAATGATAAATAAATGATAAATGATTTATTTTCTGTAAGTAGGTTTGTACAAACACTTTTACATGTCAATCATATTTTTTAAACTAGATGAGGTCGGCGTTTCCTATCTGACTACTCTGAGAAGAAAGGCCGAAACAAACTCAGAGGTCACAGTCTCTTTTAAAGTCCAGACATAATCTTGGTCAGATCATGTGAAGACCATGCAGATTGGTGTCTGAAATGGTCTTTTGAGTAAAGAACCACACAGATTGAGCGGACCTGTCCAGTCAGTGCACGCATTTGTCAAAAATTGTGTAGCTCAACTCAGAACTTGAGGAGCCTTACGATTCGACGAACAATACCAATGAAAGGACATTTGGGTAGGCCGCATAAATTACTCAAACTGCCAGACCATGATTAAAACTAACTAAGAAGGAAAAAAGAAAAAAGAAATGACCCACATAGTCTTCACACTCACAATAATAATAATAAAAATAAGATACTATACAAAGTAAATATCCATGTCATTGTTTATATAAAATTCATCAATGTCAATGTGTATATAAAAATCCGGACATCATCTTTGATCTTTGAGGACCATGTAGATTGGTGTCTGAAGTGGTATTTTGAGGGAAGAACCACACAGATTGAGTGGACCTGTGCAGTCAGTGCACGCATTCGTCAGTAACCGTGCAGCTCAACTCAGAACTTAAGGAGCTCAACGATTCGACGAGCAATACCAAGGACAGAACATTTGTGTAGACCGCATAAACCACTCAAACTGCCAGACCATGATTAAAACGGAAACAATGACCCACATAGTCCTCACATTCACAATAATTAAAATAATATAAGACTTTAAACAGTAAATGTTCATGTCATGTCATAAATAGATATTAAGAAAGAAAAAAAATAACAAAAGTGTAAATCAGCAAAATAAAAAATAAACAACATTCACTGTCTAGACCTATTGGAGCAGCTCAATCCCAAGCGTTTTTGTCCTCAATATAGTCTTTTACAGTATAATAGGCTTTGTGGCATAGTTTTAGCTTTATAAAAGATTTGAATTTATTAATGCTTAGTTCTTGAATGTGGCTAGGAAGTTTATTATAAAAACGTATACATTGGCATCTAAACGAGCCACCTATTTTCTTGAGCCTTGTTGTAGGAACAACAAATTTATGTTTGTTCCTAGTATTTATATTATGGATATCACTGTATTTCTTAAACAGATTAATATTTTTATGTGCATACAAAAGATTATCATAAATGTACTGAGAAGGCACAGTCATTATATTAATCTCTTTAAATTTGTCTCTGAGGGAGTGTCTGGGACTTAATTTATAAATGGAACGAATTGCCCTTTTTTGTAAAATAAAAATTATCTGAATTTCGGCGGCATTTCCCCACAACAGAATACCGTATGACATCACACTATGAAAATAACTAAAGTAAACTAAACGGGCTGTCTCTAAATCAGTTAAGTCACGAATTTTCCTAACGGCGTATGCTGCAGAGCTAAGCTTTTTTGACAATTTATCTATATGGGGGCCCCATTGAAGCTTGGCATCCAAAGTTATGCCTAAGAATACTGTGGTATTTTCGGGTTTTAACTCTTCACCCTTTATGAGAACACTAGTTTCTACTTGTCTAACATTTGGTATCGTAAACTTAATACATTTGGTTTTTTTTTCGTTAAGAAGTAAATTATTAACATTAAACCAGTTAACTACTTTTGCGAGGGCACTATTTATACTGTCAGTAACCAGCTGTTGACGTTTGAGTTTAAATAAAAGTGAAGTGTCATCTGCAAACAAAACTATATCATGTTCATCCTTTATGAGGTAAGGCAAGTCATTGATATAAACAATAAATAAAAATGGTCCAAGTATTGAGCCCTGTGGGACCCCCATTCTTACTACAGATCCGGGTGACCTTTTCCCGTTAACATCAACTCTCTGAATCCTATCACTTAAGTAAGAAGTGAGAAGATCCAGAGAGGCGTTCCGGATTCCGTAGTGGTGAAGTTTCCTGATTAAGGTTTCATGAAGAACACAATCGAATGCCTTGGACAAATCACAAAAGATGCCCAAAGCATCGCATTTGTCCTCCCATGCATTATAAATATGTCCTAAAAGTTCAACTCCGGCATCGGTAGTTGAACGACCCCTTGTAAAACCGAACTGTTTATTATTCAGTAATTTATTGTTATTGAAAAATCTTTGCAATTGATTTAAAATAAGTTTTTCATAAATTTTACTAAAGGTGGGTAGTACGGAAATAGGTCTATAATTAGTAGGGTCTGATGTACTACCTGATTTAAACAACGGTATTATTTTACTGTGTTTCATAAGATCAGGAAACTCACCACATTGAATACAATTATTAAATATAACAGCTAAAGTAGGTGCTACAATGTTTATAATTGTCTTAGCAACATCCACAGAATTACCCCATAGATCTGCAGTCTTTTTTACATTTAACATGTGAAAAGTTTTAATTATATCTGTACAAGTGACAAATTCGAAGTGAAATTCCGAATCACAAACTGGAACGTTTTCCTTAAGTAAAGACTCTGCAGCAGTGGGTGAGGAGCTTAGAGATTTAGTGGTTGACACAGGAATCTCTGCAAAGAAATTTTCAAAGGCCGCGGCAACCTGGGAATCTGATCTAATTACATTGTCATCAATAGCAAGGCTGTAGTCACTACTTCGGTTGCATGACCTTCCTGTTTCGCTATTAATGACATTCCAAGTCATTTTAATAATGTTATTACTATTTTTAATTTTTGAACTCAAATAACGTGACTTGGCCATACTACAGACTGTTTTAAATATTTTAGAATAATTTTTAACATATAAATTAAATTCAGCAGTGTTTATACAAATTCGTTCATCATATAATTCATAAAGTCTTTTTCTACTTTTATGTATACCAATGGTGGCCCAGTCACTGAAGGAAGCGTTACTATTGACTGATAATGTCTTTGGAATGAATGTTTTATCAAATTGTGTGCAATACATATTAAAAAAATCATTATATTGTTTGTTAGGGTCATCATTAGTCAACAGAAGTGGTAATTTACTTAAGAGTTTAGTTTTAAATGTTTCTAAGCGTTTAGTTGTTTTTGGGTTAACAGTGATATCTTTTTTAATAACTTTTTTGTTTTGATTTGTAATAGTGATCAGCTGTCCGCAATGATCTGAGTCTATTAAATTAATCATTTCTTTGTGGTTTGGTATAATATCTGTATAAATGTTATCTAGGCATGTGGCACTAGTAGGAGTTATTCTAGAGGGCTCCAAAAATAGGTTAACAAGATTGTATGACTGAAACAAACTTATGATTTTAGTACTTAACCCAGAATTTTCTAACAAATTAACATTGAAATCACCGCAAGTGATGATGGACTTGTTTGTATTACAGATTTTGTGCAACACTTCATCCATAACCTTTTCAAAACAATCATACAATCCTGAAGGAGGTCTGTATACACTTAATATAATGAACTGCTCCAATTCTATACAGGCTATTTCAATTGTCCGCTCAACAGAGAGGCTCACAATGTCCTTTCGGTCCTTAAATTTAAGCTGGTTATGTACTAAAATTAATGAGCCACCATGTATAGCATTTACTCTGCTGAATGAACTACCAACCTGGTGATTACTAAAATTGAACATGAACTGGTGGCTTTTAAGCCAATGTTCTGTCATACAAAGAATATCTACATTATAACAATTCAGGAATAATTCTACTTCTAAGTCTTTGTTTAAAAAACCTTGAATGTTCTGATGCACCAGATTGATACTGTTTAATTTTTTTACACTTTCATTTGAGTTATTAATTGCCTTAGTTCCATTTTTGCTAGAGGTTGCCTCTATTGTCCTAATTTCTAATTTAAATGATGATTAATGTCATTAATTTTGAGCAAATTATTGACAGAACAGTTTAAAATATCTTTGCATTGCTCAAAAGGAGCAATTTGTTTAGCCAAAGTTTTGGCTGAAATAGAAAAAAAATATGATAGCGACATAGCTATCTGTCTTTTGAGATAGGTAGAAAGATAGTACATAACATGATTGTATCTATCTTTTGTCAAATATAAATTACTATTAATATAATAGTTTGTGTCAATTAAATGGATTAACTTATCATTGTAAGTTAAATTATGCAATGTCATGTTTATATCATATCTTAACCTATTTTCTTCCTGTGGCAAACTGTTACTATAAGGGAATGTAAATAACACAATTTTTCTTAAACTAAGGTTGCACAATGTTCTATGATATTGGAGCAATTCTCCTTTATTTAAATTTCCCCTATTTCCCATAAAAATTAATAAAGTTGTTTCCTGCTTAAAGTTACATTTAATAATTTCTTTCATAATATCAAATAAAGAACAACCAGGCATACAGTAATTTATTACAGAGTGTCCTGGATATTCATCTGTCAACAAGTGACCTAAGTCCTTTCCAATCTCATCACAAAATATTACAATATCATTGTTTACAATTTGTTTACACGGTATGAAGGAGCTATTAACAGAAGGAATTGAAGGAATTGGCAAATCAACACAGGGATCCGGTAATGTGGTATTGCATGTAGACAATGAATGCTCCGGTGTAGGCCCATGGGATGGTATTTGACAGCGATCACAGCTGTTAGTTTGTGAGTTCACCAGCTCATTCATTGCCAACACATATTCCCTCATCAGATCTTCAGAGGTATTATATTTGTTAGTCATTGATCTTAGTTTCTCCTGTAGATGGTCCAGTTGAGATTGCAAGTCCTGTGTGTCAATGTCGTATTTCCTAGTACTTTGCTCCAAATTAAAGGAATACATATCTAACTGTTTAAGTAAATTTAACCTTTCCCTGTTAAGTTTAACATTTTTGATAAAGAACTTTTGTCTTTTTACCATTTTTTGCGTTTTAACAATGTATTTATTAATTTTTATGTATTTTTTAAGTTTATTTTTACTAGTGACTACCCTCACTGAATTACATGATTTTGATTCATCGTCACCTGTCAAATCAATAGTGTAAGTGGGGTTTATGGCAGAAACCATTGACGGGGCAGTAGACACCAGCTCATTGAACAGACTTTGATTCAGCGAGGCGGTGATGTTATGATTTTTAGTCTCAAGTTGTGTAATCTGACTTTGAGCCTCATGTAGCTGCTGTTGTAATAAGTGTTTCTGGCTAAGAGCTTGTTCATACTCTATGCTACACTGGCTGAACCCGTCCACAACAACCTGGAGCCTATCCCGGGCTTCTATGGCATCAGTGTATTGAATATATAACTGAGCCATTTCATTTTTCAACTTCCTATTCATTTCATTGGCATCAAAGAGCACTCTTTCATTGTCATCTATTTCCTTAATTAGTTGGTCACAGGACTCCCTTGACGCCTTTAATAGGCTCAAAGCCTCACTAAGTTTGGACTCTTCGAGGCGAGCACGGGCGCTGCGAGTCATAATCATGACGAAGGATAGCTTTTATAAGGAAGAGAAAACAATTTAGAAGAGCTAGGTAGTTGTGACAGCAATTTGAAAGAGGATTAGTGTAAAGGAAAATGAAATTTAATAAAGTAAGAAGTTCTGTAACCAAACCAAACTAAGGTTATGTTTACGTTCAAAGGTCATTGGCTTCAACAAATAGCCGTATTAAAAGTGAACAGTGTAATTTATTTTGTAAAGAACGCAAACAAACAAAAGCAAGTAAAATATTAAGTATTGTACCTGATAACAAGATGACAATGCAAAATTCACTTGAGCCGGTAACTGTCACTCATTCACATTTAAATATTTACACTTATTTTGCACTTAGTAAGTGAATCTAATACAAAAAATTGATTATTGTTCTATTTACTTGATGAGTAATTGGAAATAGGCTTGAAAAACATACGAAATTAAATATTTAAGATTAAAATAACAAGAACAAATTCAAATCAGATGTTAGCTGTAGTGTTGCCACAGGAAAAACAAAGTAAACTCAGGGTTGCGTTAGACCTTTTTGTACACATAAGTTTTTCATGCCTTGAAAAGCTACAGTTTGTTCGCCGTGTTTAGGCACGATCATCAAAGTTACCCCAAGCTTTCAACTTCTCTTAACGAGATGTCCTTGTGAAATGAGGTCTCTATATTAATATGGCGAAAACACAAGTTTTCACCATATTTATCTCTCTCTCAACACATACACACACCCCCACAAAGGTACTTTATTAGGCCACATAATATACAGGGTTATTTGTAAAACACCAGCAACCTCTTAAGAGGTCATTGTACTCATCATTATGAACAACTTTTACTATGGGACCAAACCTGAAATCGCGAAAAAAAAATCAGCTGTTCCCTACATTTATGTTCGTACGAGTCGTCAAAATGTAGGGAACAGCTGATTTTTTTTGACGATTTCAGATTTGGTTCCAGATGTAGGCTAGGACGCTGGCGCCCTAAAAATAAAATAAATCTTACTTTGGATGCCAAAGTTAATTGAAAACACCCTTTCCCTTAGTTATAACGCCGCATAGAGTTTAGATAAGTGTTTTTGTACAACTGAAGATACTAAAAATCTTTATTAATTTGTTTTTTCTATCATTTCTGAATCCGTGGTAAAATTTTGAGTCACAGAATCCCTTCCACTTCCCTTCCCTCACTACTATTCTCTTCTACACTGTAATAACATATTTCACAACACACAACTATGCGTACAAACTAAAGCAATAATGCTGTATACTCACTAACCGCTAATCTTCACCACTAAGTCCTGAGGTTAACACTAAGTTACTACGTTTAAGTTAATATGAACCCTTTATTTGCTGTTCGTAGTAAGCGGTGGGATTGTAGCGAAATTTCGAGATTAATAATTTCGTGTAGCAGTAGAATGTAACGAGGATTTTGTGGGAAATATGTTAGTTAGTTAGTCAGTTAGGAGCAATAAGAGAGAAGAAGTAGACAATGAAGTAGTAATAGATGAGCAATGGCGCCGAAAGGTTTTGAAGTGAAGACGCAGCGTTGGAAAGCTTCCCACAAGATACACCGATGTCCTTGTGAAGGCCGCGGGAATTCAGTGGATGTGACGAATACAGAGCGTATCGAAGTGGCAATGCTTAGGGAAGGCCTTTGTCTAGCATTCGTCGTCTTTCGGTTGAATGATGATAATGATGAATCTTTCCACGAATCCACTCATACTCAGAAATAGTGGAAATTGATCACCATTCTTGCTTACTGCGTGTTGGTAAAGTAAGATAATTAGGTAAAGTTTTCTTTACGTGTATTATCTTTTACAGTACCTACACATACATACGGGGTGTCCGAAAAGTCATCAATTACCTTTTACCTGCTAATGAGCCACATTGAGATATACCAATAAAAAAAAATGAACTACCAAAAACATTTTTTTTCACCAGGGCCGATCAAAAATAAGGTAAAATTTTTTTTGGTGATAATTTAAAGTTTGAACCTAAATTTTAGGTATTTAAAAGATGATATCTGTGACTTTCTTACATTCAATCGATAGTAGGATGATTCAAGATGAAAATAAATAAAACATGTACTCGAAAAAGTTTTCATTCATAGAAATGGCATGGAAAACACTGATCAAAGGTAGAGATTTTCCAAAATTTCATTAAACGTCAAAAAACTCGGAAACCATAAGACTTTTACTACGGTCATTTTTTTTTATTGGTAGATCCCAATGTGGCCCATCAGCAAGTAAAAGGTAATCCATGACTTTCCGGACACCCAGTATATAAACTCACGCCTTCTTCCCATGGAGGTAGGCAGAAGCTATGGAACGCCACCAGCTACAATCCTTACACATCCTTTTGCTTCGTTTACGTTCATTTACATATTTGGTCACATACGCACGATGGTTGTTGAGTATTACGCAGCTGACATTTTTGAAGAACATCACAAATTCATAACAGGACACAAGATCACGCTTCTAATCCCCGAAGGCTTAGAAAGAGGTGTACTTATACAGGGTGAAATTGAATTCATGGGTATCCTTTTAAGGAGTCATTGTACTCATCATTATGAACAGCTTTTACCTACTGGACCAAACCTGAAATCACGAAAAAAAAAATCAGCTGTTCCCTGCATTTATGTTCGCATAACTCGTCAACATGTAGGGAAGAGCTGATTTTTTTTTTCGCGATTTCTGGTTTGGTCCCATAGTAAAAGTTGTTCATAATGATGAGTACAATGCCCTCTTAAAGTGTTGCCCATGAACTTAATTTCAATATTGTATATGGGAGCTACATCTGCCAACAAACTGCTTTACAGTTTGGCAGAAGTAACATTTTTTGTAATGCTTAGAAGGTTACCATGAATAAACGATTTTTCATTTTCATTTTTTTCACCCTCATTGCGCCAGTAATGTTTAAATCCCATGTCCATTTCCGATTGATTGAGGATTTGAGGGGCCCGTGGCTAAATAATAACAGCCGCACAGGTCGATCGATCAGGTTAAGCTACGCTTGCTGCGGTTGGTCTGTGGATGGGTAACCATCTTTACATACCGAGACCCCCTCCGTGCCTCGGAAAGCCGACCTCAACATAGTTGGGAAAAAGCTCGGCAGATGATGTCAATTTCCGGGCTGCCGCTGAAAAATTCCCAATGAAAAAACCCAATAACTTTGCGTGACCTGGGAACCCATCATGCTTAGCAGTATCCAAATACTAGTCTAACAAAGCAGGCAGGCAGATATTGTATATGTAGGTAAAAAATATTTTCGTCCGCTAAAGAAAAACGGGAAAATTGCCAAAGCCCAAACAAAACTACCAACTGAGTACCTACACCAACGATACCGCCGTCAAATTCAGCCTTATTATATTGGACCCATGTTCAATTATAAGTGGTACTCAATACAGAGGGTAGGAAAAGATATACTCGATGCGTATCGGTTCTGGAAAGTTCAGGCTCTGGGACCACAGGCGCGTTATATCAGCTGATAATATCGGATGCGTTATTGCGATAATGCGACCCGATTCCTTGCCACGCAGTTGCGTTTTTGTCGTCCGATATTTCTAACGTGTGCGTGTAACCTGCACTATAGCGCCCCCCGCCCGCACTACACTACTAACAAGGAAGGTATCTCGACATATCACCTCCGATTTTAAGAGACACGTTTTTTTTTTTTGCCTACGCGCCTTTTTTGGGGGTGAAATAGCCCCGAAAGGTGGTAATGTTTTGGGGGCTATTTCACCCCCAAAAAAGGCGCGTAAGCAAAAAAAAAAAATACCTGTCTCTTAAAATTTGATGGAGAATAACATATATCAGCCACAAAAAAATCGGAGGTGACACGTCGGGATACCTTCCTTGTAAGTTATTAACGCAGGTGTGTGTAAGATCGTGTGTCCTCATACAAAATGTTCCAAGAACTCATATCGGAATATCGTAGGGCGGAGGAACGCAGGCTTCGTACTTCTATTGCGTTGTTATTTTCACAGGTGTGGCGCCGATTCCCTGGTTCACAAACTAAACTAAATTTAAGTTCAGTGCATCTTTTTTTTCTATTTAATCATGAAAAGACAGATAAATGATAAATGATAAATGATTTATTTTCTGTAAGTAGGTTTGTACAAACACTTTTACATGTCAATCATATTTTTTTTAAACTAGATGAGGTCGGCGTTTCCTATCTGACTACTCTGAGAAGAAAGGCCGAAACAAACTCAGAGGTCACAGTCTCTTTTAAAGTCCAGACATAATCTTGGTCAGATAATGTGAAGACCATGTAGATTAGTGTCTGAAATGGTCTTTTGAGTAAAGAACCACACAGATTGAGCGGACCTGTCCAGTCAGTGCACGCATTTGTCAAAAATCGTGCAGCTCAACTCAGAACTTGAGGAGCCTTACGATTCGACGAACAATACCAATGAAAGGACATTTGGGTAGGCCGCATAAATGACTCAAACTGCCAGATCATGATTAAAACTAACTAAGAAGGAAAACTGAAAAAAAGAAATGACCCACATAGTCTTCACACTCACAGTAATAATAATAAAAATAAGATACAGAAGATAAAAACTAGTTTAGTTCTGTCAAATTAGTCAGCGCCTGACGTAAATTGACGTATTTTTAGTAGCCAATTTTTTAATCACGTCTAAACTTGTCTGTGGAGTATCTTAATTTGACAAGACTAAACTAATGTTTATCTTCTGTCCTTGTCTTAATGAAATAGAAAGACAAAGATGCATTGAACTTAAATTTTGTTTAGTTTGTGAACGAGGGAATCGACGCCAATGTGTAACTTCGTGGCCGTCCTAATCCAAAATGTACTGAAAACAGAAATCGCAACAACGCATCCGATACAGTGGTCTCGAACCTACCGATTTTTCGGTATTTCTACCGATATGGGCTCACATAATTTATAACAATCATACTTAAGTATGATTGTTATAAATTAGTCTGTAAGTTTTTTTTTTTTTTAATAAATAAACGAATTTGATTGAATATTGTATTTTTTTGTCAAATACCTACCGATCTACCGATCTCACTCTACGACGTTCGAGACCACTGATCCGATATTATCGACCGATAGAGGGAGGAAGTGGGGGAGAGCCTTTCTGCTCAGTTGGGTTACGTTTTTGTCACGATTAGACGTGTTGAGTGTGATATATTGGCTGAAATGGACCGTTTTTTATCTAGAAATCGATTAAAGACGAAAACTTCGTACTTATTTTGGACTGTCTTTTATTAAGTGCTTAGATGAAGACGAATGGTTATAGACTTCAGTGAATTTATGCAAGCATAAAGCCTGATTTACAGGTTGCGATTTAATTGATATAGCATCGTAAAGCCCCGTTTACACGGGGTAAGTTTCATGCCCATGGCATAAAAAAAAATCAACAAATGAATTGTATCCTATAAACACGTTTTTAAACAACTTTTATTGTTGCACAACTTATGATAAGCTGCAGGCAATCAAATCGCACCATGTTAATTAAGTCTGATTTACACGGAATTAGCTTTGGCTTGTCATTAGTTGAATAAAAGTTGCACCGTCTAAACAGTGTCTAGACTATGCAAGTCATTTGTTGCTAATTTTTAACCGACTTCAAAAAAAGGAGGAGGTTATCAATTCGACTGTATTTTTTTTTTTTTTTTTTTTTATATTTGTTACCTCATAATAACCGACTGGGTGAACCGATTTTCATGATTCTTTTTTTATTTGGAAAGCTGGTGATTCCCGTGTGGTCCCATTGTCACCATTTCAATATCTGATGATGGGATCTTGTAGAAATCGGGGGAACTCTTCAATAAATAACAGCAGATAAACCGCGATTGTTGCTATAGCATATCTAAGCATTGTTTACACCATCACACAACATAATATCACGCCTGTACTCACTACAAAGGTTATAATTTTTTTTTTATTATAATAATAATTAATACCAGTAAAACAACCGCGACTGCTGCTATCGCATATGTATGCATTTTTTACGCAATCGCACAACATAACATCACGTCTATACCCTATAAACGCAGATGCAGCTTCCTGTCACTGATATTTACACAGCAAGTAGTATTTATATGAATTTGATTGGGGTAGATATAACTAAAAAGTGAAAAATAAAAAAATTTATATAAAAAAAAAACAACCGACTTCCAAAAAAACACTAAAAATTGTGAAAAATAATTTTAACTTCGGAAGTCGGTGTCAAAAAACCAAAATGCGGAACCAACGACACCGACTTCCAAAATTAAAATTATTTTTCACAATTTTTAGTGTTTTTTTGGAAGTCGGTTGTTTTTTTTTTTTATATAAAATTTTTTACTGTATGCCACAAGCAAGATGCTTGCGTCTTGTAAACGGGGCTTAAACGACGAAACCTCAGTAATTACTTTGAATAGACGTCAGACCTAACAAAAAATAAACAGATATTGGTACCGATTCCCTTGTTCACAAGCTGAAGAAGAAGAAGAAGAAGAAGAAGAAGAAGAATACTAATGAAATAATAATAATAATAATGAAGACTTGTAATTGGCTTCCTGCTACTATAGTTTCCTTGTAATTAAGTTTTTTTTAGCTGTAAGTCTTCCATGAATATTTAAATAAATAAATAAACTAATATTAAGTTCAGTGCAACTTTTTCTTTCTATTTCATTAAGAAAAGGACAGAAGATAAATATTACTTTAGTCCTGTCAAATTAGTCTGCGCCTGACGTAATTTTAGTAGCCAATTTTTTAATCACGCCTAAACTTGTCTATGGGGTATCTTAATTTGACAGAACTAAACTAATATTTATCTTCTGTCCTTTTCTTAATGGAATAGAAAGAAAAAGATACACTGAACTTAAATTTAGTTTAGTTTGTGAACAAGGAAATTGGCGCCACTGTTGACATAATTTTAATATTGCCTAATTATTAAGTTAGTTCAAAAGACATAATTTCTTGGAAAATAATAATGACATCGTCTGTTAAGAAAAAAATAAAATAAACTAATAATACACTTTTTGCAAAACTAAAATAGTACCTATCGTTACATTATCATACTAATATTATTCTTTACAAAGGCTACTAAATATAATTAATGAATACAAAGAACATTCCTTATTCATTATCATAAAAACGATTTCAATCTAAACTTTAAACATATTTCTAAATTAACAAAAACATTTAAAGCCGTGCGCACGTACGCAACAGCAGTTGCTAATAAAAATAAAATGCCCGGAATCGCTGGCTATAAAACACAGGCGAGGAAATTACATTGCAATCAAATCGACACTTAAGGCTAGATTGTGCTTGACAACCGTGCGGAGAGGCCAAGACCAAAGTAGATAATGTACTGTGCCTTTGAAGAAATTTGAATTTCGTTTTAACACATTTAACAAAAGCATAATGAGCCTATAATATTCCCACTGATTAGACATAGGAGTCATCTCTGTGAGAGAAACATAAAGCAAACTCACGAGAGAGTTTAGCCAGAGACTACACACGTATATCACTATCCCGCCGACCCCAAATAAATTGGGATATTGGCAAAACAATGATGACTAGACATTTAGATCCAAACACAATTTTATGAAATTTTTAAACCCCAATTATAGTTTTAGGGGAGGTTTTTGGCCAAAACGATACAAACATTAATTAATACGCATTAAACTACCGACAAGACAATTTCATTAGCAATCTCAATTAGCATTCAAAATTGAGGAGTCCCAACTCTTGGGCTGCGTTGGTTTGAAAGTGGTTTAACTTAAATTAAATCCCAATTTAAATAATTATTCGGCCACCAAGAACACTTGTCGAAAGTTGAAATCACCTTACCTGATAATTTGCGTGTTTTGGAGTTAAGCTGGTTTAAAGTTTTCACACAAAATTGATAGGCACAGAAATTTGGTTCCGTACTACCAGCGAAAACGCACGCACACATAGACATGCTTCGTGTACAGACGCCAGCACATCAAGCTACCCGAAACTGTCAGATTTTCCTAATCAACATTGAACCTTATGGTTTAATGATAAAGTTGAAAATCTATTAAATAAAATCGACAGATTGTAGTAGCTTGATGTGCTGGCGTCTGTACATCGAGTGCGAGTGCACTTGTGTCCGGCGACGCGAACACATACGAGTAGGTGTGCGTACATCTTTTCGAGTCTACTTTTTGCAGCTATCTATTTTGTGCTCCAGCCTTAATAGTCTATCTGATAAAGTTTATTATAGCACACAAGAAGCTGCTCTCAAAACAGTGAAGGAAAACATCTTGAGGAAACCGGCTTATCTAAGCTTAGTTCTTACGAACCCGCACTATACCTACGTGGTAGATTACAGCCCAGCCCTTTTTGAAGAGGGGAGGCCTGCGTCACAGCAGTGTGAAAATTATAGGCTGATTATGCTACTGTCCGAACAAACATTGAAAACTTACTTAATTTTGATTGTAATAAGGTCTAATTTCAGTATTACTCAAGAGGGATGAGATAGTATGGACTGTGCGTACGGCGCTCTTAAACAAATGCCGGTCGCGAGTACGTTTGCACTCGCTGTACGTGAAGCGTGTCTATGTGTGCACGCGTTTGTGCTCCTTGGAGTTGACTTTCTGTACCTTTCTTTTTTGTTCACATATTAAGTTCACATATTATAGGATGCTGCGCGGCCTCAATTCAGGCCAGTATCTCTAAGTGAGATTATTATTAGAAGGGTATTGAGTTCAATGCTCTTGAAAGGCGTCTCTTTAAGTGTATTTGGCCAATGTGCGAAGTTAAACCGTCAGCTATATTCCGTGGCCTCGATTGAGGCCCTTATTTAAATTTCTTTGAGATGATTTTCGACATTCTAATAACCCAATAAAATAAAACTAATCTATCTTTGCTGCCAGCCTTTTGAGGACTTTTACCACTGACAAATGCGGACGAATTTCTTGATGCAGCTTTTCTTTTTCTTTTTTTTTTTTTCTTTATAGGGTAACGTGGGATGACGTTGATGTGCTGGCGTCTGTAATTCGTTTCAAGAGGAAACTCAATATATATATACTATATGTATACTCAACTCACTATTTATAAACCTAAATGTTTGTATGACACATTATTACCAAGTGTTATAGATCTGTATAATTACTTACAAGTAAGCAAGATCGAAATTGTACAGACGCCAGCACATCAAGCTACCCGGAACTGTCAAATTTTCCCAATCAGCTTTGAACCTTGCTGCGTGCTGGCGTCTGTACATAGAGTACTGACGTATAATATAGCTCAATATTTAAAGTAAATTAGGTATTTTATGAATTATAAGCATGACATACACAAAAATACGAGAAAGAAAAGAATTTTCTATTGAGAATAAAAGCAGCTTAAATTTATGTTTACATCGTAACATGACACATGACATTGACATGGTGGCGGGATGGATGATATGGCTTAGACTGTCAGTCTGTTACTGTCTCTTTGAGCTTCTGATTGAGGTACTTTGAGATTGAGACTTAGCTACTTGAGGCTGGGGATGAAATGGTTACAGAATCGCAGTGCTGGTGCTAATGATTGACACTTTCGACAACTCACTTCGCCTTATTTTTCACGGTGAGATTCTTACAGAATATACTGACAGGCTTCCTCGAAATATTTTCCTTCACCGATGTCAGATTTGGACTACAATAGGCTGAGTTGATGATGTCAACAATGTCCAAAGTAAACTCAGAAAGAATGTACAGACGCCAGCACATCAGGCTACTACAATCTGTCAAATTTATTTAATAGATTTTCAACTTTATCCCTTAAACATTGAGTTCAAAGTTGATTGATTAATTAATTAATTAAATTATTTTATTATTATTATGAATTTATTATTTATTAATTAATTATTAATTTGACAGTTTCAGGTAGCTTGATGTGCTGGCGTCTGTACATTAAAAAAATCGAATGTTTCCATTAAGCAAAAATTCGTAGCACCAACGTTCTTCTCCGTGCCTCGGAAAGCACGTTAAGCCGTTGGTCCCGGTTGTCATTCGTGGATCTGTGACAGTCGTTACGGATCGTCAGTAGCCCGAAAGTCTGACAAACAGTCTTACCAAGGGGTATCGTACTACCTAGTAACTGGGTTGTGGAGGTCAGATAGGCAGTCGCTCCATGTAAAATACTGGTATTCAGCTGCATCCGGTTAGACTGGAAGCCGACCCCAACATAGTTGGGAAAAGGCTAGGCAGATGATGATAACATCAACGTTCGATTTCGAAGCCCGTTTTTTTCTACCTTACTCGACTATTTGAAGCAAACTATTTACTGACTCGTATATTCTGAATTAGAGCGAATAGAATTGCGTTCAATTAATTGTAATAATTGCTAATCTAGTATAAATTGAAGTCCTAATTAACTATCGAATGGTGGGTTTTAGTGTTTAAAAATACGTATTTCATTTTATTAATACCTACTGCTGTTAGCATCGCCGGTTAACAGCCTACGCGTTAGACAACGATAGTTTCTGTGTTGCTGTTTTATATTACAGATTGAATTTGGATTCATTGGTTATCGTTCAGAGAAAGTACTCATAGTCGTAATCAGTCTAAAATGTTCCCACTGCTGCGACACAGGACTCCTCTCTGTGAGAGAGAATGGGCCGTAATCCACCACGCGGGCCCAGTGTAGGTTGGTAGATGTCTCATGTCTTCGAATTTTTGGTTCCAGAACATGCCGGTTTCCTCACGATGTTTTGCTTCACCGTTTTGAGAGCAGTGGCGATGAAATAATTAAAGCAAAGTAAAGCGCCTGTCTTGGAATGAACCTATGACCTGTAAGTCAAGGCCGTTACCTCTGGGCCACAACTGCTCTCTCGCACTGTACTCATACGTTTATAGGAAAAACTCTGATCATCATCATCTGCCTAGCCTTTTCCCAACTACGTTGGGGTCGGCTTCCAGTCTAACCGGATGCAGCTGAATACCAGTATTTTACATGGAGCGACTGCCTATGTGACCTCCACAACCCAGTTACTGGGTAATACGATACCTCTTGGTATGACTGGTTGTCAGACTTTCTGGCTTCTAACTACCCGTAACGACGGTCAAATATCCACGAATGACAGCCGGGACCAACGGCTTAACGTGCTTTCCGAGGCACGGAGGGGTCTCGGTATGTAAAGATTGTCACCCATCCACAGACTAACCGCGGCAATCGTAGCTTAATCTGATAGATCGACCTGTGCGACTGTTATTATTTAGCCACGGGCCCCTCAAGAAAAACTCAGATACAGTGAACAAAAAAAATACACGGATTCATTTTTCATTGCATAAGTTCTGCATATTTCTACACCCGTTATTTTCGGTTTTTCGCTGTTTTTATGCTCACTTTCGAGGCAAAGAGAAAACTTTGTGGATATTTGATTGCCAATGAAGTTAAAATTTGCCTGTATAGCCTATATTCTGTGACCTAGATCAAAATTATTCGCTATCAAAACATTCATCGAGCTAATTCATCCTAACTACTAATACTCGTACATATTATAAATGTGAACGTTTGTGAAGATGTTTGTTACTCAATTACGCAAAAACCGCTAAACGGATTTACGGTTTTTTTTTTAGGTCTTTTTTATTTTTTTACGGATTTACGGATTTTTTTTTGTTGTGTATTGTGTGTGCGTGTTTTGTGTTGTGTTGTATTGTGTTTGTATTTTTTTTTTATTTTGTTATACGTCTATACGTGAGGATTTGTAATTGGCTTTCGGGTGACTCTGGTTTCCTTTTTTTTTGTTTGTTTTTATTAGATGTAAGTCCTCCAGATACTAAAATAAATAAATAACTAAATAACTTTTTCTCCCGATATTCCACGGGATCGAGACTTATGCGGGTGAAACCGCGGGGCACTGCTAGTACTAAATACAAAAGACTTGGCATTAATTTCGCTCCATTTTCGATATGGTATTTCTAGGAGGATTCAAAGAAAATGCTCATTGGAAGAAGACCATAACTTATTCTAGATTGTATTTCTTACTTCAACTTTTTGTCAGAAAATTATTGAAGCTCTAAACTTAAATCGAATTTCGAGCTTCAATACTGCTTCAATAAGCTTCAGTACTTTGACTATATTTTGTAACTTATCCACCAATTGTCCCCAAAGGTTCATTAGAAAGTCATTAATTCTGAAATAGACCTCCTTGGCGCAGCAGTGAGTCATACACTGTTTTTGTTAAAACTTTTATTTATTTATTTATTTTATTATTTATGTACACACAGTAAAAAACATATGGATATGACATTTTAAAAATTTGAGTACAAAGGTACTGCTTATTTCTTAAGAAATTTCTTCCAGCAGACCTGCGAAAGGAGGAGTAAAAAAGAAATGTAGACAATAGTGTGCGAGAACATGAAGAGAAAAATAAGAATGTGTGAAGTCTAAAAGTAACATATTAAATATACCTACACATATAATGCGAAAATTAACATAAGTATACTTAAATAGGGTTTACACTTTACACTTTTATAGAACGAAGTTTCATAGGGCACGATATACTTTGCACCAGCTGTGGGTTGAGACACCTTTATAGTGTCATAGTATTCACTCACAAACAGTTTTTGGAAATTCCGTCCAAAAGAGGAAATTTAGGCAAGGGAACAGGGAAGCAAAATTCCAAAACCAATGCGGTCGAAGCTTGTTTTATCTAACTTTCTCTGTTTATCCAAAGGGTTACGTAACCCTCAAATAATACATATGCAAAGACCTTATTCAGTGCACGCAAAACCGGTGTAACTGTCATGCAAATATTTGTATAGCCACTCTAACCCAATTACCGCTGTTTGTCGTCAAACCACGAACTATCCAGTAGTACCCTGTTGTAAATGTGAGGCCAGGCCACGGCCTAGACAGACCATAAACAGAATAGGTACGGAAAGTCAAAATCAAAAGTTATTTATAGAAACGAGGCTGAGAATCAGCACTTTAGACGTCAAAATTACATAACAGAGTCCCCCAAAATATCTGTCTTTCACCAATTCCTAGTGCTTTAGCTGGGAACAAGAAGTGGCAAAACATATTTCCCAACAGTAGCCGGTCGATTCTGTAAAAATCTCACCGTGAAATGAGCACTTAATAGTGTTAATCCCTAGCGAATGACAGCTCACTCCACGCTCACTTCACCCAAGCTTTCACGGTGAGGTGGTTACAGAATCGCACGGCTGAACTGTCTGTTAAGTTAAAAGAACGTTTAGTTAAAAAGTTCGGCTCTATACAATGAACAGCGCACGCACACACATAAACGCTTACGTACGGAAATCTAAAACAAATGCCAGTCGCGAGTGCGATTGCACCCACTGTACGTGAAGCTTGTCTATGTCAATCTGCCTAGTCTTGTCTCAACTGTGTTGCAACTCAACTGATTATTATTATTATTCTGACTGAGTTTTTGTTTTGATATTTTATTTTAAAAACCCCGAAAATAAAAATGTTTTCACAACTAAAATACTAGCTTTGAAATTATATAAAATGACCAATAGAATTAGCAAAAAAAAAAATTTAAAAAAAAACATAATTCAAATCTCGATTATGATTTTAAATGTAGGTACGCTTGGTCAATCCCTAGTATCAGGTGGGGTTACACTGACAGCTCACTCTATTATAGAATGATTGGTTGGTTATATCGGCTTGCAGTCTATCCGCTGATTATCAGTATTTTACATTGAGTGTATCCCAAACTTTGGGCTTCTAGCTACCCGTAACGATTATCAAAGATCTAATGACAGCTGGAACCAACGTCTTAAAGTGCGTTCGGAGTCACGGAGGCGTCTCGATATATAATGGATGGTCAACCATCCACAAACCGACTGCGGCAAGCGGAGCTTTAGATTCGATCGACCCGTGCAACTGTTATTATACGAGTATAGCAACGAACCTCATGAAGTTGGTCTGTCTGTGCATGCGTTTTCGCTTGTTGTATGGAAATGACCTTCTGCCGTGCGATTCTGTAACCATCTCACCGTGAAAGCTTAGGTGAAGTGAGCGTGGAGTGAGCTGTCATTCGCTAGGGATTAACACTATTACGTGCTCACTTCACTTATGATTTCACGGTGAGATTTTTACAGAATCGACCGGCTGTAGGTACCTAACCATTCTGTCCCTCAGATGAGGTCTTCAAATTTACTGGGACTGCAACTAAGTTTTAAGTAGTTGTAGTTCGGACCGTGTTTTGTTTTTTGTTCAGTTTCCCGAAGTTTGAAGTTGTTTTCAAAGTTAGCTTTTTATAGGAGAAAGAGAAATGATGGGGGAGTTTGGATTCATAGGAACCTTTTCTCATTAATTAAATTCACGAATTAATTAAATTAGCTGAATATATCGCAGTTTAAATACACCATTTACTCATTCGCCAGACATTTAAAAGTGCTCGCAATACGAGATAATGACTTTCATTATCTCGTATTGCGAGCACTTTTCAATGGCTCGATTTTAACTAGAGGTTTATTAGTAGTGTTCGAATAGCGAAATAGTGTTTCTATTTACATACCATCCAGTGCTTGAATAGTATTTTATGGGAGCTTAGATAGTTTATCTACATTTTACAAAGTCAAACTCAAAGCATTTATTTTAATGAAACCATTTACAGGCAAGGTTAAGGTTAAGAATCATCTTTTTCCGAAGATTCCCTATTATGATTAACCGTACAGAGCATGATTTTTTTTATTGGATTAAAAAAAATACATTAGCCTGCAAATATAATGCCATTTCTCGAAAAAATCTTTAGAAAAAATCATAACTCAATAGAAACGGCTGTTTTTGTGTATGGCACATCATGCATTATAATGTGAATCTGTGTTACGTAGTATCAATGAAATTTCAATATTACACGTAAAATGACAAATATGAGCATGACCTTACCTCTATTAAATATTTCGATACCGAAAATTCAATTTTATAATTTTTTTGCGTATACGTCGCTCGTTAATCGTATTTAAAGTACCTACCGATTTGAAAAAAACATATAAATGTTTATTCAGATCTATCCAAAATATATGGTACAAAATTCGAAACTCAAATAAATAATAGTTAATCATGTCAACACTAGATCACGCTACTTAGATCGATTTTTAAAATATAAGACATTTTTCGGTAAGTCCCATATGTGGGACACTATGCGCTTTAGGATTAAACTAGCAAAGAAGTCGGGCCTTCCAAGTGAATGCACAAAAACGATTTTAATAATCCATAATTTTCTTTGTCTTCTACAGACTGTACTTTGGAGAGTGTGCGCAGGGCCTGGTGCCACCATCGTCGTCTTAATACTGGACTTCCAGACGTACTGGACCGCTGGACGTACTGGACCACTCGACGTACTGGACCACTGGACGTACTGGTACCATCTACACTTGGTTGATATTTTGACCAGTCGTACTCAGTGCTTCTCCTCCACATTTATTATGCACATAGCCAAAGTGTTCCCTCTCATATTTAACCCGTCTGCGTTCAAATCAAGAGTGAAAGGCATCTTCTGGGCACGCTCGTGTCATCAAAGACTTCTTCCATTGATTTCCATCAAGCGTGATCGAGGTCAAGAGTAGGCTGCCAGCACAGCATCAGCAGAACTGCCTGAAAGAGGACTTGTGGCCGAAAGGTGTCGTATATCGACTTTTCCGAGGACGGTTACGCGACACCACGCAGCAAAACACGTCAACGTTACGTGTATAGTCATAATTTTAAGGTTTTAACTATACAACGTGTAACGTTAAATGCGCAAAACCTGAAAATAGTTTGATCAGAATAACGAGCAGAATTAATTGAACCACTTTTTAATATAGGTCACATTTTTCAAAAAATCTTCATTAAAAACGTTGCCGTGTCTATTTATTAATAGGTCGAGCAAGCCAATGCCAGCGCAGCGCAGCGGCCCGGTGACGACTCCTCCCTCGGTAAAGCGTAGTGGCAGACGCAAGAAACGATCAGAATGGCCAGTAAAACTAAAACAGCACATAAAACCTTTACATTTTTTTAATGACTTATTTTCTCTCTGAAATAGGTCAATTGAATTAAAAATCAGTTGGGGTGTCTGAGGTTTTGCGCATTTAACGTTACACGTTGTATATTAGTTTATTTTTGTATAAGATTATTCTGTGTATTTTATATATGGGCCTTAGTTGCCTGATAATAAAATGATTATTATTATTATTTATTATTAAAAAGCAATTTTATTTTTTTAAGTCTGCCATATCTCAGGCCACAAAATCTACCAATCAAACGTCTTTGCCAGAAACATTTCACAAATTAATTTCCGCGACTGTTCCAACCGTGTAATTTGTTGCTAAAACCTGAAATGGAAACCTTATTACATTTGTCTATCACGCGTTTCATTTCCCACTGAATTTTAAGGCCTTCAACTCGAATACGAGGCCTCCATTTCGAACCAATGAAGGCATTCAAATTAATTAGTTCGAATGTAGGCCAATTCGCGATGGTTTTATTTACCTACTTTGTTGTAAGGCTTTGTATTTTTTTTTTCAGAAACAAACAGGTAGGTACTTGATCATTTATATGTTTTATGCCATAGGCGCAGAGGGTTATTGTACGTTATGTACAGACGCCAGCACATCAAGCTACTACAATCTGTCAGATTTCTTTAGTAGATTTTCAACTTTATCACTAAAGCATAACGTTCAAAGTTGATTGTGAAAATCTGACAGTTTCGGGTAGCTTGATGTGCTGGCGTCTGTACATGCAGACGCCAGCACTTCAAGCTACTGCAATCTGTCAAATTTCTTAAATAGTTTTTCAACTTTATTGCTAAAGCTTTAGGTTCAAAGTTTATTGGGAAAATTTGACAGTTTCGGGTAGCTTGATGTGCTGGCAACTGTACATTTTATAAATTTTTAAGAGCTGTGATGGTAGATCTATAAACGCAAAAACCAATGTGTCAAACAAACGTCACTTTTGACGTAATTCGACATCTCTCTCTCTCTCGCAATACAAATGTTGTCGTAGTAAAAACATTTTGTGCTTTCATCCTATTATATCACTATTGATCCTGCTTATTTCTTTTATGTCTTCTAATAAGGCCCAAAGAAAAACTTTAGGTGACTAGCCCAAAAATTAGTAACAGACATACTGGGCGCACGCACTGACATTGCTCGCAAAACAGATGACCTATGGGGCCAAAAGGTTCTGGAGAGGCGATCGCGTACCGGAAGACGTAGCGTTGGAAGGCCTCTCACAAGTTGGACCGATTATATCATACCATACCTTAGTTTGTCAGACGATAACTGAAGAGATGTTAGTACCTTACTCCCTGCATGCAGAGAAGTACCTACGACATCAATTATTTCAAAGATTTGTCCTCAATAAAAGGAACACATCTGCCGCTCTCTAGGTGATAAAGCACTTCAACAAAATTATATTTTTAGCCTTAAGTTGATATTAAAAAAATAATATACGTAGCATATAAGCAGAATCCGCTAATAATGTTGTCACTGCCGGGACACAGGCCTCCTCTCAGTGAGAGGGAGTGGGCCGTAATCCACCACGCGGGCCCAAGGGTTGGTTGATGTCACACGTCTTCAATTTATGGTTCTAGAACATTTTTTTTTTTTCCTCACGATGCTTTCCTTCACCGCTTTTAATAAACATAATCCTTCATAACCAGCGAACACGTATAAAAGCAAAAATATTTTGTTAATCAAATTAATTCAGAACCCTCCTAATACCGGGTTTCAAAATGTTCATCTTTATTACTCAAGTTACAATGCTTGTGCAAAAACGTTTGCCATTTAACGGGTAAAAGTTTTGAATGTTGTTTATTATGGAAGAGGGGACCGTTTTGTCTTTGATTATGAGGGCTAGACCAGAGACAACTTAAAACAATTTTTAATGAAGAAATATATTACTTTCGGGATATATTTAATTGCAACGAGACTAACAAAAAGTATTTACAAGGCAGATGTGAGTGAAAAAGGCGGGAGAGGACGCCCTAGGAGGGCATATGGTGAACTTATTGGTGATGTTCTTCAGAAAGGTCAGGTAATCAGTACCCAAAACGGGCTTGCGTTTATGACCAGCCGTGCAATTCTGTAACCATCTCACAGTGAAAACTTGGGTGAAGTGAGCGTGGAGTGAGCTGTCATTAGGGATTAACACTATTGACACTGCTCACTTCAAGCTCACTTCACTTATGATTTCACGGTGAGATTTTTACAGAATCGACCGGCAGATGTATGAACGTAAACGAGGCAAAAGGAATAATATGTAAGGAGCGTAGCAGACGCCGTTCTGTAGTTTTTGCCTACCCCCTAGGAAAGAAGGCGTGAATGTATGTATGTATGTGTGTATGTAACTGATCCTCCTATTGACCTTCTAATGACAAAATAAGAATAATTAATTGTAAATTAATGCAACACATCTTTTCACAAGTTTGGTCACAATAACTAAGCTACCCCGATTAGGTTAGGTTGGAACTGTCCAACTAAGCAGACTTGTACGGTTCACGTAGACGCCAGCACATCAAGCTACTACAATCTGTCAGATTTCTTTAATAGATTTTCTACTTTATCGCTAAAGCATAAGGTTCAAAGTTGATTGGGAAAATCTGACAGTTTCGGGCAGCTTGATGTGCTGGCGTCTGTACAAGCAAATTGCTAACGCCGCGACCTACTTTTCGCTACTCGTTTTATTTACTTTTATAATTACAATTATTTAGTTGACCAATAGCTGCCGTAGCGCTATAACCGCGGATTAGCATCCAACGGAACATTCGTGTAACTTTTACGAATGAACTAAATTATCGTGAAGTCTGTGGTTTTCGTCAACTCACAACCAACAACTCAACTGTAAGTAAATGGCTACCTCTGAGCCATACAAGACTGTTATTATACAGAGTGTAGCGCGTAGTATATTACGCAATAGTCGTTCGCCACAAGTCCGCACTCCACTTTTCTAAATACAGACTCTGAAAAATCATGCACACCGAAGCGTTCAAATACAAATCAATACCCTAAACTATGTATGTACACGACAATTGTAGCGCAATATGTCACAGTAGCGCACCTGTGCTAATGCGACAGGGCTACGCACGTGTCTCAGCGGCTTTCAAACTATTGGGGACTTTTTGGGGCCGCGCACCGTGAAATGTGTTTGTCTCCCATTCTGATTGGTACGTGCAAGATTTTTTTTGTCTATGTCGGTAAAAGAGGGGTTGAGATACCCTTGTTTACCCGTGTCAGCACTTAGGAGTATAACTGAAACGAGTTTAATAATAGGATATGGTTTACTTATAATTTAGAAATGACCAAAAAATATCGTATAACCCATTTTACTAGTTGTTCCAAATTATTTAAAACAATGTTTTGTGTTTTGACAAAACTTCATAATATTGACTGTTCCGGAAATTTTAAGACAATCTCAAACATGTGTCAGTTTAAAAAAAAATTCAAATGTTTTTATCATTACCTACGTCTCCTAATTAATTATTATATTTTTTATATAATTCTGTACTTTTTCGGTATAAATAAAATTCACAGCACCATTCGCAGTTGTTAAAACTCAGAACAAAATTAACAAAAATTTAAGTCCCCAAGTTTTCTCTTCATAATTTGATTGAACGATCAAAGTTTTGCTTTATTTAAATTAAATTACTCTCCACTGCATTAAAGCTTGTACTATATTATACTTCACGTTATTGAGTCCACCTCGTAGTTGCATTATTTTTCATTTTATCTGTAAGCATTATCATAAAAGTTTGTAAAACTGCAATAAAAACCAGACATCTCCAAGTCGCAAGGAAATTTGAATAAAGAAGCATTTCAAACTGCGATTGTTTGTTTTTTTTTTTTTGGAAATAAATAAAAAAATATCATCATCGAGATATTTTGACAAAAAGTTTGACAAACAGTGGCAATCAAACTCTTTTGTCTCTCGTCTATTACTGAAGTTAGAAAAAGTAATAAGCACCTATTAGAATAAGAATTACATTTTGTATACTTACGATATATTCTGCAGATGGCGACATTAAATTGAAATATTGGACTAAAATAACACAATTTTACTCACAATAAAAGAACTCTATGTATTTAATTTAAGCTCCAGCATATTAAAAACAAGTTATTACATTTATACAGACTGAAAAAATACTGAATAGAACGATATTCTTCAAAAGATGTGCCTTTATACATATGTTATTCTGGGAACTTATGAAAGACATCAGGCTTAAATTGTACCTTAAAAGGAAATTGAATATGAAATAATTGTAAGAGTTATGAAATCTCCGAAATCACAGAACAAAAAAAAAAAACCCAATGCGATGAGAGAGAGTGGGCCGTAATCCACCACGCGGGCCCAGTGCGGGTTGGTCAAATATCACATGTCTTCGAATTTTTGGTTCTAGGACACGTTGGTTTCCTCACTATGTTTTCCTTTACGGTACTGAGAACAGTGGTGAACCTACGAACCACAACAAAACATGACAGCACAACTATCATCCCTGAAGGCTTATTTGTATATACACCCATATTTCGCCCGTGATGGTTGACAACAATTAATTTTTTTTAAACGTTGCCCCACACTAGGAATTTCTCCTGTATTGTGGGTGCGTTTACAAATATTTAAACTCACGTACAAAAACAGGAACAACCACTTGGAACAAATACAGGTTTTCTATATTTTTTTTTAATTTTCTTTCTAGGTAAGTATGCATACACACGTGTGACATGCGTCGACGACAGAGGCAACTGTCAGTCCACGCATCGTTGGCTGCCGCCGACACGCGTCGCTACCTTTCGCCGACACGCGTTTGGGGTTACAGTTCCCTGTGTCGTCGAAGCGTGTCGCTCGTGTGTATGCACACTAAGCCAAATTATGCCTGATTTCATTACGAGGCACATATTTTGAACATTATCGTTTTATTCAGCCTTATTTCATGACTGCCTCATCGGTCTAGTGGTTGCAAGCGCTAATGGTGAACATGAGGTCTTGGGCACGATTCCCAGGTCGGGCAAAGTGTGATTGGGTTTTTCCATCTGGAATTTCCCAGTAGCAGCCCAGAGTCTGGATTTTTGTCCAGTTGATGGCAATAGGCTTGTGACTAAGTAATAACAGTCGAACGGGTCGTTCGATCAGGTTAAGCTATGCTTGCTGCGGTTGGTTCGTGGATAGGTGACCATCTTCACATACCAAGACCCCTCCGTGCCTCGGAAAGTTCGTTAAGCCATTGGTCCCAGCTGTCATTCGTGGATCTTTGACAGTCGTTACGGGTCCTCAGTAGCCCCAAATTATGACAACCAGTCTTATCAAGGGGTATCGTATTTCCCAGTAACTGGGTTGTGGTGGTCAGATAGGCAGTCGCTCCATGTTCATTTCGGGATAAACCTCTATCGAACTACGACGCTTTACCGAGGGTGGAGTCGTCACCGGGCCGCTGCGCCGCGCTGACATTGGCTTGCTTGACCTATTAATAAATAGACACGGCAACGTTGATAATGAAGATTTTTTGAAAAATGTGACCTATATTAAAAAGTGGTTCAATTAATTCTGCTCGTTATTCTGATCAAACTATTTTTAGGTTTTGCGCATTTAACGTTACACGTTGTATTGAAAGATGGCCATGTTATTACTTTTTATTGATGGAATGTGATATAATACGAGTACTAAAGAAATAATATCTATATATATCGACTCAAAGAACCTTGTAGAAAAAAATAAATTGCCTATCATAGGCTTATACCCTTCAACTGTCAAGTAAACTCCTGGAGATCGGTAACAACAGAAAAAGTAATTGTGTCTCATAGTGAGCTCATATCCAATATAGTTAGTTGTACATAATTTATGTTAAAACATCAATACTCATTAAGTTATTTCTCCTTATTTATTTTATGAAACCATCAGAGAGCCTCTCATCCGGGCACAAGTTACCGTGGTCTACTTGGAAAACCTTAAATAGATTTCGTACCCAAGTAGGCCGTAGAATAGAGTAGAATAGAATATTCTTTATTATGTACCATATAAATTCCAGACATAAATATAGACATTTTACAAAGGGTGACATAATGAGCGGTCATATCGCTAAGAGCGATCTTTTAAAGACAATCTTTGGATGGATTGAAAAGGGAAGGAGAGACAAATACACACACAGGAGTAAAGAGAATATAATGATGCTGTTTAAGGAGAGAGGAAGTGCTTTTTTATCATAATTTTAAAAGTGGACGGATCGGCACGGTGGGTTACCGACACGGGCGAGTGATTCCATAAACGTACTGATTGAACAGTAAAAGATTTGTCATAGCATCTGGTGGAATGCATTGGCATATCTAGTCTCAGGTTTTCCGATGACCTCCATAAATGGGGGTTCATGGAAGGCTCTGACCTCCGGTGTGTAGGTATGCGGTGTCTCTCCACAGACAATGGGTATCCTCCCATATTGCACCGCATGCCATGTCACCTGACCACGTAAGGACCTAATGGCTGCGTCAGTGAATGTTATCCGCGTGGGTTTCGAAAATAATTGCTGGGAAACGACTTTTATTCTTGGTGAAAATTTCCTATTTGCGGCAGTGTGCAATGTAAAACGCGCAAAACATTGTGCTTATGGGTGCATGCAACGCTACAAGGGTCATAGGGGTATTTGAAGTTATGATATAACATCAAAAACGTGTTTTATTAAAAAAAAAAAAAACAGTAAAAGTTGGAATTTTGACTTTCAATATCTCCGTAACATAAGGTTCCCAGGTATGGTCCAGTACAAAACAAATATTTAAATGACGAGGAGTACAAGTGGCTCTCGGTTTCGTTAAGTGTCTTTTTTAAATATATTTTAGTGCACTACAGAGCGATATGTCATAATTTAATTGAGTAATATTGATAAATTTAATCATAACAACGAAAATCATCATTATCTGCCTAGCCGTTTCCCAACTACGCTGGGGTTGGCTTCCAGTCTAACCGGATGCAGCTGAATACCAGTATTTTACACGGAGCGACTGCCTATCTGATCTCCACACGCCAGTCACTGGGTAATACGATACCCCATGGTAAGACTGGTTGCCAATACTGGTATTCAGCTGCATCTGGTTAATGCACCTGAATACCAGTATTTTACGTGGAGCGACTGCCTATCTGACCTCCACAACCCAGTTACTGGGTAATAACACACAGCGAAAATTTTGACACATATTTGCGAGGTTTCCAACTTTCAGAATGCACCCTCTTAGCCAGTCATCAAGGTAGTGATAGGATTTACCACCTAGTGCACCGCAAAAACACTCAAGTGTCGACCTGCAGCAGCATCTACACCGCCACACACAAACTTTACATCATACTGACGTCACGCAAAATTCTGCATCGCGCAAGCAGAGATTTCCGCGGAACTAGCTAATGTACAACGCTCCGTTATCAATCGTTGGGCAGTTGCCCACCAGACACGACATCCGTCTAGTTGGAGGATCGTCCCTTTTCTACGGACGATGAGTGAACTTTTCGCCCTGTTCCTCATGCCTCTCTATAAGCTCAAGAAGTTGCTGTTTTAATGCGTCCCGGATAGTGTGAAGGTCGGCTCCAGACTTTAGCTAGCATTTGTTTTTTTTTTTGGAAACTAAAGTCAGTTTTAAGTTTTCTTGCATCATCATCATCATCTGCCTAGCCTTTTCCCAAGTATGTATGTTGGGTTCGGCTTCCAGTCTAACCGGATGCAGCTGAGTACCAGTATTTTACATGGAGCGACTGCCTATCTGACCTCTACAACCCAGTTACTGGGTAATACGATACCCTAGATAAGACTGGTTGTCAGACTTTCTACTTGTCGACTTGTCTACCCTTGTCTTGTGTAAAGACTGTCAAAGATCTACGAATGACAGCCGGGACCAACGGCTTAACGTGCTTTCCGAGGCATGGAGGGGCCTCGGTATGTAAAGATGGTCACCCATCCACGGACCAACCGCGGCAAGCGTAGCTTAACCTGATCGATTGACCTGTGCGGCTGTTATTATTTAGCCACGGGCCCCTCCGGCATAATCAATGTATAATCAGCCTAAAATGTTCCCTCTACTGAGATACAGGCCTCCTCTCGGTGAGGGTGAGTGGTCCGTAATCCACCACGGTACCATTGCTGTAAGTAAATAAAACTAATACTATACTGTATACAACGTGTATACAGTATATATAACGTTAACGTAACGTTAAATGCGCAAAACCTCATACAGCCCAACTGATTTTTAATTCAATTGACCTATTTCAGAGAGAAAATAAGTCATTAAAAAATTGTAAAAGTTTTATGTGCTGTTTTAGTGTTACTGGCCATTCTGATCGTTTCTTGCGTCTGTGACGACGCTTTACCGAGGGAGGAGTCGTCACCGGGCCGCTGCGCCGCGCTGACATTGGCTTGTTTGACCCGGCAACGTTTTTAATGAAGATTTTTTGAAAAATGTGACCTATATTAAAAAGTGGTCCAATTAATTCTGCTCGTTATTCTTATCAAACTATTTTCAGGTTTAGCGCATTTAACGTTACACGTTGTAGAATCATTACGGTTTCAAAATACAGCTTTATTATTATTATGTGTATCAAGTTTGATCTCTGTATGATTTTTATTCTCTGGTCCTTGTAACTTCGACAATTATTATTAATTAAATAATCGTACTCTGGCATTGACCATTGCAATATGACGACAGTAATCAATTGATGCACTACATGCCTACAGTTACTCTACATACTGTCTATGTCTGTGCAATACACACTAATCTACCCGGTACTTCACCACTGCTGTCAAAACGGTGAAGGAAAACATCGTGAGGAAACCGGCTTGTCCTGGAACCAGACTTTACTAGACATGTGACATATACCAACCCACACTGGGACCCCGTGGTAGAATACAGCCCAGTCCCCTTCAGCGAGAGGAAGCCTTTATCCCAGCATTGGGAATATAAAAAAAACGACGGGTTGCACTCCGGGAGTGCCGGCAGAAGTGAAAACTTAAATATTAACGTTGTGCATTTTTTATATTTTGGAATGGTTAGGGAATCATTTTGCACGAATTGCTTTAATTATCAATATAAAAGTACTATAATTTATGTCGTAGAATACAATATTTATTTATTGCGCTATCTTGCACAAACATGACAATTTATATTACATTAAAAAGTTTATCTCTCAGAAAAATCAACTTCCATCCATAATTTCGACGACTTTTTCACCATCATTATTACCAGAACCATTATTTTATTAATTTTTTAATTTTTTCACGTCCACCGGAGGTGTGCCATATGTTCCACCAGTTATCTGTAGTTCCCAAATTGCAGATTTACTGTCGAGAGATGTACCTTCAAGTCTATCAATACATTCTAACTACAATTCTAATTAATTAATTCATTTAAGTTAAGTTTGTTTCTGTAACATAAACACACACGAACATTCGCGCAAGCACCCTGCCCCACCTAAACTAAACAACAGGCGCAGGCATACATTTTCGCCGCGCCGTAGAAAGAGAGGGGGATACTTCCTCGCTCACGCCGCGCCGGCGGCTGTGTACTCACTATCAGTCTTACGGATTTTCGATCAGGGTCACGTGTCCTGACGCGAGTTTTACATTTTTTACCCGTTACAAAAAAAGTGTACAACGCCGCTAAAGAAGTTTTCACTTCAAAAAAATTGGAAAGTCCCAAAGTGCAGGAATCATAATGCTCATTTGATCGTATAAAAAACCATAGATATAGATATTATATTAGTTATTTTTTATTAAAAATAATTAAACTACTTTAAATAAAAGAGCCATTTTCAATAGGGTTGATCCCATAGGAGCAACCCCATTGAAAATGGCTCTTTTAACAGATCAATTCAATTCAATTGAATTTAATTTTTTTAATAGATTTGTATCAACGAATAAATAAATAAATTCATAATAAATGGATCTATGGTTCATAACTTTACAAAATTATAAATAAAATTAAACTACTCACATTATAACCATCTTATTCTATAGGCCGTTGACCTTTGAATCTAAAGTACAGACGCCAGCACGTCAAGCTATTACAATCTGTCAAATTTCTTTATTAGATTTTCATCTTTATCGCTATTAGCATTAAGTTCAATGTTGGTTGGGAAAATTTTACAGTTTCGGGTAGCTTGATGTGCTGGCGTCTGTGCAATGAACCATCCAGAACAGATTATTAAAATTACTTACACTTCAGTTAATGAATGGAAACATTAATTGGAGTGATAATGTTTAATATTCATAATCGGGTGCCTTCCTGGACCTTTGGGAATTCTATTTTATGTTAATACTGTCATTATTATCTACATAGCCTTTTCCCAACTCCGTTGGTGTCGGCTTCCAGTCTAACCGGATGCGGCTGAGTACCAGTATTTTACATGGAGTGACTGCCTATCTGACATCCACAACCCCGTTACTGGATATTACAACCCCTGGCTTAGACTGGTTGTCAGACTTTCGGGCTTCTGACTATTCGTAACGACTATCAAAGATCCACGAATGACAGCCGAAGCCAAAGAGCTTAACGTGCTTACCGAGGCGAGGCACGGAGGGGTCTTGGTGTGATGGTCAATCATCCACTGATCAACCGCGACATGCGTAGCTTATCCTGTTCGATCGCCCCGTGGGACTGTTATTTACTTAGCCACAAGCCCCTCTTTGTATCAATATAGTATGATTTTAAAATAAAAAGTCGTACTTTAAGTAAAAAGTTCAGTAGTGTTGTTTTCTAAACATCACTTTGAAATTTAGACGGTGTCTCGTTGATAGTCTGCGATTATTTACTTTATAAACCAAATGAGTTCGCTTTCGAATTGTGTGCGGTCACTTGAGTGAGGTTCCCAGTTAATGTACTATGGCCTTCCGTATCAGTTTTTGAGTCAAAACGTGTACTTTGAAAATAGTCAACACGCCAATAATACACAAACATTTAAACACCAATGTTTATTACCAATCACGTTGGTCGAGACCTTGTCGACGGCAATGACCAATGAATTGTATTAAATTGGATTCAGACTGCAAACTAAGGCTGCCTGTCCATTGACGCTGAGCGAGGCTGCGGAGCGGAGAAACGGAGAAATATTAACCAATAGGATTGCATAAAATCTCAATGTAATTTTTCTATTCGTTAATATTTCTCCGTTTCTCTGCTCCGCTAGCCTCGCTCCGCGTCAATGGACAGGCAGCCTTACGGTGGGATGTATAGAACACTGCACTGTATAACTAGGAACAAGGACATTCTATTGGGTTATACAAGTGGTTCAAGTGTATTCTATTGGGGTATACCAAGGTTGCGAAAGTATGGATATTTTTTTTCACGAGCTTAAGAAAGAGACTGTTACATCATCATCTGCCTAGCCTTTTCCCAACTGTGTTTGAGTCGGCTTCCAGTCTAACCGGATGCAGCTGAATACCAGTATTTTACATGGAGCGACTGTCTCCGTCCATATATGACGGAGTTATGCCCGAACATACATAAAAAAAATATATATATATATGTAGGTAAACATCCGAATTGATAACGTCCTCCTTTTCGAAGTCGGTTAAAAACCAAATAACACTTAGAGATAATAGATAAGTGCCAATGAATGATGATACTTCAACACAGATATAGGAACTCGCAAACTCGACACAAGCTGTCCATCGACCGGGGAATTAATATTTGTCACAATGAGCCCGAGTTCCATAGACACCCGAAATGTAATAGCTGGCAGTATAATTCACGTATCAGGGATACCCAGTAGAAACCCAAATATAGTATTAACGACCGAGTGTAATTAGTTTTATAGGGTATAGTGTTTCCCAGTAGGTGGGTACATAGGGTCCCAAGTATTAATTTGACTATAGTTTTAATATTGTTAAAAACAGAACACGCAAATTACATGCATAACACAATGGCGTTGCTGATGAAAAGGGAAGAGGGAGTTGGTGTTGTCATATACCAGACAACAATAAATATTTTTAACATTGCAATACTCAATATTTTACAACATGTGTTGTGGTTAGATAGGCAGGCATCGATCTATGTAAAATACTGGTATTGTACTGCATCTGGCTAGACTGAAAGTCAACCCCAAAGTAGTTGGGACAAGGCAAGGCAGATTGGTTTTTGTATTTACACCTTTATTTTAGATTACGTATACGTTAGAGTACTTACATTGAAAATAAAACCTTTTTCTAATACTCGACGGAGTTTTTTCGTATTCTAGTCGGTGTATAGAATCAAATTCGTTTAACTGAACAGACAGCTGTGCTGCTGGGGCGTTGATTGCGCCACTTCTTCTTCCCAACTACAGCACTAGGAGGGGGTGAAGAGCGGCCATTTTGGGGGACTGTCTCATGGAATTATGACGTTCACATTTAAATGATTTTGATTTTGAACCAGATGCAGAACACCAGTATTTTACATAGAGTCCTAAATTTTAAAGACAGCAGATGTGAGGAGTGGTAGTTCAGTATTAACGACCGCGACTTATGAGGGTCGTGAGTTCGAACCCTAGCAGGCACTTTACTTTGTGTAACTTATTTCATCACCACAGCCGGTCGATTCTGTAAAAATCTCACCGTGAAATCATAAGTGAAGTAAGCAGTGTCAATAGTGTTAATCCCTAATGACAGCTCACTCCACGCTCACTTCACCCAAGCTTTCACGGTGAGATGGTTACAGAATCGCACGGCTGCTCTTAAAACGGTGAAGGAGAACATCGTGAGGAAACCAGCATGTTTTAGAACCAAGATTTTAAAGACATGTGTCATTCAATAACCAGCACTGGGCCCGCGTGGTGGATTACAGCCCACTTCCTCTCACAGAGAGGAGGCCAGTGTCCCAGCAGTGGGAATGACTGATTATGTTGTTATGCCTAGTATGAATATTATAACGTTTAGTACAGTTTCATTTACACTACAGCATTGTAGAAATAAAGCAAGTACTTGATCATCAGTGGTCGGAGTAGGTAGAGCTGTTTTTGCTACTTGCGACATGCGGACATAACATGGATATGCCAAATATTTCCCGGAATCCCGGGAATTCTCGGAATTAAAAAACCATTGTTTAAGTAAGTAGTAAGCAGTTTTAAAAGGAGTAGGTAGAGGTATTTTTCTTATTTGCTACACGCGGACATAACATAGAAATGCCAAGTATTTCCTATAATCCCGAGAATTCTCGAAATTAAAAAAGACAACTGTTTCAGTAGTTTCTTTTGTCAGTGCTTAATTGGAACGTTATATTTAAATGGATAATCCACTTTTATTAGTTTACTATAGTAAATTGAAGACATGGAATATAAATGAAATGCGATGATCGAGTTAGATATATAACGTGTAACGTTAAATGCGCAAAACCTGAAAATAGTTTGATCAGAATAACGAGCAGAATTAATTGAACCACTTTTTAATATAGGTCACATTTTTCAAAAAATCTTCACTAAAAACGTTGCCGTGTCTATTTATTAATAGTTCAAGCAAGCCAATGTCAGCGCGGTGCAACGGCCCGGTGACGACTCCCCCCTCGATAAAACGTCGTCACAGACGCAAGAAACGATCAGAATGGCCAGTAAAACTAAAACAGCACATAAAACCTGTACAATTTTTTTAATTACTTATTTTCTCTCTGAAATAGGTCAATTGAATTAAAAATCAGTTGGGGTGTATGAGGTTTTGCGCATTTAACGTTACACGTTGTATAATTTAATTTTCAAAACCCATATTAACTCACTTAAATCAATCGACAATTTCAAAATCCCGGGATTTCAGAGGCATATCCATGTTAACATCAATGTTTGCGGTCATTCACCCCAAACAGCTTTATTTCTACAATGCTGTAGTGTCTGTACACTACAGCATTGTAGAAATAAAGCTGGGAGGATGGTGCTGTACCATCCTCCCCATATTTATGATAAAAGGCATGTTATTCTTGATCAAAATGCTTCATAAAATGTTGTATTTATTACTCGATATAAGGTGAATAGTTTATGTTGGATAGTTTATCGTAAATATCAGTATTGATAAGGGGAAGATATATTGCAGCTTTTAACATTATCTAGTGAGACGTATGTCAGTAATGAATACTTGATGTAAATCTGTATGAAATGCAAAATTAATTCGCTTTCATTAATATTAATCAGCGTGTTGAGTGTGTATCTGAGATTGTGTGTATCTTGATGTATTCAGAACGCGTAAATGAACAGATAATTGGAGTAGGTACAGCTAAAAGAAACGTGGAAGAAGCCGATCAAGTTTTTGTATTGTTCGTTCGTGCGCAGCCATTTGGAGTATGGATCGCAAATCTGGAACCCTCAGTATGGGATCTACAATTCGCGCATTGAGGGTATTCAGAAAAAGTTTCTGAGATATCTCGATTATAAGGCACACCAGGTATCCATAGATTACACTCACCGAGGCAAGAGGTACCATTTCCTGCCATCGGATCGTAGGCGACTCATTTATGATGTGTGTTTTTTAATTAAAATAACGAATGGCTCGATTGACAGCCCTGAAATATTAGCAAACATAGCATTTCGCACTAACACTATTGGATTACGTATAAGGCCGCTTCTAGGTGTGCTTCCTGTCACTACTAATATTATAGGCGTAATGCTTTTCTTATAAGGGTCCGTGGCTAAATAATAACAGCCGCACAAATCGATCGATCAGGTTAAGCTACGCTTGCCGCTGTTGGCCTGTAGATGGGTGACCATCTTTACATACCAAGACCCCTCCGTGCCTCGGAAAGCACGTTCAGCCGTTGATCCTGGCTGTCATTCGTAGATCTTTGGCAGTCGTTACGGGTAGTCAGAAGCCCGAAAGCCTAACAACCAGTCTTACCTAGGGGTATCGTATTACCCAGTAACTGGGCTGTGGAGGTTAGATAGGCAGTCGCTCCATGTAAAATACTGGTATTCAGCTGCATCCGGTTAGACTGGAAGCCGACCCCGACATAGTTGGGAAAAGGCTAGGCAGATGATGATGATGATACTTTTCTTATAAGAAGCGCTCGAAGTTTCAATGATGTATCTTTCGAACATGATGTTGAGTTATTTTGCACTAAGATAATCACAGGAAGGACGCTCTTAGCTAAATCATTTTTTGTGAATGACGCGCCGGCGAGTGGTTCTTAAACTCATATGTAGCAAAATAAATAAAATTAAACTAACCTTCTTACTTATAACACAATGTACTTTAATTGTTGGGCTTTAAGTAATCTACATATATGTCATATAGGGTGACTGGTAATTAGTGGCCGATACTTAAACACATGATTGTAATCATCATTACAAACAACTTTTACTATCGGACCAAATCCGAAATCGCGAAAAAAAAATCAGCTGTTCTGTTCCCTACATTTTGACGACTCGTACGAACATAAACAGAGAACATAAAAAAAAACAAAAAAAATGGAATTTCGTGGGCTGCCTTAGTGCATACCCTTAACTGACAGACACACAAAGCTGGTCAAACCATTCAATCCCTCGTCACAAAGAAATGACCTTCATTCTTCACACTCACGTTACGTAACTCGAACTTTTACCTCGACTGGATATCTTCAACTGGGATCTACTTGTATGACAGTTATCCTTAAAGGCTAGTTCATATTTTACGAGCAGTACAAAAAAAAAACATAAAATATAGCAAAAAAGAATGAAAGAAAAAACATTTATTCTGCATAAACAAAACGCACGTTACAAAAAAAAATACATAAAATATTATACACATACAACGTAGTCAAAAGCCAACGTACTGAAGCATATAAAATGTTGACAATTTTGTCAATTGCTTGATGTCAGGGCCAGAGACCAAAGACAACACATTAATTGACATTGACAATACATGAATACATTAATCCGTGATGCGCCCGCGACACTGGCAGATGACAACTAAACAACAACAAACAAAACAAAGTGGAAAAATAACTACTTTTGCAACAAACAATAATAAGAACAATTAAACCGTGCGTCTAAAATATGTTCCTCTCGTGCGTCGCATCTGTGCAAGAACAGGTCGTTGCTCAGCAAAATGCTGTGACCTGGGCCGAACATATCGTCAACAGCGCTGATTTTCGGCAACTAGCTCTCATATACACACACAAAGTAGCCAAAAGCTACGTACTCAGGCTTATAAAAAGTTGACGATTCTGTTCATTGCATGAAATCGCAGCTTTTTTGTTAGAAAAATAGGACAAAATCCGTCGCCAGAACAAAGTAATCCACGTAACACTCCTGCTAACAATGTAGGTGAGCCCTAAAAAGGACGTTCACAAAAAATCAACCATTAAGAGTCGCAGATACTGTGCGGAATGTAGGACCTAAAAAATAAAAGAAGACCGTGATGCATAATGAATTTGTTGACGAGGCTTTTTCTACTTCCGGGTTACATTATATTACTACCTTTTGCATGCGGCTTGGCCCGCCTTAAGGTCGGAAATTATCCACGGAAACATACTCTCGGGATTAAAAGTATTTGTATCTAACCTTTTTTTGCTCTCCGCGGTGGAAAAACCTTATGGATGTCCTCCGCCCTAGGGCAGGTGGAGGGGTCTGTCAGGCTTCTACTGACTAAAAACCACCCTGGTGTTCCATCTCACACCTATGCCAGGGGTCGCGGAAACGTACGATCCTTCTGCAACCCGCGACTGGAACCTCCTCAGGGACCTAACCTTTTTTTTTTTTTTTTGTTCTCGGGGTGGAAAATCCTCATGGATGTCCGCCGCCCCGGGGCGGGCGGCGGGGTCTGTCAGACTCTTATTGGCTAAAAACCACCCCGGTGTTCCCTCTCTCACCTACGCCGGGGGTCACGGGAACGAACGATACTTCTGCAACCGTCATCTATCCGTGTGCCAAAGGAGACGGATACGCTTTCATACAATTTTGGGCCTGGATGTAAAAAGATGAAATTTTTGTCAATTGATAGCTACTATATTAACAAACAATCACTGAAAATTTTGCAGATTTTGGCAATCTGAGAGCCGAGATAAAAGCTATTTAGGAAAATTGAGGTTACGTAACAATCTGTACTTAACAGCCCATTTTTGAAGTGGGATTGTCATTTTTTACCCGACTGCCGAAGGAGGGGCCACAATTTACACAACGATCCATGATGTCAATCAATATCCAAGTTCGTAGAATCCAAAATAACAATTCCAAGTTCAACGTTTAAGCGGGGTTCTCCGTGTCCGGTATGGTAGCAAGGCAAGGGTCGTACAAGAAGGAAGATCAGAAGTTCGTAGGAAAGCAGGGGTCGAAGAAAATATCAATAAAAGTATGGGAGGAAACACACTCAAAACGCACACGCACTAGACGATACGAACGAGTGTCGATGTCATGTCATGCATGTCAAGTCAGAGTTAGCACAGGTTAAAAATACAATAATCGATTAGTAAACGTGAATTGATTTATCTTAATTATGTAGATATTTAATTAGTTTAAACTTTTAATACTTTAATTCTAACAGATTAAATTATTTTAATTGAATTCATTATCTGGTGAAAGCATTTTCGTAAGCGGCATGAACTCTGTAACGTTAATCGATTATAATTGAATCGATATTCCAATGACTTCGTAACCCAAACTTAATTATTGGATTTCTCATTTTCCACATTGTAAATTGAGTTGATTTTTCACATTTTGAAATAGAAAAATATAACCTTTTTTTAAGCCATACCTCAACTTATTACAATCAGGCCCAGATATCCCCGTCTCCTTTCATCCAAATTCATTCCGCCGTTAAGTTTTGGAAAGGTAACAGACAGACAGAGTTACTTTCGGATTTATAATATTATACAAGGTGGCAAGTACATCGACCGCAAACTGTAACTATGAATTCAGCACATGATTCTAAACCCCCTAGCGTAGACATTATCAGTCAGTTATCAAAAAAAAAAACTGCTGTTTCATGGAAAAGTGCAATACCTACGCGGACAAAACGTTGAAAACTTTCAACGCACGAGTTTCAGAATCATGTACAGAATTTATAAATACCCTGTATATGTGTAAGTAAATAATTAAGTATGGATAAGTGTGGAAGTTTGGATATCTATGTGTACATGAAGCTGCGGCTTATGCACACCCCAACCCTTATTTTTAAAGCTATAAATTAATATGATTCAATAATGAGCTGTAGTAATGCGAGGATATAGACACACGTTCCAGATAAGGGATGATTGAGTCGTAAATAGGACTACCGAACGGTAAGAACAGAAAAAATAATTAATACAGACAATGATGAACGAGTTTAGAAAGTCTGACAATCAGTCTTATCATGGGGTATCGTATTACCCAGTGACTGGGTTGTGGAGGTCAGATAGGCAGTCGCTCCATGTAAAATACTGGTATTCAGCTGCAAGCGGTAAGACCGGAAGCTGACCCCAACATAGTTGGGAAAAGGCTAGGTAGATGATAATGAATGATGAACGAGTTTACCAGATTCGTTGTTTATTTTGTAGATATCATGTAGTATTTCTATTAATAGGTAGCATTTTAGGTGGTATCCCACTGCTGGGCAAAAGCCTGTTCTTTTCCTTCCGATCCTCTCTATTTTGTCCAGAAAAGTAGCGGTAGAGTGAATAAAGAGCGGTGAGTGAGTGGGTGTGTTTATTCAGCGATTTTTGTGTTATAATTTTAGAAAAATTAAGATCGATAAATCTTATTAAAAACGGTCAAAATCAATGTAGAAAAAAAAAACAACCAATCCATGCAGGACGAATTCTACACGGGTTGAAATACGAAACACACAACGGTCAATCGAATTCAATCATCCATCGTCAAAACCCTTTCCAACCCACACTAAAAGTAGATGATTGTGACACAAATACTATGGCTCGTAGTAAAATAATAATAATAATTTCATTTATTTCAGGTCTGTGACCCATATAAAACAAAAGCACCTTCCCACCGTCGACGAGGAAGCTACTACCCATCAACGATTTTCTCACTCAAGAAACACACAAAACATTGTAGCTGAATATTCACACCGCCGCGGCCGGCGAGTACTTCTTTATTGAAGAGACTAGAGCTATCAAAGTGTACTCAGCGATACTCGCTTGACGGGCAGAACCCTCGCTGAGAGACTCAATCTTAATCGATGTTGATTTATCAATCAACTCAGCCTGTCGCAGTCCACTGCTGCACATAGGCCTCTCCCAGGCTGTGCCACAATACCCTGTCCTCCACCTTTCGCATCCAGTCCGCCTCAGCCACGTTCTTTAGGTCAGCGGTCCATCTAGCCGGGGGGCGTCCCAAACTACGCTTGCCGATACGCCAACCGATCCGCCGATCAATGTCGATCTCCATTCCAGGTCTCGTCTGATTGTACATACCAATATCATTCCACATACTCAACATCAGTGAGTAATCGATCGTCGCCGTCACGCACCCTTTATTTAAAAAAAAAAAAAAACTGTGCCCCACACTACGGATTTCTCCTGTATTGTGGGAGCGTTCACAAACATTTAAACTCACATACACAAACATCCAGACCCGAAACAACTACTTGGAGGTCATACATTGCGGCCTACCCAAATGTCCTTTCATTGGTATTGTTCGTCGAATCGTAAGGCTCCTCAAGTTCTGAGTTGAGCTGCACGATTTTTGACAAATGCGTGCACTGACTGGACAGGTCCGCTCAATCTGTGTGGTTCTTTACTCAAAAGACCATTTCAGACACCAATCTACATGGTCTTCACATGATCTGACCAAGATTATGTCTGGACTTTAAAAGAGACTGTGACCTCTGAGTTTGTTTCGGCCTTTCTTCTCAGAGTAGTCAGATAGGAAACGCCGACCTCATCTAGTTTAAAAAAAAATATGATTGACATGTAAAAGTGTTTGTACAAACCTACTTACAGAAAATAAATCATTTATCATTTATCATTTACAAATATTTGTTCCGTGCGGGAATCGAACCCGCGACACGCAGCGCAGCAGTCAATCGCTTAACCACTGCGCCAGGCGTGCCGTCTCTGCTCGCTGCCCGCCAATTCATTTTTAGTTGCTAGCTGTACTCGCTTCTCGTTAATCGCCAGCGGTGGGACAGGTGACTAGGGCCACAGAAATAAACGACAGGACAGGAGACAAACGAGTTTATCCGCAGCCGCTTATCACATTTCCTCGGAACATCAATACCATGTTAAAGTATCTTTAGGCGCTTCAGACGAGTTATTTTGCGTTGAATTGTATTCAACGTTAAAACGGCGGGGTAATTACGTAACACACATTAAAAGCAAATTATCGTTATGGCTATTGAAGGCTAGGAATATGGCTATGAAGCAATTTTTGACATTCATTGCTTCATAGGTTAAAAAAATTCGTCTGCTTGACAACGTAAATAATGCAATGAACGTGACTGAACTGTCAAAATTAAAGGAATATACAGGTTGAAATTGAAAACATGCGACAAATCGAAATGAGAGATTGTACTCATCATTGTGAACAACTTTTACTATGAGATAAAACCTGAAATCGCGAAAAAAAATCAGCTGTTCCCTACATTTATGTTCGCATAACTCGTCAAAATGTAGGGAACAGCTGATTTTTTTTTCGCAATTTCAGGTTTGGTCCCATGGTAAAAGTTGTTCATAATGATGAGTACAATCTCCCATTTCGATTTGTCGCATGTTTTCAATTTCACCCTGTATGTATATACGAGTATTTTATATGTACGAATTGGAAGGCTAATTAATAAGTAAACAAAAATAAAAATAAAAAGGTTTGGGCAAAAAATTTTAAAAATCGTCGTTTATAAAAAAAAAATATTACTCTCGCGTACATTTTTATCATGTAGTACTGTAGATAAACAGTATAGGTACGGCAAAAATATCTACGCTGAGGGTTGAATTTATTAATTTATGGTAACAGTTTACACGTCAATGTCCCTTTTACTGTATTGAAATAAAATCTAAATATATAATTTCAACCGTGATGCCTTAAGGAATCGCAAACTAAACAAAATTGCCGGTTCTAAAGCTGGCAAAAACTTGTGTGACTTTCATAGCTATAAAAGCAGTGGTGGCCAAGTAGTAAAGGAAGACTTCAAAGTCGTGGGTTTGGACCCAAGCAGGCACTTTACTTATTGTAAATGATTTCATCACTACTGCTCTCAAAACTATGTAAATAATTATTACCTATGTGCGAAACTAGAGTTGTCAATTATTTTAAAATCGTTCATATTAAGGTTATGTTTAGTTATTCCGCACGTACAGACGCCAGCACATCAAGCTACTACAATCTATCAAAGATTTTCAACTTTATCGCTAAAGCATAAGGCTCAAAGTAGGTTGGGAAAATTTGACAGTTTCGGGTAGCTTGATATGCTGGCGTCTGTACGTGCTGGGTCCACCTACTGGTGAGAAAACACACTTGCAAATAAAAGGAGTCAATAGTTTCTTCAATATCATTTATTTTGTAAAGGGCAGTTTCTCATTTCAAAATGAGCAAAGCAATCTTCAAAATGGGTTCATTTAAAAAAAAAAAATCTAAGTTGAATCCATCAGAGCTGCTCGAAGCTACTTGAAATAGCTCTTCTAAAACTTATCGCGACCTGATTCCGCCTTGGAAGTGAACTGTAATCGAGTTGGAAAGAAGTCGTGATATTAGGACCAAAAAAAATTGTAGCAATTTTATTATTCACTTTTGACATCACTAAATCCGGAGTAAAATTTATGGCAGACTGCAAAAACAGTGAATATCAATGTATAGCCCTTGATATTCTCTTATAATAATTTTATTGTAAAATGGTTACTGGCCGCGTGAAATTTCTTGTTTTAATCTAAAATACAAGTTCTAAACAAAGTCTAGGGAACAAGTTGACTGTATCAACTTATTTAAGAAAATTCTTTAGAATAAATACTGGCCACAAAAAAAGTAAATCTTGTTTGAACCTACATTCAATATTTTTTTGCAATAAAAAAAAAGGGGAATTATAAAACGAGCGATTAAAAAAAAGCTTTGCGACTGATGATGACATACTGTATTAATAACTTGAGCGGTATGAATTTGAGTAAGCGAAAAATTAACTAAACTAACGACGAATATTGATTAATAATAAAATCCAGAACGAGCTTACAAAAAGTGGATTGTGATAAATCCATTTCATATATTAAAATTTTATCCGAGCGACTACATTACTAAGTGGGCGACTGGAAATACAGAGAGGGCAACTTAGAAAAACACAAGATTGAACTTGAGAACTTAGGATGCAAGAGCGAGCGAAGCGAGCTCGTGACTTGGGGCACCCCGACACGGTCAGGTTAGGTTCGAAGGGGATGACAAGTGAGCGAGCGGAGCGAGCGAACGAGCCCCCGTCATCCGCTTCGTGTTAGGTTCCTTTAAACCCTGCAGACAGAAATAGGGGCCCCGCAAAGCGGGGCTCCGTCGACTACGCCTTATTATTATGCTCATTTTGTATTTTAAGTAACTCAAATTAATGTTTGTAAGATACTATTCTGTTCATTTTTCGTCACTTACAGTCAGTCGCTCACTTAGTAATTATATAACCCAAATTCATTAATTTTGACACTTAAAATTGTAATTTACAGTCACTCGTTTTATTGCTACCCAAAAAAAAATCTTAAAACAAAAGCATTTTCGAATAAGGCAGGAAACCTCACTCGGTCGTAGGGTACGGCGTTTTGAAACGTAGTAACTTCTATCCATAATGGTTTTTTTTTTCTTGTGGAAATCATTTTCACTGCTTTCTTGCAACATTTGTGACTCTGGAGCGTTATGTCATGTCGTCGTTTAATAAGGGAAGAGATGCTGAACGCTGTGAGCATGCTGGTAGCAGAGTGCGGTCACCGTGACACTGCAAAAGCTTTCCACACGCAGCCAAGCGTAATTGCCGATTATGGACACGTTACAGGGCAACAGAAGATGATGCTGAACGTCCCCGAGGAAGATACATGATCACTACTCAGAGACAAGACGGTTTTCTGCTAAATGCTGCGAGAACGCAGTCTAAAATTACGGATCGCCAGCTGGAAGGAAGACACCAGAGTTGGAACCATTGTTATCGTGTCCTGCGGGACTGGCTCGAGCGGCCGCATGGGTTCCTCTCCTTCCGTCTGGTGCAGGTGCTGTCCGGACACGGTTGTTTCGGATCGTACCTGTACCGGATCGGACGAGAGGAGACGCCGTCGTGTCACGACTGTGGCGCGGTGGAGGACACGGCGCAACACACTCTCGAGGTGTGCCCTTCGTGGTCCGGGCCGCGCTGCAGTCTCACCGCGGCGATCGGAACGGACCTCTCGCTCCCCGGCCTGGTCAACGCCATGCTGGGGGATGAGGGGTCCTGGGCGGCAGTTGCCTCCTTCTGCGAACACGTCATGTCCCAGAAGGAGGCGGCGGAGCGCGTCCGGGAGGAAGACCCTCTCGCGGCGCCGCTCCGAAGGCGGAGGAGGGGCCGAAGAAGACGTCAGTATGACAGTCATCTCCGACTCCTCCCAGGTGGAAGCCAGCAGGCGACGGGTGCGGGGATTTCACTCTCGCCTGCATTGCACAGGCTTACACCAGTGCCGGACGGGAATGGCCAGGTGTTCCCGGCCCATCCCGTAGCCCCCCACCCGGGGGGACATGCAGGGCCCGCCAGCTAGGCGGGCATGCGCTGGGGGGATTGTGGACGCAAAGGCTGAGCCGGATTCCCATGACCCCCCCCAGCAAGGCGATGAGGGAACACCGCTGAGTTTTAGTGGGTATACTGCCACTCTGGCAGGGAGTCCCACATACTCCGTTCCGTCCCCCGACGAGCGGAGATGCGTAATGTCATTTCTCAGCGAAAAAAAAAAAAAAAAAAAAAAGGTTGTAAATAAAAAGCCAGTGTCCGGTATACAGTCTATTACACTAATATTATAAAGTCGAAAGTTTGTGAGTGTGTGTGTTTGTATGTTTGTTACTTCTTCACGCTCAAACGGCTGAACGGATTTGGATTAAATTTGGTACACGGACAGTTTATAAGCGGGATTAACACATAGAATACTTTTTATCCCGATGTTCCCACGGGATCGACACTTATGCGAGTGAAACCGCAGGGCGCAGCTAGTTGACTATAAATTACCACATTGACGTTTCATACATAACCTATTCAGAACACAAGTTACATTCCCGTAAACTATGTCCCTCGTTTAACCAAACATACTGTATATATCTGTAAAAAATGGATTATTTATTAGGTATATATTAAAACTTGCGTGTGGATTTTGGACAGTTAATAACACGCTTGGTATCTCATGAATATTTTAAACAATAATTTTATGTTTACCATAATAATTAGTGGAAACACGTATTTTGTTAACCTTTAACAACATTTATATAGTTTTAATGATACTCAATAGTGTTTAGGGTTTCGCAACTAAATAATTAAAAATAAAATGGTGACCAGTCTGATAACACTTTAGGCTGTTGGTTCTTGACCTTGACCCCGATCTTGACCTTGACCTTGACCTTGTGAAGGCTGCAGGAATCCACTAGATGAAGCACAGAACCGGTCGAAGTGGCGATGCTTTGGGGAGGCTTATATTTTACCGTGGGCGTCTTTCAGCTGAAATGATGATGATACATAATCCATACTAATATTATAAATCTGAAAATAACTTTTCACGCCTAAGCCACTTAAGGGATTTCGATAAAATTTTCCAAATAGATACTCGTAGATGCCATCCTGGGAAGGACAGGCTTGTCCTGGTAGCACGTTCCCATGGGATAATTTCTGACATGCGGTGGAAGTCGCGAAGAAGAGAGTTATTTAAAGCTGCTTTTGGTGTATGTCTGTATGACCGCGTGGTTCTTCTAAACTGCGCAACGGATTTTGATGCGGTGTTCCCCATCATTTAGAAAAATGATTACAAAAGTTTTATGTGTATAACAAATTATTATTAAACCATATATTACCATATATTAAAGAAATCTCGATAAAATCAAAATAAAAATCAAAAGTCATTTATTCAAACTAGGCTGAGAATCAGCACTTTTCGAACGTCAAAATTACAAAAGACTGTCCCCCAAAACGACCGCCCTTCACCACTTCCTAGTGCTTTCGATATTTTGAAAATTCATAAAAACAAGGGCGGGTCGCTAGTAAATTATAAATTCATTAAAGGCTTTCTGAAAGATGGTATCATAATAAAAGTTATTTAAACCATCAAGTCAGCGCGGGCTCCAAGTTATGTGACTCAACTCACGCCTTCCTCCATGGGGGTAGACAGTAACTACAGAACGCCACCTGCTACGATCCTAATACACTCCTTCTGCCTCGTTTACGTTCATACATCCACACCCTAATTGGGTCAGACACAACCAATAACAGTCTGATTCATTTTGAAAGATGTTGCTAATCCATCGCTTCCTATGTTCGAAAAATTTGTCTGCTGTTCAACGTAAATAGAGCAATGAATGTTGTTGAACTGTCAAACTAAAAGTGATTCCTACTGTTAGTGCACCTATTACGCAAATACCTTGCTGCGAGTTGCGAGTAGGTACAGACGCCAGCACATCAAGCTATTACACTCTGTCAAATTTCTTTAATAGATTTTCAACTTTATTACTAAAACATAAGGTTCAAAGTTGATTTCAGATGAAGGTTCAAAATTTGACCGTTTTGGGTAGCTTGATGTGCTGGCGTCTGTACATATTATTTTGTTTTTGAGAAGTTAAAAACCATCTAATATAACGAAACACGAAATCCAAGATAACAATTTTCTCTCAAATTATACTTAAGTTATCCCAGAGAAATATAGTTCTAACCGAGAATATCCGTCTCTAGGCACAAATTAAAACAATATTATCAACGCCAGCGAATACGCAGAGAGAAGAGTGAACTAGGCCACCTTAAATAAATATAAATGTATATCCAGAAAGTAGGAATGTAAAATTAATTATTCGAAAGTACTAGGTTTTAACTAAGCTTGAAAATTCTGTATTTTGACGAATGTCAATTTCAGGAAAAATTATCGGAATACCTACAAGGTCTCACATATTATGAGACTGAACAACTTCTAACTACTGTTTATCTCGGTACAATAAACAGTAATTATGTTTAATGTTAGCAAATGTTTATTAGACAAATTTTATCATCATCTGCCTAGCCTTTTCCCAACTATGTTGGGGTCGGCTTCCAGTATAACCGGATGCAGCTGAATACCAGTATTTTACATGGAGCGACTGCCTATCTGACCTCCACAACCCAGTTACTGGGTAATACGATACCCCTAGGTAAGACTGGTTGTCAGATTTTCGGGCTTCTGGCCACCCGTAACGACTGTCAAAGATCTACGAATTACAGCCGGGACCAACGGCTTAACGTGCTTTCCGAGGCACGGAGGGGTCTCGGTATGTATAGATCGTCAACCATCCACAGACCAACCGCGGCAAGCGTAGCTTAACCTGATCGATCAACCTGTGCGGCTGTTATTATTTAGCCACGGGCCCCTCTATTTGACAAATTTTATCCTGAACAATAATCCTACCGATTCGTATAATAGAATAGCGAGGGTTTTTTTTTTAGTTGGTTCGATTCCCGTGTGAGACAAGCAAATTTTAGAAGATCATTGAATGCAGTTTACTTTCTTTTAAAAAATAAAGGAATGTTTCCTTTCAGTAATATGAGCTACCTAAAGGATTTAAGGTAGTTCCCCTCCAGGGCCCATAGATTTTTTCCACCCTGTATATTATATTCACATTCACTATATCTGTTTATTTTATTTGTTTATTTGGTTTATATTGCATTCATGTCGTTTACAAGGTTGTTAAAAATCAAATATAGGTTTCGTACATGAACCCTGCTAGGGCACCGCAACATTATGTTTCTTAATTATAAAATAAATTATTATTGCATGCATTATTATATAAAGTTATTTAAAAATATATTATTACAATTTTAATGTCATCATTTCATTATTAATTAATTTATTATTGGATGTCTTTATTAAATTTCTACATTATTACATTGCGTCAATCTTCAAATAAAATCTAAAATATTGATATTACAGAATGTCAATTTGTTAAAAACTCATTTAGGCTATAATAACACTTCTGTATTAGGTGCATTTTAAGTGCGTTTATAAATTTATTATCAAATTCAATGTCTTTGATCTCATTGGGTAATTTATTATAAATTTTTATGCACATTACAAGAGGTCCTGAGTGAAACATAGCTAGTTTTGAACTCGGCATTGCTAATTCATTTTTTACTCTTAAGGAGCGTTGCAGCGGTCTTTGATTCTTAGCTACAGGGAATAACGACGCATGTTTTCTAACAAACTTGCTTACTTCCATAATGTAAATGCTTGTTAAGGTGAGCATTTTATATTTAATAAAATAAGGTTTACAGCTTTGCATTTGGTCTATATTCGCAAGAATTCTCACACATCTTTTTTGTAAAATAAAGAGTTTTTCTACGTCAACGCAATTTCCCCACACTATAATGCCATAGGATAACCATGAGTAGGCGTAGGCGTAGTATGCTGTCATCGCTGTTTTGAAGTCGGTTGATCTTTTCAGCTCATTCAAAGCATACGCGAAACTTGCAAGTTTGTTTGCCACAACATTAATATGTGCCTTCCAATTTATGTTAGTGTCAACTGTCAGACCCAAGAGTCTAAATTCATCCACACACTGGAGCGGTATGTCATTGAACGAGTAGCTAATATTCAATGGACGTTTTTGATAAGGTCTGTATTGCATAAGTTTTGTTTTAGAGAAATTTATTTCCAAATTATGGTCCTTTAGCCAATTTACTATTTTTGTAAGTATATCGTCCAGTATTAAATTTAATTTGCTACCGTCGTCACATGGAAACACTATTGAGATGTCGTCAGCAAAAAGGACACTCTGGGCATTTATTTCTCTCGGTAAATCGTTGATATAGATTAAAAATAAAATACACCCTAAGACACTGCCTTGTGGTATAGACATATTTACGTGCTCCATTTGTGATCTCACGTGGGTCACTACGCCAGTATCCGGGTGAAAGTATTCCACTTCAACGTACTGTGTGCGATTTTTTAGGTACGAGCAAAACCACTCATACGCGATACCTCTCACACCTATTTGGTACAGTTTATTTAGAAGTACTTTATATGATACTCGATCATAGGCTTTACTCATATCTAGCAGTAACCCAACTGCATATTTCTTATTATTTATTATTTTTAATGCTTCTTGGACGTAATTAAATACTGCTAATGTTGTAGACTTATTTTTCCTAAATCCATTTTGACTGGTGCTAAAGATCTTATACTTTTCGCAAAAACTATTAAGCCGTTTAGACATTGCAGTTTCAAATATTTTTGAAAATGTAGATAATAATGCAATAGGGCGATAATTTCCTGCGTCAGTTTTTTTGCCCTTTTTATAGATAGGTTTTACTATAGATATTTTTAGTAAATCTGGGACAACACCCTCCATGAATGATTGATTGATGAGAAAAGTCAAAGGTATTGTTAATTCGTCTATACATAATTTAACAAGCAATGGTGGTATTTCATCATGACCAAAACTTTGCTTATTTTTTAAGTTCTTTATGATAAGTTTTACTTCACTTGGATCAACTGTTTGCAAATATATGGAATTTTCGCAAGGAGTAGCAACATGTCGACCAGGTGGGTTCTCATCAGATCTCGTAGCATTTGTTTTTCCTACCGATACAAAATAGTCATTAAAGGCGTTTGCGACCAATCTCGGATCTTCAACAAGAATATTATTTACGTCAAGTTTTATACTTTCTCTAGTTTTTTTAGTCAATTTGTTAGTACGACTTTTTATGATGTGCCACATTGATCTTATTTTGTTACTCGATTTTTTCATAAGGTTTATATAATTTAGTTTTTTAGATGTAGTGACTGCCCTTTTGAGGATTTTCTCATATTGTTTGTAATATCTTCTAAGTATATGATTATTAGTAGTATTGATTAATGATTTTAGTTCACGTTTATGTTTACAAGCTATTTTTAGGCCCGTAGTTAGCCATGATTTTGTTTTCTTATTTTTGACCTTTATTAACTTTTTTGGTATACATAGATTTAATAGTTTTTGTATGGTTTTATGGAAGGATGAGTAGTTTTCATTTATATTTTGGTTATTTTTTATGATTTGATTCCAATCTACTTTGCCGAGTTCTGATTTGAATAGTGATATATTATGGGAATTATACAGTCTCTTTTTCGTATAACGTAGTTTTGTTCGTTCCGATGGTATGTTGTTGTTTGGTAGGGTAATTAGGACTCCTTTATGGTCTGATAGTCCCAGTTCTTTAACATCTATGTTAATCTGATTATCAAAGTTGGTGAATATAAGATCTATACACGTTGAACTGGTAGCAGTTACTCTTGTAGGTTCAGTTACACGTTGGCGGAAGTTGTACCTATTCATTGTGTTAAGTAATGTAAATGAGATTGGTTTCTTTTCTAAAACGTTTGTGTTAAAATCTCCACCAATTATTATTTGTTTTTTACTGTCTTTTAAATAAATTTTTTGTAAGAGTTTCTCTAGACAAATAAAGAATGTTTCGGTTTCCCTATTACACTGTGGCCAATATATTACAATTAATAAAGTGTTTAATTGGGGTATTTCAACTGCACAAGTTTCAAATATGAATTCAACTGTCAAGTCTTTAATATCTTGCCTTTCATTAAAATCTAAATTTTCTTTAAGGAATATACATACGCCACCGCCCACATATTGGGTACGGCAGAAAACGGTAGCCAGGTTATATCCCTCCAGTTGTAGTAAATCTTTTTTTGTTTCTGATATCCATGTTTCTGACAAACAAAATGCGTCTATATCATTACTGTCGTATTTTAATGATTCTATTAAATGTCGTTTGGTTTTTATGCTTTGTATATTTTGATAAAGAATATTTATTTTATTAACGAAATGTCATATTGCTGCGATTGTCAATAACTTCACCCATGTCATTAGAATTTGTCAGAAGTATAGGGTCACTTTGGGTCATTTGATAGTTAGGGTCAACAGTTGGATAGGTCAATGTATCCTCGATGTAGCTATTTATTGTGGATTGTATGGAGATCATCATGTCTTTTATATTTTTAAATATTATTTGCAATCCAGCGTTTTTTAAGATACCGGTGCGTCTATCGAACATCGTGCTATCGTAATTCAAATTGAGATTACTATCTAGGAAGTAAGCATGTTCGTGTGTAAGTACATCAAGATACAGCAAGTTATTAAATGTCTCTACCCTAGAATTGTAAAGATAATAATTATTATAAAATTTATATGTTGGCGTACAAATAATTATGTTTGTATGGTTAAGTTCTTGCAAAGTGCTTCTTATATGAAGGACAGTGTCCAGGTAATTGTTTGTAGTTCTGAAATCCTCTTCTCCCAGTAATATAATGCAATAGTCTTGAGTAGAAAAGTTTTTAAGCTTCTCTTTAATTCCTTTTAGTAAAAGCTGTGTATTTCCTAAAGGTATGATATAGTGGCAGAGTTCAAACCTGTCCAAAATATTTTCCGCAATCTCGAGTAGTTTGTTTTTATTGTCTGTGCTTAAGATAACTACTTTAGGGCGTTTTATGCAGGCTGATTTATTTTGGAATATTTTCTTACTTTTTTGTTCTTCTTGTGTGGCGTTTTGGTTTACTTTAGTATTTGATGTTTTTTCTTGTAGTGGTTTACTTATTTTTGGTTTCTCCGTAGTAATAGACTGCGTGCATGGCGATGACACTCGTTTGTTGGTGATACTTGTGATAGGCTCGTTATTTGTAGTTTCGGATATATTTATTAAATTATCTGTTTGAGTCTCCTTCGTATTTGTTTGTCTGTTTATAGTTTTCTTTGGGGTAGCTCTTCGTTTAGCGGGGCTGTTAATTCTTTTGAGTAGTTCGTTTTTTTTACCTAGTTCGTCGTTTTGTGTCTTCAATTTGCTATTCTCCAAGGACAGCAATTCAATTTCCTTGTGCGCACTGTTTAATTGAGATGTAAGTTTTTCGATTTTGTTTTTTAATGCTGTGAGTTGTGAGTAATCTTCGTCCTCAGACATGTCAGGCATACTGTTGACGGTTTCATTTTGAGAAATATTACTATCGTTTTCTGGTTCCGAGCGGGTGCGCGTGCGACGGAACGTAATATTCTCCAGAAAATTCATTATAACCTTTCAAAAATAATTTCGTGTGCTGAGATTCGAACCAGAGCTCTTTGCGTGAAAGTCTGCCGTGTCAGCCAACTGGCTATCTATTATGTTAACGAGTCGTACAAATATGCGGATCACGTTCTGTTGTTATTAATATTCTTATTTCTTAGATAATAGATGTCGCTACTTGTCATGTAAATGGTAAGTATAAATATATTTTTTAACATTGCAACACTTTTTATTATGTGGTATCATTGGAGTGGTCGGTGACATGTCAGTTTGCAAATTGGCTACTAGATGGCGTTATTTTAACTTGATTTCAAATAAAAAATCTTGTTGTTGCTATTTGATTTTGAGAGATTTTGCATGATTATTACGTTTGTTTAATCCGAGTTCACTTCACTTTTCTTTTATTACACTGGTTTGGAGACTTCTTACATCTCGTATCACTGTTTATTAGTATTAATTCGCCAGTATTTGTTCATCAGTTTTATATCACTTTTTATTGTTTGCACACTACGAAAGTCATTGATAACACTGATACGGTTTATTTTGGTGTACTTTTTCACTTTTAACTTCTATTTGCAGTCTCTTGAGCACTTTTAATATTTTTAGGAATATTTTTACGAGAGCACAATCAAAAACTTTGTTTACCTCAAAGCGCCATCTAGCGGGTTTACCCCCCCCCCCATCTCACTAATTATATCCCCCATATCCCCCGTATCTCACTAATTTAAGTGTTCATTCATAAAAATCACAAAGACACACCCTCTCACAGTCACTCATTCACCATATCACATAACACAAAGAGAGGTGCAGACCATTAATACAACCTAAGACTATAAAAAAATATTATTAGTCCTTTGTCTACACTAATATTATAAAGAGGAAAGATTTGATTGTTTGTTTGTATTGAATAGGCTCCAAAACTACTGTACCGATTAGAAAAGTTGTTTTACCATAGAAGCCGACATTATCCCTGATGAACATAGGCTACTTTTTACCGCGGAAAAACGCTTCATTCCTACGGGAAAACAGGTAATAGGATTTAAACGGCGGGAATTCCGAATTAAAACGAAGTTGCGGGTGGATGCTAGTGTTTTATTAAATGCTAGCATTTAAGAGCTCTAATCGAATGTAACTCGAAGGGATTGGCGCTGTTAGCCGGAATCCAGTTTCCTCCTAGTTCGGCTCCAGATGGTAACCTATCTGTAATGTAATAATCTAAGTACTGTTTTTATGAAATAAAGCTATTATTTTTATTATGATTAGGTACCTACTGTCAGTTTTATAAGTACCTGTTAGATATACATACATAACATACAAGGTACCATTGTATATTTTTGGGTAGGGTCAAAAATATACAAGGTGTAACAGAATAAACCCAACTCCTTAAATTATGTAGTTTGTTCAAAATTTACAACTGAATCGACTTCAGTAACTTTTAATATAGGTATTTTTTTCAAATATTATCTATGTATTTTGCCATACTGAACACCGAGCCAAAGAAAATAAAATCTTATTTCAAGGAAATAAGATCAATTTCTAATGCATAAAGTAATGCAATTCTTAATAACTTAAAAACTTTTTTTAAGGTATCTACGCTTTAAAATAATAAGGTTTTAATCATTGTATTATGATTTTAACTCAGTACTCTAATTGGAGTGTACAGTACGCATCAGAGAAAACGAACCCCGCCAAGACTTAAAGAATAATCGCTCAAGCGACGGCGGGTGCGTCACGTGACTGGCCCCGAGCAGCTCCCTCCCCGCCGCCCGCGCCGCACCCATCTCTGCCCGAGCATCCACCGATCCGACTCAAATATTATTTGTATGTTTTTAATAATTAGGTATTGTGGTATTTTTTTCGGCTTCTGGCCGAACCGTATACCAAGAATAACTTACAAAAAGACACTACGCCGTATAGGATACGAACCCACATCAGCAGACGCCAGACGATCATTAAGACCGTGCCTTATACCAATAGGCTATTGGCTCAGTTAGTAATCTCAACGAAAATTCGAATAGCATTACTCATTTTATCGAACAAGTTTGATAACGGTCTAATCTTCTAGACATTAAGGTTTAAATTTCAACTTCCACCACGTGAGATACACCTACCGTCCACAACCTTGTTTTACAAAATGCAATACGTAACTCTTCAATTATTAACTAAAAGATAAGGTTGAAATTAGCATAGATTTCTTGTTTGGTTGAATAGATTGTGCTTGATTCCGATTGTTGCACTACCGTCATTTTACTTCAGAAACTTAACTGCTGTATGAACTGTGAGTTAAGGTTGAATTTAGAATACTTCTTCGCCCTATTTACTAAACTGTGATTGAGGGTATAATTATTTTTCAAATCGTTTCGTTTTCGTGCCGATCAGCTTGTGTGTAATGTCTTCGTCGTAAAATTATCCAATTTACGAAGTTTTTGAACAGTTGATTCTATTAACCGATAGTATGGTGCGATTAACAACTTTTTGAAGGCTAAAATAATTGTTGTTCTCTGGGAACAGGAACAAAGCATAAAGAAAATAGCACGAGAAATGTGGGCTTAACGGTAAGATTTACGTTATACACATATATTTATTGTTACAACCATGTTGCATTATTACTTACAAGGTGGATTTTTTATGTATTTCTAATATTATTGTTTTCATTACAGAGAAAAATAGTTCGTAGGTGGATACAAAGGTATCAAGCGACGGGTGATGTGAAATGCGATCTCACCCAACTGCTTACACTAATGAATCGGAGCGACACCTTGGGACACACAAAACCTGGGAACTAATTCGAAATAGTGCTGCAAGTTTCAATATGGTTTCGGGCATGAAAAGTCTTCAAGAAGTGATAGACAGTGACTGCCATCGTCTGCGTTATTAATAGACAATTTACTCGGCAGATTGATTGTGTAACTTATCTGATAAAATTGCATTGGAACGTTTGAGCAAGTGTTAATAATTCCCAATATTTGTGGGATCATTATCTCGTAGTTAATCAAAAATAAACAACCTTTATTATTATGAATCCAGTTACTCTTGTTTACAAGTAGTCTTGTAATGTGTTAACGATGCACCATCTGACCTCACATACTTTTCTAATGCTGTGTTAAAAGGGTTATCAGAAATTGTGATAAAAGAGAAAGATGTATATTGCTATACTGTTATAGTTTAGCATGTTGGTTCTTCCTCTGTAATTCACAGGCACAAATGACAACATTTCATTTTTTAACCAGGCTTTTTTCCTCATAAGATCATACAGAGTAAAAAAAAATAATGTTTTTACAAGTTTGAATAAATAAATATTGTAGTTATGTTACTAGAAATATCTATAAACGAACCGTTATCTAATGTTAAATGTTCTACACCTCACCCAGGGTATATATTTTGTATTTAGTTAATATTTTAAGTAAACAACCCTAATTTAACACAGATAGAAAACTGTATACCCCTAATAACTGTATATGTGGATTCCTAGAAATGTAATTAATGAAATAAATGAATATTGTTTATGCAACATGCCTGGCTTTTCTTACAAACCTCATACTTCACATTTGTTTTCTTAAATATGGATGTTTTCTGAAATAAAGTTACGAAAATCACATAATCAACTATTAAAGAAACTAAAAAAAAAGAAAAAAATAAATCTCATCCGCGGATTTGAACTCGTGACCATCGAATTGCTAAGCCGCAGTTCAAACCACTAGACCAACACGCCATTTACGTTATACTACGAAAAACTTAAACGTATGATATCATCATCAAAGGGGGGTCCGGTTTCTTTGAAGCTTACTGTACAAGGTTTTGCGTTAATTATGTATTCAAATTGTGTCACTGTTCCTTCTCATATTGTACCTACATATAGATCAAAGACGGTTTGATCATGTTCAGAGGATGAATGAAAGACGACCAACAACAGGTATCTATATAAAAGGTAGATGTAAGTGGAAACGCCAGGACGCCCAAGGAGGACACAGTAGATAGATAGATAAACCATTATTTGACGCACACAAAAGACAGCACAACACACAAAAGTTCAATTAGATGAGAACCAATTACCTACATGAATATAATATACAACGTGTAACGTTAAATGCGCAAAACCTGAAAATAGTTTGATCAGAATAACGAGCAGAATTAATTGTACCACTTTTTAATACAGGTCACATTTTTCAAAAAATCTTCATTAAAAACGTTGCCGTGTCTGTATTAATAGGTCAAGCAACCCAATGTCAGCGCGGCGCAGCGGCCCGGTGACGACTCCTCCTTCGATAAAGCGTCGTCGCAGACGCAAGAAACGATCAGAATGGCCAGTAAAACTAAAACAGCACATAAAACATTTAACATTTTTTTAATGACTTATTTTCTCTCTGAAATAGGTCAATTGAATTAAAAATCAGTTGGGGTGTCTGAGGTTTTGCGCATTTAACGTTACAAGTTGTAAAAACAAGGTGCCGATATAATAACAAATAGAAAAACACACATATCGAAATAAAAGTGACACTGACAAATAATTAATAACTAAAATACACGGTGCGTTGTGCGTCTCAAGGTTGTACCAAATGGGAGTACAGCTCAGCATGTGTCAGGCAAATATATCTGACGCTGATATTCTGCAGTGACACACGGACGTTGAGCAGATAAGATACATTGGTGTTGTGACAGCTTATGAGTGAAATTATGAAAGTATACCCGACACTTTAACTACCTATGTATTTTACAGTAAAGTTTTGCATTGGGAAACATTATTGTTCGTACATAGTGACCTTATTGGTGATGTTCAGAAAGGTCAGTTGCGCAGTAGTCACAACCGGCGTATATGTATGACCAGATGTATGTAACCCTCATATTAGGTGAATCAAATATAAACAGGACTTTTTTTATTACTGGTCGCTGAGTGAAGTGACGCGCTTGGTGCTGTTGTATGTGTTAGGGGGGATCATCTAGGGGAGGGGGGTATACTGCTCCGGCTCACTTCAGTTTATTGCGCGCCAGTAGCATCATGTATGAGCAGGAGGTATATAAGTCTGTTGAGCAACGACTTATCATATTTTTTTTAACACGGAAGGGCCTAAAACTTTTCGAAATTTTGCATCCATTGACTCTACAGTTCGATAAAAATACGCTTTCAAGAACTCAAGTGTAGGAATGGCACAAAAAAAAAATCAAGTGGAGGACGCCGTTTCCACACTGACCAGATAATGGAATCATTTGTGTGCAATTGGCTAAAGGCACGACCGACTACAATCTTCGATACTGGCATCAAGAAACATCCCCTGCGCTGGGAAAAATGTGTTAATAGAAGGGGAGATTATGTAGAAAAATAAAATATATTCCTTTTTTTTTACGAATATATTAATACGTTCGTATTTTTTTTTTACTAAAGTCCGATTTATATTTGATCCACCCACGTAAATCAGTACGCGTTTGTGTAGCCTGAGAGTGTCGAGTCCAGTTTCAAACGGAGTGAAAATGCGGGTAGATGAGGTGGTGAGACAGGAACATGAGTTTAAGTTGGTATGAGTACCTTTAATGTGGAGAAAATAATACCTATTGAAAACAATAAAATGTCTAATGAAAATTAAACTATGAGAAACAGAGAAATGTATTCATTTCATCAATTTTCAAAATGGACTCTCATTTTGCTCACAAAGGGAATTTCAGAGTGGTGGTCCAGTGGTACTGGCCCCCGACTTACAAGTTGTACGTCGTGAGTTCAAACCCAGGTAGGCACTTTGTATATTTAATTTCGACACCACTGCTCTCAAAACGGTGAAGGAAAATATCGTGAGGAAACCGGCTAGTTCGAGAACCAAAAAAATCCAATACATGTAATTCACCAACTCGAACAGGACCCGCGTGATGGATTATGGCCCACTCCCTCTCACAGAGAGGAGACTTGTGTCCCAGCAGTGGGAAAATTACCCAAAGGTAATTATAATAGCATATATTTCCCTTTGGGTACGGAACCCTAAAAACTAAAAACTAATTTTCATAAAACATAAATATTACTTTACCAGAATCAAAATCAATGTGGCTGTTTCTAAGCGGAAGGCTGGGAAAATAACTCAAGTCACAAATCATTATTAATATCTTACAAAACATAAATTATTCCGTTCACAAAATGGCGTCAATTTCGCAAGGAAATCCCTTTAAATCAGTCGCCATGTCTGCCAATACATTAATTTCGTTATCTACTGCAGTACGGGTGTCTTTGAACAAAATTATCATATTTAACAAAGCGGCGGCTTGGATAGGTTGACCGGTATAGACAGCCTGTGAAAACCATAAAGAAAAAAAAAGAAAACCAAAAAAAAATACGTTTGTTTGCGGTCACATCCTCGCAAAACGGCCATCGCTAGGTAAGAAAGACACAAAAAGACACAAAGAATACAGACAACCAAACCAGCCGGGGGTAAATAAAACGTAGCATCCCGACATCGACGCGCACACTGTAACCATGTAAGCGCATGATTCTCTAGACCTATTGTATTTTTCATCGGTAATAAAAATCTTACATCTTACATCATGTGCTAAATCCATGGTAACATCCTGTATATGTATAAGTAACTAATTAAAAATGGATAAGTGTGGAAGTTTGGGTATCTATGTCTATATGAAGCTGCGGCTTAGACACACCCCAACCCTTATTTTTAAAGCTGAAATATGATTAAAATATAAGCTGTACGAGCATGCGAGCATATAGACACACGTTCCGGACAATTAGACGTGTGTAACAATTTCCTTCTAAAGTTGAATGTGTAATATTTTCTAAAGCGCAGTGTGTAATTTTAACGACTCCATAGTGAGTAAGATTTACAAAAGGTTTGCCTAGCCTTTTCCCAACTATGTTGCGGTCGACTTCCAGTCTAACCGGATGCAGCTGAATACCAGTATTTTACGTGGAGCCACTGCCTATCTGAACTCTACAACCCAGTTACTGGGTAATACGATAACTGATGCAACTAAATACCAGTATTTCACATGAAGCGACTGTCTGTCTGACCTCCGCAACTCAGTTTATACTGTGAGTAATACGATACCCCTTTCTAAGACTGGTTGTCAGATTTTTGGGCTTCTGGCTACTCGTAATGATCTACGAATGACAGCCGGGATCCACGGCTTAACGTGCTTTCCGAGATACGGAGGGGTTTCGATGTTTAATGGATGGCCACCCATCCATGAACCAACCGCAGGAAGCGTAGCTTAACCTTCGTTCGGCCGGTGCGGCTGCCATCATTGCTATCATTCACATCATATTCCTTTTGGTAAAATAAAGAGCACTAGGACCAGTAATTTTGAAAGGATAGATTGTAATTAAATAAAGGGATTTATAAGGCTCTGTTAGTTTTGGGGTTCCGCAGTCACACAAACTTAGGTATCATAGAATGGTCTAATAAGCTTATTATATTTGTGGCTTCGATATATCACTGAATATGCCGTTGGGATTACCATCTGTAATTTCTCAGTAGCAGCTCGGAGTCTAGATTTGTACATGATTCTTAAACATGATGGCGGAATATGGGTGTACTATGGATAGACCTGTCAAACCCTTCTAGGATTACGGGTGTGATTGAATAAAATAAAGTGACAGTTTATTAAAAAGCAGTGGTATATTAATATACTTTTTCTAAATAACAACACAATAATAAAGGCTCCTACAGGCAGATGCGACGCGACGGCGTGACGCGATTCTGGTAGAATAATTTCCAAGAAGTTTTCATAGAAACTGTTCTACTAGAGTCAGGGTTTAGAGAGAGCCTTAATACTTTGGCGCTGGTAAATTTTACAATAGGTATGTATGCATTTACTGTTTTAAAACCACTAACGATGTCACAAAACGCAATGGTAAGCCTCACTTACTCCAAATTACCTGATTTAAAAAGACAACTCTCAGTATGTATACATACATGTAGAATACATAATTATTAAGATGTGTAATTATTAAGTGTTAGGCTGTATACGTTTCTAAACGATTAAAAAATATGTTTTTGAACGAGTGATTGTATGAGTGAGGGAACGAGTGAAAGGAACGAGTAAAAGGAGATGGCGATTTCTAAGGGTGCGTCCACATCTGGCGAATGTGCCGCGAATGTGCAGCTCGCGAGCCGTTTGCGAGCTGCCCGCGAGCTGCGCGCGTGCATTTTTGTTCGTGCGCCGCTCCTGCGCCGCCCGCGCGCAGTTCGCGCGCGGCGCAAGTGTCGCGCGTGCGCTATCGCTCCTCCCCGCGCTGATGCTAGGCAAACGAAAGTGTAAGCACGTGAGCTGGACGCGCGCTGCTCGCGCGCGGCGCGCGATCTGCGCGCGTCCAGCTCACATGCGCGAACATAAAATGCACACGCGCAGCTCACGGGCGGCTCGCGAACGGCTCGCCAGCTGCGCATTCGCGGCGCATTCGCCAGATGTGGACGCACCCTAAAAAACGGAAAAGACGTGCTTAAGGAGAAAGGTGTATTTTTTTAATTTAAATAAACGGATTGGTGCTAAAGTGAAGTTTTCTTGGAAATCCCAAACACTACATACATAAATTCACGCCTTCATCCCATGGAAGGCAGAGACTACAGAACTTTCAACAACTATCTGAATGATCTAGAAGGATATTACATTGCTTCATAATATGTTCGGTTCCACAATGTAAGTAAAGCAAAGAAAGTTGTTGAACCGTCAAAATCACAATGTTACGTGTGTTATGCGATAACCTCGCTGCTACGAATGCTACAGTTCTTACATACTCCTTTTCCCTCGTTTACGTTCACACAGCTCGTCATATACGCACAGGGTTGCGAGTACTTCACACCTGACATTTCTGAAAAATATCATCAATATGGTCAATCTAGGTCAACTTAATAAATTCACTCAAAATTCCTTATTTTATTGTAATGAGTATCCACAAAACCAAATGCTCAATGAATCGTGAAGGAGACGTTATAATATCAGTGGAATTAGCATATTTTATACGCATTAAGGATGGAGAAAAAGTAATATGTTTGGTGCATGTTGGGTATCCGATTTTGGGGTGGCTTTACATTTTAGATTATGGGTTGTCTTTTATGTGCTATCATAATATACTGTTCACACATCTCGTCATACACGCATGCTATTTGCGAGTACAACGCACCATAGCATGCTATTTGCGAGTACAATGCACCATAGCATACTATTTGCGAGTACAACGCACCTGACATTTCTGAAAAACATCATCAAAATAGGCCAACTCAATAAATTCACTAAAAATTCCTTATTTTATTATTATGAGTATCCACAAAACCAGATGCTCAATGAATCGTGAAGGAGTCGTTATATTATCTGTGGAAATAGCATATTTTATCCGCATTAAGGATGGGGGAAAAGCCAGATGTTTGGTGCCTGTTGGGTAGCCGATTTTGGGGTGGTACATTTTAGATTATGCGTTGCCTTTTATATGCCATCTTTATATATTGTGATGTACTGTACTGGTGGGTTATTTTCTTGTGAGAAGTTAGTAAATTATCAATGAACTGGTTTTTCAGATTAAGGAAGCTTTTCGTGATTAGAGCTACGAGATCTACAGAGCATGATTTTTCTAATCGGCTTAAAAAAAAATACACTAGCTTGCAAATATGATGCCATTTCTCGAAAAAATATTTAGAAAAATCATAACTCAATAGAAACGTATGTTTTTGTGTATGACCCACATGCACATCACGCATTATAATGTGAATCTGTGTTATGTAGTATCAATTAAATTACAAGATTACAATTTCATCATTTTTTTTGCGATTATTATACGCCGCTCGTTAATCGTATTCAAAGTACCTACCGATTTGAAGAAAACATAAATAAATGTTTATACAGATCTATCCAAAATAATTATCTGGTACTAAATTCGAAACTCAAATACATATAATAGTTAATCTTGTTAACGTCTATACAAAGTGTAACGTTAAATGCGCAAAACCTGAAAATAGTTTGATCAGAATAACGAGCAGAATTAATTGAACCAATTTTTAATATAGGTGACATTTTTCAAAAAATCTTCATTAAAAACGTTGCCGTGTCTATTTATTAATAGGTCAAGCAACGCAATGTCAGCGCGGCGCAGCGGCCCGGTGACGACTCCTCCCTCGGTAAAGCGTCGTCACAGACGCAAGAAACGATCAGAATGGCCAGTAAAACTAAAACAGCACATAAAACCTTTACAATGTTTTTAATGACTTATTTTACTCTCTGAAATAGGTCAATTGAATTAGAAATCAGTTGGGGTGTCTGAGGTTTTGCGCATTTAACGTTACACGTTGTATATAATAGGTAATCTTGTCACGCTACTTGGATCGATTTTTGAAATATAAGATATTTTATATATTGTCCCATGTGTTGTCCCATATTGTCGCTGTAGGGTTAATTTTTGGTTTACCCTCCACACTTGTATCCTAGTTCATTGGCTAAGAGCCACTATTCCAATCGCTCCTTAAACACTGACCAATCTTGGTTTTCGTGGTTGAAACTATTCAGGGATCCATCGGACGCTTCCGACATGTTAGATTAGTGCACGTTTTAATTACGGTTCGTTCGTCGCGTCGCCACTGTTAGTTGCAGAGAAAGAAAATACATGTGTCCCGAGCTTCCGTATATTATCGACTGACGAGGTCGGTTCCCGGACAAAGTACCCAACGTGCATACTAACACAGATGAAACGCATACATTTTGTATCTTAGCACATTTTAAATCCTAGATTGTATTTGTCATTTAAGAACTTAACAGTTTTCGGAATAAATTTCTAGAGGGTGCCCTCCTAGAGAGAGACAAAGCAAATTGCCTGTAATTAAACCTACCTATCCTTGAAGCCGGTGCTTGGCAACAGAATTTAGAACCTCCCCGAATTAGCTCCTTCACAAACAGTGTTCCTTTAAAGATAAAGTTCGCGAGCACATTCGCAAGAAGCGCGCAGTATTATCACAACGGTAATGTTATCTCATTTTTTGTCTTATTTCTTTTTAGTATATTCATGTATATTTATTTGTGCTTATATTTAATCAGGTATAATTATATTGTATTTATCCTTTTAGTAGATTTATGCGTATCTTTATATTTAAAATATTTATTTATCAATTTTCATGATTGCACCTACCACTGTTTGTTTCTGCACCACCCAAAGGTTGGCTGGTTGTAAAGTCCGCCTTTGTACATATATGTGCTTGATGTATTAAATAAATAAGCAGATCTACAACGACTAAAACATAATCTATGTTACTTTATATGGAGTACAAATAATTATATACTCGTAGGAAAACTAAAGCTTGAAGTACACATTTATCACTGCCAGAAGCATTAAGTCACTGTGTACTGCTTTAAACGCGAAGCGGACTGAATTAAATTATTATTCGCGATTTCACGAGTCACAAGCATCCATGCAAGACGTATAGGACGTTATTAAAACAGCATACAAGTTGTAATAGAATAAATGCATGTCCTTAAAATTGTTTTTGACATAGTTGAACCGATTTCAGTAATTTTGAAATAGTTTTTTTTTTTTCAAAAGGTATGTATTTGTACTGACCGCCGATTGAGCCAAATAAAATTAAGTCTTATTTCTATTTGACTAAATTTTAAATGCATAAAATATAGACACGATTTTCTTAATAATAATTTATTTATTTATTTATATATACACTTTACTGTACACCACAAAAATATATAACATAAAAAATAATAACAGAGAGCTTTCATTTTTTTTTAGGTTTTGGTAATTTTATTTTGCTTTTAAGTCAATACTCTACAATTAGAGTTTTGATTTAAAAGCATAACGCAATGACCAAAACTTATTTTTTTTTTAATTAACGCACGACCTCATACAGCTCAAATTTTTTTTGTCATTTAATTATTATTAGTCATTACTGTCCTAGTTTGGTTTTAAGTGCGTGTGTGATCATAGTTTTTAAGTTTAATATTCGTATACAATTGTAATTGTTCAAGAATAAATAAATCAATCAATGGCTGTTTAAGGTCTTGCGTTAATTATGTTACATATTGTACATAAATAAAATAGAAAAGTCCTCCAGACCAAATTTCGGCCACTGCGACCAATCTCAACGGAGACTAGCCTTCGGTGCGGGAGATATTATGGTGCACAAGTACACACTTGTGCACTGTCTCGTCAATGACTCAATGTCCGATGGGACGGCAATCCGACGCGTCCGGAGAGAGATCAGGCGCCGGACCAATATATAGCAAAACTTATATTGTTACCTTTTATTGTATTCAAATAAGTATTTTCTAACTGAACAGACTGCTGTGCTGCTAGGGAGTTTGTTGCGCCACTTCTTCTTCCCAGCGAAAGCACTAGGAAGTGATGAAGGGCGGGCGTTTTGGGGGACTGTCTTTTGAAATTTTGACGTTCGAAAAGTGCTGATTCTCAGCCTAGTTTTAATAAATAAGCAGTGAATTTTTATTTTGATTTTATATAGCCATTACATAGCCATTATCTCGCATTCTGTACCTACATCAAACTAAGTAATAAGTTGAGAAAATGATTGTTTGGGAACAACTTTTCTTTCGGTGTGAAAAATCGCTGTTTACGGCAGTGCACACACATAAAACATTGTACCTACGGGTGCGTGAGGTCGTGGGGGTATTTCAAGTTAAGTTGTAACATTTTGTTTTCATAAAAACGTGAAAGAAGTTATTATAATTAGTACCTAAACTATTTCTAGAGAAATCGTAGATGCATTGTCTTGCCAGAGACAAAGCTGGAATGTCTCATGTGCCTGTAGTTAGTCCAACACCTACCCTTCAAACCGGTGCTTAGCGACAGAATCCAGAACTTCCCCGAACGAGCTCCTTTAGAACCTTCTGGTTACGGAAATAGTTTTTTATTTTATTTTATTAGCCATTATTGTTCCACAGCTGGTCAAAGGTCTCCCTATACTCCTTCCTCCTCTCTCTGTCCAGAGCTGCCAAGGACCAATTTTTATTAAAGAAGTCCAATCATCCCGCGATCTCCGTCTGGGCCTACCACGATGTTGTTTGCCACTAAGCGGGACCCTTTGGGTCGTAAGTTTGGCCCATTGATCGTCTGGCATGCGGCAGATATGTCCAGCCCGATGAGACGCTTCCAACGATACCTCATTTGTCAAATTATGATAAGCAGTTTAGAAGTTATGAGGGAACACTGATGAACATACAAACCTACAAGGCACATACATAGGCACCAAAATCATAACCCTCCTTTTTGCTTCGCCGTAGTCGGGTATTTTTTATTTTTTTTATTTTTTTACCTTTGCTTTTGTCACGAATTTTGGAGGTGGGCGTTAATGACTGAGACACAATTTTATACTAATGCAGTTGTTATCGAACACAGAGTTTCTGTAAACTGAATTTTTTGTTTTCAATAAAATTTATTATTATTATTAAATAAACACAAAAACAATGCTTATTTGCGTAGAAAAACAGCATCACTTTGTTACATTTTGCAAAACGGGTTTACCTACTTTTTCAAGGTGATGGACGCAATGCAATAACTTAATATAAAGACATTTGGGTGTTGTAAGTATCCATAATCACCATCCATTGAGTAGTTTTTTTATTTTCAGCATAAAAATAACTGTAAATATTGACACCCCTTCAAAAATAATGTTTTATTTTCTTACCTTTATCTTTGTAATCCCTAGTTTCGACGATGAAGTGGGGTTTATCTGCAACAAAATAAAAAAAAAGTTAATAAATAATAAGTCATTACACAGACACAGAAAGACTTCTAGAAGTACAGACGCCAGCACATCAAGCTACTACAATCTTTCAGATTTATTTAATAGATTTTCAACTTTATCGCTAAAGCCCAAGGTTCAAAGTTGATTTGGAAAATCTGACAGTTTCGGGTAGCTTGATGTGCTGGCGTCTGTACATACTTCAGTAATGATGTAGTTTTTAAATTGGTATTTTTTATTTGTATTTGGTACCTACTATAAATAGGATAGTATTATTTCAAAGTTAAGTTGAATTAAGTTGAGTTTAAAAATTAAAAATAGTAGTAACATTATTAAAATGACTTGGAATGTCATTAATAGCGAAACAGGAAGGTCTTGCAACCGAAGTAGTGACTACAGCCTTGCTATTGATGACAATGTAATTAGATCAGATTCTCAAGTCGCCGCGGCCTTTGAAAATTTCTTTTCAGAGATTCCCGTGTTAACAACTAAATCTCTAAGCTCGTCACCCACTGCTGCAGAGTCTTTACTTAAAGAAAACGTTCCAGTTGGTGATTCTGAATTTCACTTCCAATATGTCACCTGTACAGATGTAATTAAAACTTTTCACATGCTAAATGTTAAAAAGACTGCAGATCTATGGGGTAATTCTGTGGATGTTGCTAAGTCAATTATAAACATTGTAGCACCTACTTTAGCTGTTATATTTAATAATTGTATTGATCGTGGTGAGTTTCCTGATCTTATGAAACATAGTAAAATCATACCATTGTTTAAATCGGGTAGTACATCAGACCCTACTAATTATAGACCTATTTCAGTACTACCTACCTTTAGTAAAATTTTTGAAAAGCTTATTTTAAACCAAATGCAAAGATTTTTTAACAAAAATAAATTACTGCATAACAAACAGTTCGGTTTTACAAGGGGTCGTTCAACTACTGCCGGAAGTTGAACTTTTAGGACATATTTATAATGCATGGGAGGACAAATGCGATGCTTTGGGCATCTTTTGCGATTTGTCCAAGGCATTCGATTGTGTTTTTCATGAAACCTTAATCAGGAAACTTCACTACTACGGAATTCGGAACGCCTCTCTGGATCTTCTTACTTCTTACTTGAGTGATAGGATTCAGAGAGTTGATGTTAACGGAAAAAGGTCACCCGGATCTGTAGTAAAAATGGGGGTCCCCCAGGGCTCAATTCTTGGCCCATTTTTATTTCTTATTTATATAAATGACTTGCCTTACCTCATAAGGGACGAACATGATATAGTGTTGTTTGCAGATGACACTTCACTTTTATTTAAACTCAAACGTCAGCAGCTGGTTACTGACAATATAAATAGTGCCCTCGCAAAAGTAGTTAACTGGTTTAATGTTAATAACCTACTTCTTAACGAAAAAAAAACGAAATGTATTAAGTTTACGATACCAAATGTTAGACAAGTAGAAACTAGTGTTCTTATAAAGGGTGATGAGTTAAAACCCGAAAATACCACAGTATTCTTAGGCATAACTTTGGATGCCAAGCTTCAATGGGGCCCCCATATAGATAAATTGTCAAAAAAGCTTAGCTCTGCAGCGTACGCCGTTAGGAAAATTCGTGACTTAACTGATTTAGAGACAGCCCGTTTAGTTTACTTTAGTTATTTTCATAGTGTGATGTCATACGGTATTCTGTTGTGGGGAAATGCCGCCGATATTCAGACAATTTTTATTTTACAAAAAGGGCAATTCGTTCGATTTATAAATTAAGTCCCAGACACTCCCTCAGAGACAAATTTAAAGGGATTAATATAATGACTGTGCCTTCTCAGTACATTTATGATAATCTTTTGTATGCACATAAAAATATTAATCTGTTTAAAAAATACAGTGATATCCATAATATTAATACTAGGAACAAACACAAATATGTTGTTCCTACAACAAGGCTTAAGAAAATAGGTGGCTCGTTTAGATGCCAATGTATACATTTTTATAATAAACTTCCTAGCCACATTCAAGAACTAAGCATTAATAAATTCAAATCTTTTATAAAGCTAAAACTATGCCAGAAAGCCTATTATACTGTAAAAGACTATATTGAGGACAAAAAAGCTTGGGATTGAGCTGCTCCAATAGGTCTAGACAGTGAATGTTGTTTATTTTTTATTTTTTATTTACACTTTGGTTTTTTTTTTTTCTTTCTTTCTTTCTAAATATCTATTTATATACAGAATGACATGAACATTTACTGTTTAAAGTCTTATATTATTTTAATTATTGTAAATGTGAGGACTATGTGGGTCATTGTTTCCGTTTTAATCATGGTCTGGCAGTTTGAGTGGTGTATGCGGTCTACACAAATGTCCTGTCCCTGGTATTGCTCGTCGAATCGTTGAGCTCCTTAAGTTCTGAGTTGAGCTGCACGGTTACTGACGAATGCGTGCACTGACTGCACAGGTCCACTCAGTGTGGTTCTTTCCTCAAAAGACCACTTCAGACACCAATCTACATGGTCCTCAAAGATTATATCCGGATTTTTATATACACATTGACATTGATGAATTTTATATAAACAATGACATGGATATTTACTTTGTAAAGTATCTTATTTTTATTATTATTACTGTGAGTGTGAAGACTATGTGGGTCATTTCTTTTTTTCGTTTTTCCTTCTTAGTTTTAATCATGATCTGGCAGTTTGAGTCATTTATGCGGCCTACCCAAATGTCCTTTCATTGGTATTGTTCGTCGAATCGTAAGGCTCCTCAAGTTCTGAGTTGAGCTGCACGATTTTTGACAAATGCGTGCACTGACTGGACAGGTCCGCTCAATCTGTGTGGTTCTTTACTCAAAAGACCATTTCAGACACTAATCTACATGGTCTTCACATTATCTGAACATGGTTGGGAAAAGGCAAGGCAGATGATGAGTTATACTATTATTAATTGATAGTTATTTTTTTTTGTGTAAACTTCACAGACGTAGATATCGAAACATTATCGTGAAGTCGATATTTAAACACGATAAAACAAAAACAACTCTTAAATTTATACTTCAAGTAAATACATATACTACAACACCTAACACACAACCTAAATCGACACCTATTCTAGTTTTTTAAATGTGATTGACGTGTCAAAGTGTTTGTACAAACCTACTTACAGAAATAAAATCATTTATCGTTTCAGCCGTCCCCCGACGCGACGACGACCCTTTTACCCGGCTATTTGGTTGCATTCGGTTAGACTGGACCCCAACGTAGTTGGGAAAAGACTACGCAGATGATGATGATTTAAACTTTATATACTAATAGTAGACTCGTTACGATCGGCATCGTGCCTCGTTTATACCTGTGCAGCTGTACGTTTGTTTCCCAGAGTGAATCTAGTTACTAATTTGCGGCTGAACAGATTTTTTTTTAGTCATAGCTAAGAACACTCGATTAAGTCACCTTTCAAACAAAACTAAAAACAAAATCGTTTGGGAGCTACGCTGCCGCAATCAGACACACCGACACACAGACACACAAACACACAGATACTCGTACATAAGACCCGTTTCCGTCGGGGGTTAAAAAATTCAATAGATGCCTTATTAGCAATCTTATTTCCTGACTGCACAGAAGGGCTTTGTTAGGGTTCCGTACCTCAAAAGGAAAAACGGAACCCTTATGAGATCACTTCATTGTCCGTCTGTCTGTTTGTCTGTCAAGACCCTTTTTCTCATGAACGCGTGGAGTTATCAAGTTGAATGCTCAAGGTTGAATACTCAAGGCTGCAATCCCTTGAAGCAATGAAAAAAAACAAACTTCTAAGTCAACACAATCAAAAGATATGGGCATTTATGTTCCGTTTATGCCGCATATTTTGGCACTCGCAAGGGAATCAAAACCTAGGGTACTTCCCGTTGCCCCAGAATCATTTTTGGCAAGAAGCAATTTCGTGTAGCACAAGTAAAAGGAAAAATCCGAAAACTGTAAATTTGTAGTTACAACAAGTAACAATGATTTAAAACAAGTGACTCGCTGATGAAAATTATGAATACGGTACTTGTTTGATTGATACAAGACCGAAGATAGACAGACAGAAAGATGAAGAGATTTATCGAAGAAAATAAACCCACTCAATACTGTATAAGGAAAATCTTCAAAGACTGTACAATGAAAGGTCAGCGTTTAGAATTCGGCTTTTTGAGATCATTAGAACACTCAGAAGAATGAATAAAATTAAAAAAAAAATCTCTCATTTATGAATTTCCTGCTGACATAACAGTTTTAAAGTTTTTACCTTCCACTGTTTTGCTGGATAAAGCGTAGGCGTATTTCCAGAAAACCTACATTCATTATCTTTCCGCCCATCGTTAATTGGTGTCCGCGCAATACCTACGTTTTCTTCTTCCATTCTTCATTTCTTTCACTCTCTTTTCTTTCAAGTCATTCCTTATTCACTCATCACAAAAAACCTTTTCTTTGGCCATTCATCTCTCTTTTAGTCACATTCCTTTCATACCTCCTCATCTAGTGAGTTGTATCCAACTTAATTAACCGGAAAAAATATAAAGCAATGTATATTTCGGCATCGTTACTTCTAAATAATAAAAACCATCCACGTACAAAACGGACTAGCGCACTAAGGGTTCCGTACTATCAAAACAATACTTAGTTTATTATTTGCCATGATGGAAACCAGAGTAACACGTATTCTGCTAACTAGGGTTCCTATCGTGGTTAAAAAGATACAGTCAAAGACAAATCATTTATGTATACGAGTATCAATTACGCACATAAAAGGCAAGTTTGAACCAAATAAAAAACAAAAATCTATTTTACAAAAAAAAAAAAAAAAATCAACCGACTTTTCCTCCTTTTTGAAGTCGTTTAAAAAGATAATTTATTTGTATATGTTATTTTAGGTTAATTTATTCTAGTTGCCCTTTCTAAAAGTAGTTTCAAATGGAGATGAATGGACAAGATACTCCATAGCTAGTCTTTACAGTCCTTTGACATACAGACCGACCGACCGTCACGCAGACAGAATGCTATTGTCATCTTTGGGTATGAACCAAAAAAAAAAAATGGAAAGCTATTACGTCGTTACTTCTAAATAATAAAACTGTATACGATTCTTCAAGTTAAATCACAAAACATGTCGTCTTTGGGAATGCGCGGAACCCAAAAAAATGGAAAGCTATATTTCTACGTCATTACTTCTAAATAATAAAAACTGTATACAATTCTTCGAGTTAAATCATAAAACGTTTCGTTGCTACACATTTTTATGGGTTCCTGCCGTTCCCATGGCGTTTTTCGGCGAATTGAGTGGGTAGGCATATTTATATAGAGTTATTTGGGAAAGCTTGGGAGTCTGTCTGTTTTATTTTTCGGTCATTGCCGGAAAGGTCATGACCATGGCTTTGATTTACACGTGACTGTTTTTATAGGGAAATATACCACGTTCTTCTAAAAACGTTTTGACCTTCTACTCATATTGATGGACGCTTTTTTAAGTTAATGAACCTTTCAAAACTTTTTGGGCTTCTAATGATACACACTTTTATAATTATAGCCTCTTCTACGATCTACGTTACGGGTTTGGTTGCCTCACTTAGGGCGTCGGTGGTTATTCCAACCAGCCCACCTCCCACCAGAAGCTGATTAAGTCTCCTGGTCTGTTGAGAACATCTGTGTAAGGTCTGGGTGCCACAAGGGTTTCTGACCTAATCTGGGTGACGCCTGTGCACTCAAAGAGCACATGCGTAATGGTTTCATCAGCCTCCATGCAAGCCCTGCACAGGGGACTGTCCGTTATGCCTATTGTGTGGAAGTGTTTGTTTAGCGAGCAGTGTCCCGTGGTGATACCCGTCACCACGCGCCTGTTCAGGCGTAGCAAACGTCTGGTTAGCTTGCCATCTAATGATGGCATGGCTTCCTTGGACTGGCTGCAGCCCGGCGACGACGTCCACCAACTGTCTGCTTGTGTTCGGGTGTGCTCCTGTAGCCATCTGCGTAGTTGGTTTTAGGGGATAGGCACGAATTTTATAGTCTCTTTTCTTCTTATCTTTCTGGCCTTATCTCACAGTTTCGCGCAGTAACTAATCTAAGGCACCCCAACCTAATGGGTTGGGTTAGAACTGTGACCAACCGTGCAACGTCCAAAATGGTCGCACTTACTTGGCCATTTATTATTTTTAATTCAGAATAGGAATTATTTGATGTTCATAAAAAAAATTCACAGTTATTATTACACAATTATTATTAGAGTGTTCAATAATAGTAAAAAAGAGACAAGATGAAGAAAACTTGGCTAACTAACCAAGATTTGACGTGTCATTTGCGTAACGTGTATAACTTATTTATCACTTTTTACATAAAACGTAATCTTTCTTGGGGCAAATTTTTCAATAGATAGATAATTTTTATTCTTGAATAAAATCGAGGTCTTACAGATTATGTATGGAAGAACTGTCAAAGAATTAAAATTATTCTTCGGATAAAGTTGTCTGGCGTTGCAAAAATGAGCCCTTAGTAGAACATAAGTTCATATAAGAACTTGAAAGTGTATTAAAATGTGGAACTAAACGAGAATCTTGGAAGAAGGTAATGTACAGACGCCAGCACATCATGCTACCCGAAACTGTCAAATTTTCCCAATCAACTTTGAACCTAATGCTTTAGCGATAAAGTTGAAAATCTATTAAAGAAATTTGACAGATTGTTGTAGCTTGATGTGCTGGCATCTGTACTCGTAATAAGAGAAGTTATAGACTTTTGTCTATGCCAGCCTAAAATAAACCTTTCCTTCAGCAAATGTGTAATCACAAACCTAAATGTTCTGCTTACCCTTCGTAACGACTTTTATATTAAATTAAATCGTTTATTACGGAAGACCTTATCTCATAACGTTCTTAATATGATGGTTCGTATACTCGTAACCAAGCTATATTTATGTACGGCTGAATACGGGTACGAACATATAATTCATAATAATTTTATAAATGCGAAAATAACTGTCTGTCGGTCGGTCTGTATGTCTGACTGTAGGTTGTTTTGTCTGCCTGTTTATCTGTTTACTTTTCACGCCTTATCGGATTTGGATGTTGCCACACTAAACCCAAATTAAAATATTTTAATTCAAATAAACTAACATGGATACTTATGTAACGTCAGAAGCTAGGTGCAGTTCCAATTGGTTGTTTCCTATGGAGAAGAGACGGCAGGAAACTACACGGTTACTTTTTTAAAAACGGCTTTCACAATCATTCTAAATGACAGTGCTGAACAGTGTAAGGTACCAACACGTACTATAGGCCGACCGCTTAACTGAGACGTTTCTTAAGGTAGCAGCGCGGTGCGAGAGGGGAGTGGTGACGTAATGCGAGAGCTCAGTGATTCGTCAATTTGTGACAACTATCACCCCTCCCGCACCGCGCAGCTACCTCAGGAAATGTCTCAGTTAAGCGGTCGGCCTATAGGTACTTCATAAAATAGAAAGTGTACACACGTACCGCGGCCTAGGTTACGACATAGAATACTTTTATCCCGGTAGTAGTTGCCGTGGGATAATTTCCGACCACAATGCGGACAAAGTCACTGGCAAAAACTAGTACAGACGCCAGCACATCAAGCTACCCGAAACTGTAAAATTTTCCCAACCAACTTTTAACCTTATGCTCTAGCGATAAAGTTGAAAATCTATTAAAAAAAGGAAATTGTCCAGAATTAACACAAGTATCGGATATACACGATAGTTAATTGTCTATTTTATGATATTAGTTGAAAATACGTTTGTACCACGGACTAGCTGCATGCCAAAATTAACATTATAAAGTATTTTACGCGACTAATAACATTAATCGCTGCCATCTTTGCCAAACGTCATGTCGTACCGAAAAAGATTAAGAATTAGGTTTTAGAAAAAAAATTGCATAGGTACCTAATTATCTAGATAGGTACTAAAAATAGTTCAATGTGTTCTGATATTGTTTATCAGTTTCTTAAAAATCACTCGGAGCTATGAAAAACTATACCTTATGGTACGATTATAACCTCAAATTCTGATACTTTTTTTAAATATATCTATTCTGCAGTTAGTCCGCTATAAAAATAAGATCTTATAGTAGTTTACTAATGATCGACAATACAACACATAATTTCCGACGCTCCTGGTTCCAGGGCGAACAATGTATGGGCGCAGAGCAATGTCCTTTGACAGATTGTTGTAGCTTGATATACTGGCGTACCTATCTTCTCATTTAATTTGAAAAGAATGAGAAAGCCGAGATTTTCGTCATATTTGCGCAAAATCTCCTAAAGTACGTCAAATTTTAATATTACGTGTAATAATGTTCCCTTAAGAAAAGCGATCTCCCCTTAATCGACTTTCAACATAGGTACAAGGAAGATATAAGGAATTCTCATGTATTTTTTATTTTCTTTTTTTTTTTTTGTAATATACGCTGCGTGATCAAATTGGCAGTGTTACGCTGTTTTATATCAATTTAAGCGTTGCTGCAGACAGCAGTGGTGGACCAGTGGTAGCGGCCGCGACACCTAGGTGTAGGTCGTAGGTTCGAACCCAGACAGGCGCTTTTGTTGTGTAAATTATTTCATTACCTCTGCTCTCAAAATGGTGAAGGAAAACATCGTGAGGAAACCGGCATGTCCTAGAACCAAAAATTCGAAGACATGTGACATCTATCAACCCGCACTGGGCCCGCGTGGTGGATTACGGCCCACTCCTTCTCACAGAGAGTAGGCCTGTGTCCCAGCAGGCTGATTATGTAAGCACTGAACATGTTTTTAAAATAAATGTTTAAAGTACATGTAAAACCCTCCGTATTGGTGCCTAGGATACCAGCCCGCCTAATTTGGGGCCAATCTAAAATCTCTGATATCTTTTGTATAATTAATACTAGCTGCACCTCGCGGTTTCACCCGCGTAAGTTTCGATTCCGTGGGAATACCGGGATGGAAAGTAAAAGCATTAAGTAACAGTCATGTATGTACCTATCAAGTTTCATCGCAATAAGTTCATTAGTTTTTGCGTGAAGAAGTAACAAACATATTATATATTTCCCGCTGCGCTGCGTGGGGCCACACCGGCCACTTTTGTTTAGATTGACATTTTTGAATTCGTAATATCTTTTGAATGGAATGACCGATTTGAATAGTTCAACAGTAATTTACGGGTATTGAAACATCCTTGACTACGAAATGATTTATTTGGATAAGGATTAATACAAAGGTATGTGTTAACGCCATATTTAATTTACTTTTATATTTCATGCCTAATTACTGGCAACTCTAATTGGTATCTGTGTAACATAAAGTTCCTTCCGCTTCCCGTCTCCCTTCCGCAATCCTTATAATGCCTGAGCGAAAGCGAGAAGGAAGATTCGCAATGGCGCATACGCTGCCGAAAGAAAAACCCGCTAGTTCTTAACTGACATCGACGCGTGTGGGTCAAAATTAATCCCAAGTCGAAAAAAAGGACTCAAATTTCACCGCAAGGAACGAGGATTGTTATTGAACTGTCAAGTGCGTGTCCGTGTGTTGTGAAAAGTGCAGATTCTCGTCCGTACGTGCCATCCTGGACGCGCCAGCCACGTGGCTAAGGAAAACCTTACCGTGTCACCATAGCTCAGCAGGCAGGTACCTACCATCATCATTTCCCACACCACCAAACACGTATTTGTATCACCGAACCGCCCCTCATACAGTCCACTAAGAAAATTTCGATTTTCACCCCAAGGCATAAGCCGCCGCACCAGTATGGATAACGTGGTCGGCATTTCTATCAACTTTTTAAAATGTATAATGCAAAATTCAACTTGTAAAGTTATAGTGATATAACTACAATAGTTGGAAATATGGTATCACGAACTTTATTCGTAGATATTGATATTTTCTTTAATATTGTAGAACATTTTTTTATTCTATCATCAATAGTTTCCGCAGCGCATGGGATGAAAGACATTTTATGGCAAATTGTTTTACACATTGGGTTATATTATGGAAGTTTTAGTAGAGACCCCTATTTTTTTCTAGTAATAAATATATCCTATATTACTCAAGAATAGTGTAGCATTTCAATAGTGATTTTTTGTTAATCGGTCTAGCAGTTTTTGAGTTTATTTGTTACAAAACATACGTACATACAAAAATACAAATCTTTCTTCTTTATAATATTGGTGTAGATATAATATTATATAAATATGTAATATTATATATAAATAAATGCCTACATACGAGTAACTTATTATATAAATCTTTGTTTTCTTTTTAGAAATAAACACTTTATTAATTAAAAAAAAAGAAGAAATTCAAGCTTCATTACATTTTGTACAGACGCCAGCACATAAAGCTACTGCAATCTGACAAATTTATTTAATAGATTTTCAACTTTTGGTCTTTGCTTATGAATTTCAAATGTAGAAACCAAAAAAATCAGAACGCAATCAATCAATCTGCCTACCTTTTTTCCAACTATTTTGGTATCGGCTTCAAGTCTAGCCATTCAGCTGAATATCAGTATTTTACACGGATCAACTGCCTAAAAAATCACCACGCAAAAACGGAAATAATATAAAAAGACAACACAACAGATAAAAAAAGGCCCGCGCAATGTATCCAAATGAACAAGTAAATAATTTTCGCACCAATTTTCCGTAAGCATTGCCAACATTCAAGTACTGAGGCACTTAGGACCAGCGTTCAGTAAGTGGTTCTATATCTCATATGAGAGATGGTCCTTCTTGATAAAACACTCCTTCTTACGATGTTTTTATTTTTCATAAATCCCGAACTTAACGACCTTTTCTTTGAATTACTTTTGTTTTCATGCGAACATTTGGTCGAGGTAAAAATCGTCAAAAAATCGTTTCGTATTACTGTAATATCTGTCTTAGGTAAATGTGATAAAGTTTCAAGTCCTTTGGGATGTTCTGAATGGAATTGTTGGTGGGGTGTATCGTGAGTTCTGTTGTAACCAAAAAAAGTTGCGTATCCCGGGGGAAAAACCGAAGATTTATGTGAAAAATTAACGACTGCACGCCCGTGAAATGGTTCCTTGTTTACAAGTTTTAAGTGCAATAAGGAAGACTACAGGTGGAAAACTTTGCACTGTTGCAAAAATAACCCTATGAGTCAAAAAATTCGTCTCCTTTTCGTATCGACAGTATTTAACTATTATACATTTTATGAGCCAAGTAGGTGGCCACGTTGATGGCGGCATCAGTGGCATTTTTTAGGTCATCCGAGGTGCAGATGAACGGGCACTCTAGCAAGTCGGCCTTGGTCTGATCAGATAGATAGAATACTCTCTATTATGTATGTCGCAGCCATCAGCCTTTTAGTTAACTGCCTAGCTTTTTAACTGAACGGCGGCGCCTTTTAACTAGCGGCCTAAATGATATTCAGCCAATGCTTCTAATACAACATTTAATTAACTGGCTGGCCAACGCTTAGGCCATTTATACAGGATGCTTTTTTACAGGCTCCAAATTTTTATAGGGTGTTCTACTGATAAATATGAACAACTTTCACTATGGGACCAACTCTGAAATTACGCAAACAAAATCAGCTGTTTACTACAAAAGTTCAATACCTACTTGACCAAAATGTATGAAACAGCTGATTTTTTTTTTCATGATCTCAGAGTTTGTCCCATAGTGAAAGTTGTTCATATTCATAAGTAGAACACCCTGTAAAAATTTGGAGCCTGTAAAAAAAGCATCCAGTATAATAGGGTAAATAATCATTTGTAGACATTTCACATAGGGCGACACAATAGGCGGTCTTATCGCTAAAAGCGATCTTTTACAGACATCCTTTGGATCTATTATAGAGAGAAGGAGAGACAACACTGCAAGTAGTCAGTGGTCTACATATCTTCAATGATAACTCGACCCAACCGTATGGGACGGCTGCTCATTTTTCGCGATTACAAAATTGGTCCCACTCTCTTTCCACATCTCTCTGTCAAAAGCTGCCAAGGACCAATCTTTATTAAAGGAGTCCAGCTCATCCCGCCACCTCCACCTGGGCCTACCGCAACGTCATTTGCCATTAAGCAGGACCCACTCTATTTTAGCAAAAAATGAAGGAATAGACGCCAGCACAAAAAGCTACCCGAAACTGTCAGATTTTCCCAATCAACTTTGAACCTTATGCTTTAGCGATAAAGTTGAAAATCTATTAAATAAATCTGACAGATTGTAGTAGCTTGACGTGCTGGCGTCTGTACAATTTTATTTTATTTTTTAATGAGGTTATGTATCAATTAGGTACGCTACAAAGACTTATCAACTCAGCCTATCGCAGTCCACTGATGGACATAGGCCTCTCCCAGACTGCGCCACAACACCCTGTCCTCCGCCTTCCGCATCCAGTCTACCCCAGCTACCTTCTTTAGGTCGTCCGTCCATCTAGCTGGGGGCGTCCCACACTACGCTTGCCGATACGCACGATACAAAGACTAATGTCCGTATCAAAAGTCAAATTATACGCTTAAACCTGCATGCCAGAAATTTTCTAGGAGATTTTATATACAAGATTAAATTGAATATGTCTGCCAAATTAAAATAACAAACTCAACGCGTCATAAAGAAAATTTACAGCATGTCCTTAAGGTAAGGTATGCACATACGTGCGTGTAGGCAAGCGATTTGGCAACGTCGCCGTCGTCGCGCGCCCATTTTTCGTAGGAACGGTCAAAATTAGGTAAATGACAGAGATGAATGTTCAACGCGTTGCCAACTTGCTTCTTGTTGTGAACTCTACGATGAATGGATGGCTCATTGGGCGCGCGTTAAAATTGACACTTTCATTTTCTTTTTATTTGCTTTTTATTTGGAGGCCGATAATTCCTATTTACTGGAAGGCAATAAAGCACGTTAAGCCGTTGGTCCCAGCTGTCATTCGTGGATCTTTGACAGTCGTTACAGCTCGTCAGTAACCTGAAAGTCTGACAACCAGTCTTACAAAGAGGTATCGTATTACCCAGTAACTGGGTTGTGGAGGTCAGATAGGCGGTCGCTCCATGTAAAATACTGGTATTCAGCTGCATCCGGTTAGACTGGAAGCCGACCCCAACATAGTTGGGAAAAGGCTAGACAGATGATGATGACGTCTTCTCAGTTTGTTGGAAGCATCCACATCCGTCTTGTCTAGGTAGGGCTGCTCCATCATCGAAGCCGAATAATTTGGCTGTTGGTTTAAATTTATGCCTTGTGCCACGAATACACAAGCTAGCGGCACGTATTATTGAGACGATGATTCTTGATTTTAGCCAAATCGTAGTCAAAGAACCCATCCTCTCCGAAGGATACTCCGGACTACGGGGAGATCTTTCTTGCCGTGGCGTGGCGTTGCGGATGCTGAGAGAGAGGCATCATTTGATATCCGTGTCGTAGACACTGACGCTCCTTCTTTTATTGCACGCCCTGTCGCCTCTGTACTAAAATCTGCCAAAGAAAAAAAAATAGGAAATATTCAAATGCTTGTCACATGCGGCATGCGACATTCACCCCCCTTGTTGCATCTGTTGACAGAGTTTTCGTCCCACAAATGTCTACCTTCGTAAATCATCTTGGAGCTGAAATCATTGACCGCTGGAATAGATCATACTTCTCTCACTCCTTTCATTACAATTAATAAATTTACCAATACTTTTAGTATTTCATTTATATTTTTTTTAAATGGTGCAATTAAAAAACATTCCATTTTAATTGCTAATAGCAAAAACTTACAATTATGAAATAAGAATATTAGTAAGAACTAAAACGACTAAGTCGGTAGGCACAACTTTGACAGGCGATACGGTAGGTAGGTACTTAGTTAATTTTTGTTTTTTTGTTTTTATGTATGTTGGCTTGCCCTAAGTTTAACCCCTAGGCACGCCACTTATAAATATTACGCTTATTTAGAGTTGGCGCAATTTTTCAATTTCGTCCTGTACATTTCAGGATTATTTTCTAGAGTTAGTTACATGGAAGTTATCGAATGTGAGTGGTTTATTAGCACCGACCTTAAACGTTAAAAGGGTGCTCGGTAGCAAAGGTCACTTGACCTCTGTATGACCCAATTTGATGTGAATTGATCTGACGTTACACACTTTTAAAATGTTCCTTTCAACCACCCATCATTTGTCACGATGTCCATAATTTTTAGCCGACTTCAGAAAAGAAGGAGGTCCTCAATTCGGATGTTTATATCTCAAATACAAAATTATTTTTAGTATACTGCAAACCTCAATATAGTTTGTTCAGAATAAGTAACTTAATCGATTCCTATAATTCTGACACCATGTTATAATAATAATAATAATATGTCATTTATTTCGACCAACTAGGATCACAAAACATTCATATTATATATATTATATTATTATATTATTTTATTTATTATTATATTTATTATATTTTGTGCCAAAAATATTTAAAAATGGTAACAAGTTGGACACCGAGCGACACTAAGTACATATCCGCAATCATATGCGCACAACACAGGTCACAGCCGGTCGGCCGTCGCGCGTCGGCGCGTATAAGTGGTACGAGTAACCAACTTTTTGTACGGACAATCAGGTAATATAACAAGCTTATAACTTCGTGATTTTTCATGATACAGTTCCGAAATTTTTTACATAGATTCTTTACATAAAAATACTAGACACGTGTTTCGGGTTTGCCATATAGTAAAAATAATGGTGCATATTTTATTTTTTGAACTTCTGGAGAAATAAAATTGATGGCGAAAATATATACATAATAGAATTTTTTTTTTCTAAATTACTTTGTGGTTGTCCTTTAAACAGAGTACCTAAGTGATTTATCACAACTTTCGTTTCGGGGACCCTTTAAAACAAGACTTCCCAATTTCTACATTTATATCTGCAAATCATGTCTTCACTAATATGATATTAGGTCATCCCACTTCCAGTGTCATATTTTTTTATTATTATTATTTTACAAAAACTGACTACTATACTGTATAACCTTGTGACACTAATCAATAATCTCCACCACTATTAATCACTCGCTCCCAGACTGCTGGCAAATCTTGAACACCATTTAAAGTACCACTTTCATTTAATTCATCAATCTTTTTGCTATTGTATCGAGTACCCGACAATTTCCTCTTCACATGGCCAAAACAATTGAAATCACAAGGATTCATATCCGGGGAATATGGCGGCTGAATAATTTCAATCCATCCTTTATCTTCAATTAAATTCTGAACTATTTTTGATTTGTGCGGTCTGGCGTTATCATGTAAAATTATAGGACTCGTTATATGATGTTCGTCTGCCCAAATAGGAATATTTTCTTCTAAAAATGACTTATATCGCTCTCTACTCATAGTTGTATTTTCATCATAAGTTCTCCAAAAAGCAATGCCTCTGACATCCATAGCTACTATTAGTAGTATTTTTCGTTCATGTAGCTCTGCACGTGATAAATGTTCAGCTGAAGTGCCCGGTTCCACCCAACATCGTGACTGATGTCTTTGACGAGGAGTATAAAATTCGACCCAAGTTTCATCAAGGCATATGAATCTATTAAGTATATTTTTCTTACGGCGATACCACGATAAATGGCTACGCACAGTTTCATAACGAAACTCCTTCTGATCCGTGTTCAGAGTGTGGGGCACCCACACTGTACTTTTATTGACCAGACATAAATCCTCCGTGAGTACTCTATGTATAGTGGAATGAGGAATGTTAAGTTGAGTGGAGAGATCACTGACACTGACCCTACGTGACTGACGAAGTGCTTCCTTGATTTTGTCCCTTGCTTCTAATCTAGTCGATGATAATGATCGAGGTGCTCGCGGCTCATCTTCAGCTGTGGTTCTTCCTTGTTTGTACATTTCAAGCCATCGCTGTACGGTTCTTTTATTTAAGGCGTTACGACCAACACACTTTACCAGTAAGTCGTACGCAACTCCTCCAGAGTAGTTGAGTAAAGCACAAAATTTTAGAAATATACGTTGCTCCACTACATTAATAGATTTTTTTAATCTTCCATTTTAAATCAATGCACGTCTTGACAATACAACAAACCAAATTAAACTAACATGATTGTACAAGACAACACATGTATTAACTATTGCATACCATTGCGCAATACATAAGTATTGGAAATAAAAAATATGACACTGGAAGTAGGATGACCTAATATTATAAGAGGGGCTTATGGCTAAGTAATAATAGCTGCATAAGCCGATCGATTAGGTTAAGCTACGCTTGCCGCGGTTGGTCCATGGATGGGTCACTATCCATTACATATCGAGACCCCTTCGTGCCTCGTAAAGCTCGTGAATCTGAATTTTTTTTATATAATTTACAAGTGGTCTATTATTCTAACAGTTTTGCCAATATTTAAAAGACAGAATAACGCTGCATGTTAGCGTTATTCGGTAACGTTTCAATGATATTTTTTGCAACACATTCCATATTTTTAGAAACTATTTTTTTACGTCACACTAAAAGTCGTTAGGTACACTATCGCAGTTTGTTTTGATCGAGTTTTTATAAAAACATGAAATTGGAAATGACCGACATTTTTGTTATTACACAAACTGATATATCATTTTTTTTTTTTTTTTGAAAAAAATACGTTAAAACTGTCCATACTTCCATACTACAAATGCGAAAATAACTCTCAACTGTCTGTAATCTTTTCACGCCTTACTACGGCTGAGTGGATTTGGATTATTGGCACACAGACAGACTATAACTTGGGTTTGGATATACATAGTATACTTTTTATCGATATTATCGAACTCAACCCAGGCAATTTTTTTTTTTTTTTGGCGAATGGGCCCGCTCTTGACTTCGATCACGCCTGATGGAAACCGATGGATGCGGTCTATGATGGAACGAGCGTGCCCAGAAGACGCCTAAGGCCTAAGGCACTGGAACGACGCATCAACGAAACACAGCAAGCTGCTTGACGCCTGACTCCGGTGGGAGGTTGGTCGCAAACCAGGCGGGCGGTAGCCTTACCACCGGAAGGGAAGAATTGGCCAGTCTAATAAGGCGTTGGGTGTGCTGTCCAAGATGCGCCGAGCGCTCGGTTCAGTTGAGTAACTGGCGGGACAAACTGCGCTACACGTGGAGGTTTCTTCATGCATCCCAAATATATATTTTCATAGTTCTTTGTATGCGTATTACTATATGCATCATGCATTGTGCAGCAAAATGCATACATAAATACATATCTTTTCAACGTGGGTAAACAATATTCTAATAACATAACTTTAGCTTCAGATAGAAAGCCAGCGTGAAACGTGAGTTTATACAACGTGTAACGTTAAATGCGCAAAACCTCAGACACCCCAACTGATTTTTAATTCAATTGACCTATTTCAGAGAGAAAATAAGTCATTAAAAAAATTGTAAAGGTTTTGTGTGCTGTTTTAGTTTTGCTGGCCATTCTGATCGTTTCTTGGGTCTGTGAAGGCGCTTTATCGCGGGAGGAGTCGTCACCGGACCGCTGCGCCGCGCTGACATTGGCTTGCTTGACCTATTAATAAATAGACCAGGCAACGTTTTTAATGAAGATTTTTTGAAAAATGTGACCTATATTAAAAAGTGGTTCAATTAATTCTGCTCGTTATTCTGATCAAACTATTTTCAGGTTTTGCGCATTTAACGTTACACGTTGTATACACAACAAGCTCCCCCCCTCCCCCGCGTGCATCACATCGCCAGTCCGCGCTAGTACTTCGTATTCGCTTAGCGTTCCTTCTTACTTTTTTTTTTCTTTTTGCTCGTCTCCCAAGTGGAAGGCTATACAACGTGTAACGTTAAATGCGCAAAACCTGAAAGTAATTTGATCAGAATAACGAGCAGAATTAATTGAACCACTTTTTAATATAGGTCACATTGTTTTTTAAATCTTCATTAAAAACATTGCCGTGTCTATTTATTAATAGGTCAAGCAAGTCAATGTCACCGCGGCGCAGCGGCCCGGTGACGACTCCTACCTCGGTAAAGCGTCGTCGCAGACGCAAGAAACGATCAGAATGGCCAGTAAAACTAAAACAGCATATAAAACCTTTATAATTTTTTTAATGAATTATTTTCTCTGTGAAATAGGTCAATTGAATTAAAAATCAGTTGGGGTGTCTGAGGTTTTGCGCATTTAACGTTACACGTTGTATAACCTCACGCTAGGACTTTCTCTAGAATTGGGCAACAAGAACATTTCAAATCCAACTGGTAGTTCCGGAGATTGCCGTCTACATATAAACTTACTAAAAAACAAATTTTGCCTCTTTATAATATTATTATGATCAGATTTACTGGATTTAATTCCAGCCAACCGCTTACCAAGGATTTCATAATATTGTAGTCCTTATACACGGAGAGAAAAATCTTGGAAAAAGTACTGTGCTGTCTCATAATCTGAGTGCATTTGAGTTGTAATGGAAAAATACCACGCTAGCACATTAAAAATTCTTATGCTGTACAGTAGAATTTATTGGACAAATAGTGATTTTTTCCCAATCTCACTCAGAAAAATTTCTGTAGATGTCACTTGCACTCACTTTACAGTGACGAGCACAGTAATTTTTCTAAGAATTTCCTCTCCGTGTACCAATTTATTTGGGGTCGGCGCAACATGTCTTTTTCTTCCATTCTTCTCTATTAATCGTCATCTCAGTAATCACCCGTCTTCTAGCCATAATCATTATCATTCACACAGTCCGTACATCTAGATCCGATAGTTTACTGAGGGTTTCTCAAACAAACAAAAAACAAGACTTAATTGGAACGTTTAAATACCGGCTTGGCAGGTATATCAAAGCTTTTAAAAATTTGCAGAAAAGTAAACTGCATTTTTTATGTAATTTTAAATTTTACCGTTACGTGTTCCTTTTATATTTGTAACGGAAAATTAAGTTGAAAACTTTTTGAAGCCGTACAAAAATGTTCGTGTTTGTAAAAGCAAATGTCGTTTAAAAACTTTTATGTTGTATTGCTTCAGAAATGTTTACAGCATGTGGTGAACTGAGGCTGAAAATGTACTCGCCGTTTTAAAATGGAAACTACCTTTTCAACCCAGAAATGGGTTTGATTGGAAGGCGGAAGTACGGAAGTACGAAGTACGGAAGGATAAATTCATACTACCCATTTTCCCGTAGGAATAAAGCATTTTCCCGCGGTAAAAAGTAGCCTATGTTCATCAGGGATAATGTCGGCTTCTAATGGTAAATCAATTTTTCAAATCGGTCCAGTAGTTTCGGAGCCTATTCAATACAAACAAACAATCAAATCTTTCCTCTTTATAATATTCGTGTAGATGACACTCGGCAATACTGTAGCTTCCCATTAGTGAAATAATATTCGGAATTAGATCAGTAATTTCGAAGATTGTCCCCTACATACAAACTCACAAATTACCTCATATGTAGTGTAGATGACAACAGAACTACCAAATCCCTATCTTCCAGACACGTGACAGCGAAAAATGAGACACTACAAATACGACATGAAATAAACGATCATTCCAGCTTGCAAAGCAAATCCAGCAGCTGTAAACGCAGCTTAACTCGACAATACGCCACCAGATCAAGCTCGACATAAATTCTGCACCAGACCTGACAGAATAAATTACAGCATCAACTACCTTCACACCATTAGAGGCCTTAGCTTCAGGAGTTACAGCTGCAAATTGCTTGTAGATCCGTGAAATCGAGTTAGCTATGATCTATTCCGAATCGACGTGATGTAAGACCTGGTCAACTGTTTACAAAACTGAACGTGTGTTTAGAACTATTTATGTTAGAGTTAGAGAAAAACATTAAACAGATTTAGTTTGGACACGTGTAGGTAAATAGCGTTAGTTTCTGGGTATTGCGTTGATAGTTTTTTCTGGTGCTATATATCTGGTAGTGAGTGAGGTTTTAAAAAATTACTAGTAATGTTATTTTTTATTGCAATAATGAACTGAGATTAGGTATGCTGCATCAAATGTATGCAGTCGGCAAGTCACTTTTATCTAATTTTCTTTTAAAAATCATGTTTGGCAGTAACCAGAAAAGTTTTAGATTTTTTTACATAATAAGTGTCCTGGTAGGAGGGGCTTGTGGCTAAGTAATAACAGCCGCACGGGTCGATCGATCAGGTTAAGCTACGCTTGCCGCGGTTGGTCCGTGGATGGGTGACCATCTTCACATACCAAGACCCCTCCGTGCCTCGGAACGCACGTTAAGCCGTTGGTCCCGGCTGTCATTCGTCGATCTTTGACAGTCGTTACGGGTCGTCAGTAGCCCGAAAGTCTGACAACCAGTCTTACCAAGGGTATCGTATTACCCAGTAACTGGGTTGTGGAGTTCAGATAGGCAGTCGCTCCACGTAAAATACTGGTATTCAGCTGCATCCGGTTAGACTGGAAGCCGACCCCAACATAGTTGGGAAAAGGCTGGCAGATGAGGATGATGTTCTGGTAGGTGGTGTAAGCAACGCGTACTGTTTGAATAAAAGTGGTCCTTTCTTTTCCACCAACTTGGGACCAAAGGACCAGACTCTATTAAACCGGTTCATTAGGGTCCGTACCCAAAGGGTAAAACGGGACCCTATTACTAAGACTCCGCTGTCCGTCCGTCCGTTCGTCTGTCCGTCCGTCCGTCTGTCCGTCCGTCCGTCTGTCCATCCGTCCGTCTGTCTGTCACCAGGCTGTATCTCATGAACCGTGATAGTTATACAGTTGAAATTTTCACAGGAGATGTATTTTTGTTGCCGCTTAAACAACAAATACTAACACAGAATATAATAAATATTTAAGTGGGAGTCCCATACAACACACATGATTTTATTGCCGTTTTTATAGATAATGGTACGGAACCCTTCGTATGCGAATCCGACTCGCACTTGGCCGGTTTTTTTTAAACTTATTACAATTAAAAAGCCACCATCATTATTAGATCCCTCAAATAGCTATATTGATAGTCTGCGAACAAAATCATTCTTTGATTTCTCAGCATTTCCTCTCGATTTACTCTTCAAAGAGCAAGTTCAATGAAAGGAGAATTCTCCTTCTGCTTAATTTGTTCTTTTATGTGTTTTTCTTTGCGTCATGTTTTACGTAAATAAACGTATTTTCATACTTTCTTTTTTTGCTTTTGTTCTTTTAATATAATACCTACTTAATTCCGTACAATTTCAACCTCATCATAATTCTTCTGGTCTTATCACAATTTGATTGGGGTCAGCGCAACATGTCTTTTTCATCCATACTTCTCTATTATTTGACCTGTGCTGTGCGCATATGATTGCGGATATGCACTTAGTATCGCTCGGTGTCCAACTTGTAACCTTTTTTAAATATTTTTGGGACAAAATATAATACGGTGTAAAAAATATTTGGGTTCGATTCAGTTACTTATTCTGAACAAACTATATTCAGGTTTGCAATATACTAAAAATGATGTCATATATACAACGTGTAACGTTAAATGCGCAAAACCTGAAAATAGTTTGCTCAGAATAACGAGCAGAATTAATTGAACCACTTTTTAATATAGGTCACATTTTTCAAAAATCTTCGTTAAAAACGTGGCCGTGTCTATTAATTAATAGGTCAAGCAAGCCAATGTCAGCGCGGCGCAGCGGCCCGGTGACGACTCCTCCCTCGGTAAAGCGTCGTCGCAGACGCAAGAAACGATCAGAATGGCCAGTAAAACTAAAACAGCACATAAAACCTTTACAATTTTTTTAATGACTTATTTTCTCTCTGAAATAGGTCAATTGAATTAAAAATCAGTTTGGGGTGTCTGAGGTTTTGCGCGTTTAACGTTACATGTTGTATATACTATACTTTTATATAAGTCTCACCCCCTTTCTAATCATATCATCATTCACACAGTCCATCCATCGTATCTTTGCTCTTCCCTTACTCTTATAGCCATCAACATTCATACTCAAAACTTCTCTCACGCCAGTTTCCTCATTCCTCCTTACTATTTCAACCTACCATTGGAAAAACCTTAATTTCTTTTATTGGGTGTACCGGAAAGTTCTGTCGGTTTTTGTAAATAAAGCTCGTAGTTAGTTCTTAAAGCTATTATTTATATTTTAATCAATTACATATTGTCCCTGATTTTCTACTACACGTTCAGATACACAATCGAGTTAAAAAACACTACACAAATTTCTACAGGCTGTAGCAGCGTTATTTCCCTTCTGGAACTCATAAAGTATACAATGCCTCAAATGAACTTTATCGTTGGCACTCATTTTGACACTGCGGCTACTCAGAAGTGAATGACAAATAATTGCGCAATACGTGTATTTATAGTCCGTAACCCAGAAATTATGACGCAATATTATTCAATACTTTTAACGCATTGGTATAGAGAAAAATCCGAAAAAATTCTATGTTCTACCAAAACCGACAGAACTTTCCGGTACACCCAATAACATTTAGATGCTATTGTGCTGGTCTACAATGTGACTTTACCACGGCGTGCTGATGAAACTGTAGCTTTACAAAAACAACAAGACCGGGCTATTTATTGCGCACTAGGATTTACAGCCCCGAGAAATATACGAACAATGCTTCTGTCTTATGTCTCCAACAATTCTAGAGTATTAATATCTGGTAAAATAATAACCCAGAAGTGCTACAGTGAGATCGGAAGATAAATATATTTTTCTAGTAAGTTAGAAGTAGTCTTGAAGGTTATTTAACACTCCCGTGCGGCTGTTTTATCATTTAGCCGTGAGCAATATTACACTATCATACAATACTGTCAAACACCGTCATGGCCGTCGTGTCTTGGAAAATACGTTAAGCAGTTGGTCCCGGCTGTCATTCGTGGATCTTTGAACGGTCGTCAGAAACCCGAAAGTCTGACAACTAGTCTTACCAAGGGTATTTTATTACCCACCTGTTTTAAAGTGAAAATATTGTCATACAAACTTTACCATTAGATAAAACCTTAAGCGTATCACATAAACGATTTTCACTTGTTTCGATCCCCAATCCTCAGGTTAACAAAGTCACGCAAATCGTTTCAGAGTAAAGGAGGATTGGCTAAATTAATACAGGGTCGGGTCGGTTTGACTTCAAACAGTGTCACAAAAATTTTGAAAGACTCTTTTTGTTCCCAATTTAGGCCCATCGTCCACGATGATACACAAAAGCAACGTTATACACCAATGCAGTCACAGAATTATTAACTAGTTTATAATTGGTTGTGTTGTGTATATGGACCGAAATTGAAATGCTAGTGCTTTGATATTCTGGTTAATCACTTTTGAATTGTCAGAGTCGATCTCTGTAGAGAAGAACGGGCAAGAAACTCATAAGGGCACTCTTTTAAATAAAGATATCACAAAATCATAGGTACAGACGCCAGCACATCAAGCTACTACAATCTGTCAAATTTCTTTAATAGATTTTCAACTTTATCTCTAAAGCATAAGGTTCAAAGTTGATTGGGAAAATTTGACAGTTTCGGGTAACTTGATGTGCTGGTATCTGTACATTATTCCTAAATAAAACAATGTCGGGTTGGTTACACCATTTATATCTCAAGAATGGCTGGACCGATTTTCATGATCATTGATTTTTTCCGTCCAGAATATCATCATGTGCCTAGCCTTTTCCCAACCATATTGGGGTCGGCTTCCAATCTAACCAGAAGCAGCTGAATACCAGTATTTTACATGGAGCGACTGCCTATCTCACCTACACAACCCAGTTACTGGGTAATACGATACCCCTAGGTAAGACTGGTTGTCAGACTTTCGGGCTTCTGACGACCCGTAACGACTGTCAAAGATGACGAATGACAGCCGGCACCAACGGCTTAACGTGCTTTCCGAGGCACGGAGGGGTCTCGGTATGTAAAGATGGTCACCCATCCACAGACCAACCGTCCCGAATAGAATACTATAAAAAAAAATCACGAAAAAAAAATTATGAAGGTAATTCATTTTCTCATACATTCGTTCTTATTGATTTTGAGGCGATACGAATTTGACCGGGTCAGCTAGAAAACAATATAAAACAATTCAAAATATAAGATTAAAGATAATTAAGTATTTTTTTTTTTTAATAATTGGTGGATCGAATGATCGATTTTCCCACCCGTACGCAAAATACGCGCATTGACGTGGAGTTGCGGACACCAGCCCGTGTTACCTATTACCTATTTTTAAATAATTGATTGATTTTAATTTGGAGTATTCTATTCTATTGCATACCTTGTATTGTATTCAGTCAAGTATTTTCTAACTGAACAGACAGCTGTGCTGCTGGGGAGTTTGTTGCGCCACTTCTTCTTCCCAGCGAAAGCACTAGGAAGTGGTGAAAGGCGGGCGTTTTGGGGGACTGTCTTTTGTAATTTTGACGTTCGAAAAGTGCTGATTCTCAGCCTAGTTTGAATAAATGACTTTTGGTTTTTATTTTGATTTATTCTAAAGATAAACCCTGGTTGCAGTTACGAGATGACCAGTCTTTAAGTGTAAGGGCGCCGCGTTCGCGAGCACGACGCGTGAGTTTGAGTTCTTAAAAGGTCCCCAAAACGATCAATTGCAATCAATTGCTATTGTAATACTATTACTGTCAATAGCTTCAATTAAATTTGGTAGACGATCAATTTGCGCATCGATGTGTATCAATCGCGTAAACATTGAGAATTCCAATTGATCGTTTCAGGGACCCTTTACAGTGCGGTAATTGCGTAACACACCGTCAGTAGCAATGGCTTTCGTTTTGACAGTTCAACAACATTCATTGCGTTATTGACGTGGTTGAGAGGTCAAATTTTTCGAACATATGAAGCAATGGGTTAGCAATATTCCTCAAAATGATTCATATTGAGATTGATTGTGTGATTCGTAACTAGGTTGCTGTAGTGCTATCACTACATAGTATAAAACAAAGTCGCTTCCCTGTCTGTCTGTCCCTATATATGCTTAGATTTTTAAAACTACGCAACGGATTTTGATGCAGTTTCTTTTAATTGATAGAGTGATTCAAGAGAAAGGTTTATATGTATAATACATGCATAATATAGTAGAGCAACACTGATAATTTTAGAGGTTTCTAATGTGATGTCGTAAATAAACACATTTTTTTGCGCTTACATTGTAAACGCTGGCTGAACCCTTCGAGATAGATCAAAATAATGTACTACAGTATTGTACACCTTAAAAAGGTCTACAAAAAAGTCCGCGATGGTATATGTCTATCTCTTAGGGATAACCCACAATAACCATTTTTATCCTTATATTTTTACGAGAAATAATGGCTCTAAAATTATCAGTGTTTCTCTACTATAATTATTATGCACGTGTTATACATAATAAACCTTCCTCTTGAATCACTCTATCTATTAAAGAAAACCGCATCAAAATCCGTTGCGCGGTTTTAAAGATCTAAGCATGCATAGGGACAGACAGACAGCGGAATGCGACTGTGTTTTACACTATGTAGTGATCAGCATTGCACCCGTGCGAAGCCGGGGCGGCCCGCTAGTTCTATATATAAAAATCTCACCGTGAGAACTTAGGTGAAGTGAGCGTGAAGTGAGATTCAGTAGACTAATGCTAGGGATTAACACTGTTGACTGCTCACTTCAAGCTCACTTGACCTATGATTTCACGGTGAGATTTTTACAGAATCGACTGGCTGGTTACTTTTGAGTGGCGTCGTGGACGACGAGCCTTAAACCCTCGTTTAGGACTTTATGTTTTGTCGACAGTTGAAAAGCTAAATTTGGAGTTTTAAATGTGTTTATTTTTAGTACCGTTGTTTTTATGTAGGTTTCTATTTTGGGAGGTGTTTTGTTTTGAATTATTTGAATGTTGTTACGGTCGTGTTTGAGTTGAAAATGCGAGTTTTACAGCCATATTTAGTAATAAATGCTGCCTCGTTGGTTTAGTAGTCACAAGCGATATTTCTGAGCACGAGGTACTTGTTTCCATTCCCAAGTCAGGCAAAGTGTGTTATTCTGCCTTGCCCAAACCGGGTTTCATGTTGGAACTTACCTATATTGTAAAAACTAAACGTAGACATGAACGCAATAAAGAATTTGAATTTGAATTATTCATATCTATGGGAGATACTTATTGTGCTTGTCGCATAAAAAAAAAAAAAACAAAATAAGTTGGTTGTATTTTCGATTCTACAATCGTTTGAATTTACGCTGCGTTCACACAGCCCACAAACCTATTTGTCTGTGTGATAATTAGATAATTTCATAAATACATAAATACACGCCTTCTTCACACGGGGATAGGCAGAAACTACAGTACGTCACCGGCTGCAGGCTTTACATACCTTTTGCCTCGTTTACGTATGTCTGATCATATACGCACGCCTGTTCGTAAGATAACACAGAATTCCCAGAAAATTGTAATTTCACTAAGTCAACATTAGTGAAATTACAATTTTCTGGGAATTCTAGTTAAAAGTGATAGAGCAATTACAAGTTCGATTGTACCTATTCTGGGTTCAAACGACAAATGGGTGCCGTAATTAAATGAGGAACACTCTCGATGATCGACATTAATTATACTATATTACTTACTCTGCCAATGATATTATAAGCACCCTATGTCATATCTACCTGACCTTTGACTTTGGCACTTAAAACGTTAAAATGACCGATGATTGGACAAATTGACAGCAAAATATTTCTAAGTAAAAATTCTGTTGCCTATATTAATAGAAGACCTGGAAAAATCGTTTAGCTGTGGATGGGTGACCATTTTAACCCCTCCATGCCTAGGAAAGCACGTTAAGCCGTTAGTCCCTGCTGTCATTCGTCGATCTTTGACAGTCGTTACTGCTCCTCAGAAGCCCAACAGTCTGACAAGCAGTCTTACCAAGGGGTATCGTGTTACCCAGTAACTGGATTGTGGAGGTCAGATAGGCAGTCACTCCATGTAAAATACTGGTACTCAGCTGCATCTGGTTAGACTGGAAGCCGACACTAAAATAGTTGAGAAAAAGTTAGGCAGATGATCCTTACTTTAATTTTGCACTTTTTGCTGGTAAGACTATAAACATACAGCTTCCTATTTATGCTATTGTATAGAAAGCGACCTAGGTAGCAAAAGAAGCGTTTAGAGAATTTAGTAGTGAGCCTATTATGATGGCGGTCTATGAGATCAAATCTTCTTTTAACCCGTGAAAGTAAGGGATTGAAAGAAGTGAGTCCGTGCTGTTTTATGACCGTTTGTAATACGTCGGTGAATAACCACTCATTTATAAACCGGACTTAAGTAAAAAAAAAATACGCACGTATTATTACACTCGTAAAAAAAAGGAATATATTTTATTTTTCTACATAATCTCCCTTTCTATTAACACATTTTTCCCAGCGCAGGGGATGTTTCTTGACGCCAGTATCGAAGAATGTAGTCGGTCGTGCCTTTAGCCAATTGCACACAAATGATTCCACTATCTGGTCAGTGTGAAAACGGCGTCCTCCACTAGAATTTTTTTGTGCCATTCCTACACTTGAGTTCTTGAAAGCGTATTCTTATCGAACTGTAGAGTCAATGGATGCAAAATTTCGGAAGGTTTTATGGTTTTTTTTATTATTTTTTTATTTTTCCCGTGTTAAAAAAATTATGATAAGTCGTTGCTCAACAGACTTATATACCTCCTGCTCATACATGATGCTACTGGCGCGCAATAAACTAAAGTGAGCCGGAGCAGTATACCCCCCTAGATGATCCCCCCTAACACATACAACAGCACCAAGCGCGTCACTTCACTCAGCGACCACTAATAAAAAAAATCCTGTTTATATTTAATTCACCTAATATAAACAGCTGACGTACAGTAAAAACTTTAGTCTCTCTATATAAGAGTGTAGAATATTGGAATGGTAATAAGGAAGACACCTTCAAAATAGCTCTCTGCGTTCTTCCCAGTACTAAGATTGTGTATTTAGGCGCACCACTCCAAGATGTTATGCAGTAGGTCAAAAGCCATTGGGTGAGGTCGAATTATATTGATTTCCGCAGCTTTTCGTCTGCCACATGTCTCAGAATCTTGAAGACAAATTAATTTACGCAATCTATTGCTAAGGGTAATATAATAATAATAGTAATAATATTCCACAACTTTCACACAACGCCATCTAGTCCCAAACTAAGCAGAACTTGTCCTATGAGTACTAGACAACTGATAAACATACATATATATTTCTAAATACATACATATTATAGATAAATTACACCCAGACAAAGAAAGAAAGAAAAAAAAGAAAGAAAATACATTTATTTAGCACAGACTGTAAGACACACAGTACACAACAACAAAAAACAAATAAAAATCAAATAACAAAGTGTAAAGTCCGATGTAAGAAATAAATAACAAACAAATGACAAACACAAAGAAAACAAAAACAAACAACACAAAGAAATAACAAAGAACAAATGATCGTGCTCATCACACAAACATTTGTCTCGAACCCACGACCTTGCGCATAGCAGGCAGGGCCACTGACCACTAGACCAACAGGCCTGTCAAAAAAGGGTGTTGATGTGTTCCTGAAATCTTAAGCTACAGTCTATAATAATACCTAATTACTTTACGCTGTTTTCTTTTTAACCGACTTCAAAAAAAGGAGGAGGTTATCAATTCGACTGTATTTTTTTTTTTTTTTTTTTTTTTTTTTTTTTTATGTTTGTTACCTCATAATAACCGACTGGGTGAACCGATTTTCATGATTCTTTTTTTATTTGAAAGCTGGTGCTTCCCGTGTGGTCCCATTGTCACCATTCCAATATCTGATGATGGGATCTTGTAGAAATCGGGGGAAATCTTCAATAAATAACAGCAGATTAACCGCGATTGTTGCTATAGCATATCTAAGCATTGTTTACACCATCACACAACATAATATCACGCCTGTACTCACTACAAAGGTTATAATTTTTTTTTATTATAATAATAATTAATACCAGTAAAACAACCGCGATTGCTGCTATCGCATATGTATGCACTGTTTACGCAATCGCACAACATAACATCACGTCTGTACCCTATAAACGCAGATGCAGCTTCCTGTCACTGATATTTACATAGCAAGTAGTGTTTATATGAATTTGATTGGGGTAGATATAACTAAAAAGTGAAAAATAAAAAATTTTATATAAAAAAAAACAACCGACTTCCAAAAAAACACTACAAAGTGAAAAATCATTTTAATTTCGGAAGTCGGTGTCAAAAAACCAAAATGCGGAACCAACGACACCGACTTCCAAAATTAAAATGATTTTTCACTTTGTAGTGTTTTTTTGGAAGTCGGTTGTTTTTTTTTATATAAAATTTTTTTTGTAAGTGTATGCAGGTACATGTGTTTTCATTTTGCTTGGAACAGGAGTAGGCTAAAATGGAATACAATGGCGTTGTTGTAGTTTTACGCGTGTAGTGATGTAGATGATGTTCAAAAAAGCAAAACAATTACGAAGTCCACTGTTCCATCTGTTCCTAGTAAAGTTGTATTTGCGCAGAAACGAATTGTTGATGAATCCTTACACATTTTACTCTTTGGAAAATTCGAGTCTAAAACACCGGAATCAGAGCCCATTCTTGCCAATAGACTCTTAATTTAATCTTACAGTCCGTAAATTCAGAAGCTTTCGGTGTTCCGGTACCGAAACATCTTATAGAACGGAGTTTGTTAACACGAGCGGAATGGAACGTTCGACGTAACGAAATTGAACATCGAAATATGACGTTCAATTTAATAGAGAGTTTTCGCTCTGTTTTTTATTTTCTGTGGTAGGATGGTAGCTTTTATGATATTTTATACAAGTTTTTTTTTTAATATTTTACGCACACAATAAAACAGAGCCTAATTTAATGCTTCATGCATTTTTACCAGTCAACATATGGGTGATGCAGAGAGAAATAGTGGTGAGCGCAATTATGAAAATTGACGAATACATAAATATCTTTTTTTGTAGGAGGAGAGGGGCCCGTGGCTACAAAATAATAGCCGCACAGGTCAATCGATCAGGTTAAGCTACGCTGCCCGCGGTTGGCCTGTGGATGGGTGACCATCTTTACACACCGAGACCCCTCCGTGCCTCGGAAAGCACGTTAAGCCGTTGGTCCCGACTGTCATTCGTGGATCTTTGACAGTCGTAACGGGTCGTCAGAAGCCCGAAAGACTGACGACCAGTCCTACCAAGGGGTATCGTATTGCCCAGTAACTGGGTTGTGGAGGTCAGATAGGCAGTCGCCCCATGTAAAATACTGGTATTCAGCTGCATCCGGTTAGACTGGAAGCCGACCCCAACATAGTTGGGAAAAGGCTAGGCAGATGATGATGATCTTTTTTTGTAGGAATTATGGTATTAAAGTAGTTTCGATTGTTAATTATCATTCCATCGTCACATAAGTCAGTTATCTACTTGAGTAAAATGTATTCTTAGTTGATTTTTGTGAGACTATGCCCTTACAAGGTACATGTCTTAATACTGTATCATTAAATTTGAATGCATGCCTACAAACCAGTGTTTTACATGTTAGCAAATAAATAAATAAATAATAAAAAGGCCCCAATAAGTTTTTGGTTACAATGGAATTTGAACTTTGTTAAGTATGACATTCAGTGTGTTGTGCCATAACTTGAAAATCATCTCAAATTCCTGGCTCTAATGTACAGACGTCAGCACATCAAGCTACTACAATCTGTCAGATTTCTTTAATAGACTTTGAACCTTATCATTAAAGCATAAGGTTCAAAGTTGATTGGGAAAATTTGACAGTTTCGAGTAGCTTGATGTGCTGGCGTCTGTACATTGGTATAGTTTTATCTGCCGTAAAAAAGTATTTTTGATGTCTCAAAATGATGACTTAAGTTCTTTATCTCAAAACATACAGTAATACCTTTTTCTCACAGAGAAGAGGCCTGTGTCCCAGCGGACATTGTAGGCTGATTATTTTATGTACGCTGTTATAATAAAACGCATGGTATTTTCCAATCTGGATTACTTCGATTATGGGTGATCATGCGAGTCGTTTATAGGAAATGGACCGGAGAAAGCAAAACACACTACAGGGTGAAATTGAAAACATGCAACAAATCGAAATGGGAGATTGTACTCATCATTATGAACAACTTTTACCATGGGACCAAAGCTGAAATTGAAAAAATTAAATCAGCTGTTCCCTACATTTTGACGAGTTATGCGAACATAAATGTAGGGAACAGCTGATTTTTTTTTCGCGATTTCAGGTTTAATCTCATAGTAAAAGTTGTTCACAATGATGAGTACAATCTCTCATTTCGATTTGTAGCATTTTTTCAATTTCAACCTGTAAACTGCTTTTATTTTCTCATTTATTTTTAGTCATGATCTGGCAGTTTGAGTAATTCATACGGCCTACTCAAATACCTGTTCTTTCCTGTTTGTCGAATCATTGAGCTCCTTAAGCTCTCAGTCAGAGTTGCCCAACTATCGATAGTTTCACTATCGATAGATGACCTCGGAAACTAGTAACAATATCGATAGTGCTATCGATAGTATCGATACCATCGATACTATTGATACTACTACTACTACTATTGATACTATTGATATGACGTCAACTATCGATAGATTATCGATAGTTAAGCGATAGTCGACTATCGATAGGCAACACTACTCTCAGTTGAGCTGCGAGATTTCTGACAAATGCGTGCACTGATTGGACAGGTCCACTCAATCTGTGTGATTCTTTCCTCTGTAGGCCATTTCAGACATCTATTTACGTGATCTTCACATGATCTGACCGGGATTATGTCTAGACTTTAAAAGAGACTGTGATCTCTCTGAGTTTGTTTCATCCTTTCTTCTCAAAGTAGTCAGATAGAAAACACCGATCTCATCTAGTTTAAAAATATGATTGACATTTAAAAGTGTTTGTTTGTGCTTGCACTTACAGAAATAAAATTATTTATCACAGGGACGACTGGAAAGATATGGAGGAGATCTTGCCTAGCTGTGAGACCATAAAGGTTAAATAAAAAATAAAAAAGTCAATAATTAGGCAGACACATTTAACTTCGTAATATTAGTTTAGAAAATACAAGGATACTAGTTATTTTTGAACGTCCAAACATACAAGGCTCAAATATACTCATCATTGTCAAATACGTCGTCTACGTAGGAAATTGCTCGATTTCCTAGATACATTCATACTTGTAATACTTCAATTTAATGCTGAATCATGGATAAAGAAAACTTCGTAAGTAAAATAATGATGCTATTCTGTAAAGTTCACTTGGAACCTCACCCAAGTGAGCGCATACAATTTGTAAGCGAACACATTTGTTTTTAAAGCAAATCATCCCGGATTCATAACGAAACACCGTTCGAAATTCGAACTGATGCTTAGAACTAACTATTTGCAGACTGGAAAAAGCATAGTGAACGTTCTTTTGTTTTTTTTTTAATGACAAAAGTAGATTATACAACTAGTGCATACTCGTAAAAGAAGCCATTTTCATTTGAAGTCGAGGAGTAAAATGGCTTGTTTATGCCCGAGATATACTTTCTGCTTTTTTTCACTTCGATTGCGAGAAAATGAAACAGGTATATACGAATAGACAGGGAGTATTTTCACTGTTCAAAAATGTTGCAATTGAAGAAGAGAATAGCTGATTCCCACCGCGAAACTTTTTAAAGGTTCGTTTTCTTTATTTTCAACATGTGTCATTCGATGGGTACTTCATACTACCAAGTAACAAAATCTTTTCTTTGCGTTTTTAAATAATAAATGACCACTATTTTAATTGGTTTTTATTAAATAAACGATATAAAACACGGAAGTGGCATAAAATGAAAGCAAATGAAATAAAATGACTTTAGGGCTCTTTCCCACGACAAGATACTGTTTTTTGCAGGTACAGTAAAACGGCGTGAATAGGGATGCAGGGGTGAATCGGGACGAAGCTTTAAAGTGGATTTTAACATTAAAATAATATAGTTTTTTTGCCAACAGGGACACTTAATCGTTAATTATAATATAGTAAACACATTAGAGATCTTTTTGGAAAAAAAAACTATATTATTTCAACGTTAAAATCCACTTTAAAGTTTCGTCCCGATTCACCCCTGCATTCCTATTCACCCCGTTTTACTGTACAGTCTGTAAAACTTTGTTATAAAATCTGAGAGGGAATTCCCGTATTTTTAAAATTGATTGTCGCTAGAATGAGATTGCGACTTGATCGCAAAAACATGTCATAAATGTAGGGAAATTGATTGTATTTTTGACAGATTGAAGTTGAGAGTAGACTGCGCACGTTTTTAAAAATAGGGGAATTGCCTCTTAGATTTTAACGTTTTTTTTAAGTACGAGAATTGGCATTTTGAAGCAATAAATGCTCTTATTTCGATGCTATTTGCTAAAATATACGAGCAATGATCGTTCTTTATGTTACAGCTGAAAATGACAATTAGATACCTATCCAAACTTCCATACTTACTGTAGCTGGAAGCCTCGGCTCTCCAATTATACAGCAGTTTGTGCGGAGGTTGATTTGTACTAACACTAGGCAATAAGTTATTTTTTTGTATGTTATTAACACAATATGGATACTTGTGTCCGAAATAAAGTTTATTATTATTATTATTATTATAATTGCAAAAGTAACTCTCTCCGTCTGTCGGCCTGTCTTGCCTAACCGGCTAAACTGAATTGGATGCGCACACGATTGGATCTAGCTAAGAACATTGTGCTGCTGGGGAGTTTGTTGCGCTACTTTTTCTTGTTCTGTTTTGGGGGACTGTCTTCTGTAATTTTGATGTTCGCTAATTCTCAGGCTAATTTGAATAAATGACTTCTGATTTTCATCGAGGGGCCCGTGGCTAAATAATAACAGCCGCACAGGTCGGTCGATCAGATTAAGCTACGCTTGCCACGGTTGGTTTGTGGATGGGTGACCATCTTTACATACCGAGACTCCTCCGTGCCTCGGAAAGCAAGTTAAGCCGTTGGTCCTGGCTGTCATTCGTAGATCTTTGACAGTCGTTACGGGTCGTCAGTAGCCCGAAAGTCTGGCAACCAGTCTTACCTATGTAGGGGTATCGTATTCAGGGCTCTGAACCGGTTTAAAAAGAGCGGTTAATTTCGATGAAATACCGGTAAATATATCGTTCCCTCATTAACCGGTTAAACAAGTGAACTGGTTCATATGTAACCCAAATGACAAAGGTTACCGGTTACATAAGCACAAACGGTTTTGACACCCAAATTAACCGGTTAATTCCGTAAGTCGTAAATATTTTTCGTCTACTTTTTTAACACTTCCAACAAGTTATAGTGACATTAGTACATTTAGTACCCCAGAAAACATTAGGAAAAAAATGTTTGATCTGAGGACGTCAAGTACAACCGGAGAACTTAAATGGTGCGGGTAGATTCATGTTGCGACTTGCTTAGTTAGGGGGCGGGGGGTGTTTAACCGGTTAATTTTCACTTTCAAAACCAAAATTCATGAAAAACCGGTTTCCCGCAAAAACCGGTAAAAACCGGTAAAGTGCAAACCTTAACCTAAATCGATTTCGGTTTGGGGTCAATGACCGTAACCGGTTAAGAATTTCAACCGGTTTCCGAGCCCTGATCGTATTACCCAGTAACTGGGTTGTGGAGGTCAGATAGGCAGTCGCTCCATGTGAAATATGGTATTCAGCTGCATCCGGTTACACTGGAACCTGACCCTAATATAGTTGGGAAAAGGCTAGGCAGACGATGACTTTTGATTTTCATAGTGTTTATCCCGGTAGTACGTTCCCGTGGAATAATTTAGATTGATAATATAGATAGATGATAATATAGATTTTCTCTATCGTACGTACAACTTTCGTTTTGCATGCGGAGTTTGTGATTGTTTGAGATTGTACACTAATGTTCATCTGTTTTTGCTTGTTTTTTTATACCCATAACTAGTGTAAACAATCAATGGTAAACCAATAAACCAATAAATAAATAGATAAACCATTTATTTAGCGCACACAAAAGACAGCACAACATAAAAAAGTATAACCAATTGCCTACATGAATATAATATAAAAAAAAGGTGCCGATATAAAAACAAAAAGAAAAACAGTAAAAGTGACACTATGACAAATACTTAAAAACAAATAACGAAAATACACAGTGCGGTGTGCGTTTTCTTTTAATTAGTTAGAAGCTAATATTTTATAGACATCTGCAAAAGTTTCAATGGAATAATTATCCTCCGCGCTCCCAAGTAATACAACAGAATACTAAACACAACATAACGAAAAACGTATCACCAACACTCCTCCTAATTAAGGAGTGCGAGGGAAAATTAAAAACAGCCCTTTTTCATAACGTTTTCAGTTCAGGGAGGGGCCGGCCTAATTAAAAATAATTAACAGCTTAATATCAAAGTACTCCAGCAGCTCTGCAAGGAAATTGGACGTGACGACACGACATGGCCATCTATCATGAAAGGAAGTTGGGAAACGTGGTGGAAGTACTTACCTATATTTTTTTTATGAAGAGGCGTTGATTAATGTGCGTTTGAAGTTTGAAAAGCGGGTTAGTATTGATTGAAGGAAGTGGGAATTGGACACTTAAGGGTTGCGCTAAGGTATCTCGCGCCTACTTGTGAAAAATAATTTAGCTTTCGACGTAAATAAAAATAAAATGTTTAGAATTTTGCAGATTAAAGTACAGGTTGTCCCTGGAAGTAGGGATCAAATCAAATAGGGGCGTGGGCAAGGTCATTTCCAAACTTTTTAGCTCTGAGAATGTCGGTGCAATTTTTTGTGTTTCAAAAGTTATGACCAAATTCTGTTTTTTTTTTTCAATCTCTTTGTATAGTGCTCAAAGAAATAAATCGTAAAAAAAAACTATCAGGGCTATCAATTCAATTTTTTATCAGGACGTTGTAGAAGAATGGACCTTTTCTGTGGTAATACTTTTACGCAGCTAGAAAACATGTGTTCAATACGAAAAAAACATTTACTGCAAAGGCTACGTGCTGGCAAAAATGTTATTAATAGCCCGCGAAATTCAAATTTACTCATGTTTTTTGCAATTTTTCAAGTCAGTGCCAGGTTGCATGTGTTGGTATGTAAAGATGGTCACCCATCCACAGACCAACCGCGGCAAGCGTAGCTTAATCTGATCGATCGAACCGTGCGGCTGTTATTACTTAGCCACAAACCCCTCTCAGACGTACATCAGTGGTTAAAAGTTAAGCGTTTGATGTAGGACTGCGGCAATTCCCGCACCGTTTGTGGTGCTGCCGCCGTAGTCAATATTCATATATATGTATATATTTTTTTTTAATGGCCAGTTGGAAATTTACATCTTTATGTAATCAGAACGAATCTACTGAGAACAAAATGTGCAGTGATATAATAAACTCACTAATTGTGGTGTTTATTGAAACAATTGTTGTTTTTGTTGAGGCAAAGGTTAACATTACATTTTAGAACAATGTATAGTTGAACATCTCTAACAACTAGGGAATCCCCGTGCTCTGTGGAAAATATGGCATCGGATTGGTTGATGGAAATTTCCATCACGATGCATTTAAGGGTTAACTTAAAATATTTTGTGAATTTTCTTTTCTCCATAATAATTGCTCCATTTACAATAAGTAGCATGTTGGCCTCACCTTATTGACACCATAAACTTTACTATAAACCCTGAAATCGTATTTTATACGTGTGTCAAAGTTTATCTGTATCGAGCTCGTAAAATATACGGGGTGTAAAGATTTCCGATTTATTTCTTCTTTGTTTACGGAACTGGTTTGTTTTTATAACCTCACACAGGTTATTGACCTGCAACGGACGGTTCGCACGGCTACTTTCTTTTTGGGTAATTATTTTAAATCTACTATTTTTGACAGAAAAAGAGTTGGCAACCCTTGTGTAGGTATAGCCCGATTCAAATTTAATGGCGGCTCCGAACATGAGGCGAGTCTCTGCGCAGTAACAAATTCGCGTCTCGGCGGGGCGTAGGGGTGAGGTACTGCGGAGCGAGTAGCGCTCCTCACTGCGCAGTACCTCACCCCTACGCCATAAAGTTTGAATCGGGCAGTAGCCCGATTCAAACTTTATGGCGTAGGGGTGGTGTACTGCATTCCTTAAGACAATCACTTTCATTGTTTAACCGGTCAAGCACCGCGAGCGGGCTCTTTTAGATATATATAGCGGACGATTTTAAGACTTATCTTACTACAAATACAGTTTTAAATCGGTCGGTGTTTACTGGCACGTTTTTGTACCGCTGGGGCTCTAGAGGTTAAAGTTCTATAACATCTTTGCGTTGTCAAAGTCTCATGTACCTAATGCGTAGCGAGCCACGAAGCAAGCACAAATCGAGACTACGAGCTGCTACTGAGGCGTGTCTAATATAAAAACCTAATAACAGTTTGCCTGACCTGGGATTTGAACTCAGGACCTCTGGCTCAGCAGTCGCACTTGCTAACACTAGTCCAACAAGGCCGTTAGAAGGTATATTTAGTTACTAGTTTCTGCCTGTGACTTCATCCGCTTAAAATTTGGGCCCTCGACTCATCCCGTTGCATTCCATTGTTCGCCCGTGCTATTTAGTTTTCGCGTAGCGTTCTTTCCTATTCGTTTCTCTTTTGCTCGCCCCCTAAAGGTCCTAGCATGATTTTAAATAGTTTATTACCTTCCTTATGACTCGGACTATTAAATGCAATAAGATTTTTTAAATCGGACTGGTTAATCCAGGGATCAGCGCGTTCAAACCAACAAACTCTTTAGTTTTAACCAAAAAGAAGTACTTAACTTGGAACACTAAAAATAACATTATGTTACAAAACACCTTAAGTACAATCCTAAAACTACTTAAAGACTTGTATTGTCTGTTTAGGGTTCCTGAATAGTTGTTCCGAGCCCCAAAGACATTGCACAACACGTTAGAGGTACCAAACACCGTTACCAAACAGCGTAACTTTGAAGATAAGAATGTATTTAAAACACAACTTTTGGGAAGCGATTTATTTCTTTATTTATTTTAGTACGTGGAGGACTTACAGCTAATAAAAACAAACACAAAAAGAAACCATAGTCACCCGAAAGCCAATTACAATTCCTGACTTATAATAATAATTTATGGTGTAAGCACAAAAACAAAGAAAAAAAAAAACAGAAAATACATTTTTGTTTTTATGTTCACCTTTATGCTAGCTAGGAAGTTGTTGTTAGTACATTATAATCTCCTCGTGCGTTATCCCCTAGTCTGTTAGGCAAGCTTAGAAAAAGTAATTGTGTCCCATTAGTGACAGTTGGGGAGTAGTGGAGGCCCAGTGCTAACGGCCGCGGTCTTGGGTTCGAACCCAGACAGGCGCTTTACTTTGTGAAAATTATTTCATGACCACTGCTCTCAAAACGGTGAATGAAAACATCGTGAGGAAACCGGCATGTCCTAGAACCAAAAATTCGAAGACATGTGACGTCTACCAACCCGCACTGGGCCCGCGTGGCGGATCACGGCCCACTCCCTCTCACAGAGAGGAGGCCTGTGTCCCAGCAGTGGGAATATATACATTAGACAGTAGAGTGAGTGATGAGGATGCCGTTTTCTTACAATTCCGCAAAGAATTCTGCACATTCGACACTAGCTTTTGCACGCGACTTGTTTTGCGTGATCTTCGTAATATACACAATTTATACTAAAATAACAACCTCATTTTTACTCCCTCGTCCCGGGGTCCCAGGGGGCACCCACCGCGTCGCGTCACGTCACCCGCCCGCGCTATCATTTTGTTTTCTGACTGCGGCTGCTCGAGTTTTTTGTTTTCCATGATTGGAAAGCCAAGCGACTAATCTCGCTAGTTTAAACACCTCCGTACAAGTTAGTTGACTTATTCAGCGCGATTTCGTTTTATCATGTACGTGTAGTAAAGTTCTGGTCAAAGGAATTTACTAGGATGTAAAACAATACGCTGTCATTTTTCTTACAACATTACCCCAAATAAAATATCCATAGTACGTACGTTCTACCAGCTTGCACTAAATAAGTTAGCACAAAGTTGCTAAACTGACTAAAACCGCAGTAAATTAGTGGTCTCGTCCAAATAGTTTCCTTTGAACACAACATTCTTTGGGAAAATGCTTTGTACACATTTTTCGCCAGGAAAGCTTTTGGCTTTGAAGCAAAAAAAAATCGCTTTGAAGCGCTCCGCTTTTAGATTATAAGGCAACTGTTCCATCGCCGGTAGAGCTAGCAAATAATATTGAGATGGCGAGCAGCGATTGCGCGACGGCGACGAGCAATTACTCGCTGGTAAGCCTATGTAAGAGAACATATGACCAGTCACTCACGCTTGGTACCAAGATAATATTCCACAACTTTCACACAACGCCATCTAGTCCCAAACTAAGCAGAGCTTGTGCTATGAGTACTAGACAACTGATAAACATACATATATATTTATAAATACATATATATTATAGATAAATTACACCCAGACAAATAACAAATGATCGTGCTCATCACAAACACATTTGTCCCGGGTGGGAACCGAACCCACGACCTTGCGTATAGTAGTCTGGGCCACTGATCACTAGAGCAACAGGCCTGCCAAAAGATTGAAGGTTAAGTTACGCTTATCGCTGTCGGTTTATGGATGGGTGACTACCATTACATATCGAGACGCCTCCGTGCCTTGGAAAACACTTTAAGCCGTTGGTCCCAGCTGTCATTCGTAGATCGTTGACAGTCGTTACGGGTAGTCAGAAGCCTGAAAGTCTGACAGCCAGTCTTACCATGGGGTATCGTATTACCCACTAACTGGGTTGTGGAGGTCAGATAAGCAGTCACTCCATGTAAAACACTAGTATTCAGCTGCATCTGGTTAGACTGGAAGCCAACCCCAACATAGTTGGGAAATGGCTAGGTAGATTGATTTTTATATCTCCTTTATTTACCAACAATCTTTTGTACGTTTGTTGAGCGAGAAAGTAGTTGATATCTAGTCGTTTATCGTGCCGGTGGGACAGATGCCTTATACTAGAAATTTATTACATAGTTATTCTTTATACATGAAACTTAGCTCGAAACATACTAAGTCTACTTTTCCGAACGTATTACTTAAGCTAGCTGAGTTAACTTGGGTCTCCGGGCTGTAAAATTCATTATGTGCTTAGATTATTTGCATGTTCAGCACGTGGCCATTTTCTATATTCATGAGCCAGACGTTGAATGTATTCTCGATGACCTTGGCAGCCATATTTTTATAACAAATACAGGGACGAAAAAATGTAAAAATCTTAGCTTCCTTAGTGCATTTGTCCACTGCAACCGTCACCAGGACGTGACGTCACCAATAACAACATGACGGCCAAAGTAGTGATATATACACGGAGAGAAAATTCTTAGAACAATTACTGTGCTCGTCACTGTAAAGTGAGTGCAAGCGACATGTACAGAAAATTTTCTAAGTGAGATTGGGAAAAATTCACTATTTGTCCAATAAATTTTACTGTACAGCATAAGAATTTCTACTCTGCTAGCATGGTAATTTTTCCATTACCACTCAAATGCGCTCAGATTATGAGACAGCACAGTATTTTTTCTAAGATTTTTCTCTCCGTGTACATTTACTACGACCGCGTGTCCACCGCGTGTCCGTCACCAGAGCGCTGTCATCCCGGTCGCCGAAATTTTGAGTAGATTGGCGCGACTGCTAGAACTTGGCCCCAGTATTGACGAGCCGATGTGTCGGCAATACAAAACACGCTTGATCTTGTGAGCTTTTGTTTTGTCTATCCTAACATACTAAAGTACCGAGTTTGGTCGCAGTGGACAACCGATCGCCGTCACCGAGACCTTTTTTTTTTTTTGGGTGGGAAGTTATCAAATAACTTCTCCCGTTCTGGGCGGAACGGGAGGGTGTGTCAGACTTTTACTGACTAAAACCCACCCGTGTTCCTTCAGTTTACTACGGTAACTCTTTCGAACAACCCGCGACCCTGGCAAGCATCGGCCCCAGTAGGCCCCGTCACTGCTGACATCTCTTTGAGGCGCGCGTGGAACACAACGCGCCGTCGACCCGAGCCTGGTCCTTACCAGACGGCGAACTGCCCGCCGTCACCGAGACCTTACATTCGGTTCGAATAATCTTGCTTCTCGGTGACGTAACAGTGACGACTGCGGTGGACAAACGTCCTCACAGTGAAGTTTTTTACAACGAACTCTTTTTGTTGTTTTTTGTACTATCCACATAGGTAATAGGTAATACGGGCTGGTGTCCGCAACTCCACGTCAATGCGTACTATCCACATAGTAATATCTATGTTAACGGCCACGCAACGTTGCTGTTTCAATTTCAAAGATGGATATGAATGCCGGTGATGTTAAGCCGCGTACAAACATCGCCAGGCATGCGTGCCATCCACACCGTACGCACGGCTTGTATTGAGGCAGCGCGTTGAATCGGCTCATAACACACGATTGATGTGAATGCTCATAGTGGACACCTCGTCAATAAAAGAAGCAGAAGAAGCATGTATGGTAAATACAGTCTACACACCGAACCCGCCGACCCGCCGACATGAGTCGTCGATTTTTTTGTCGGCGACTTCACATCTCGCCCAAGTAGAAAAACTTTGTCGGCGGCACGAAATCAGTAACTTTTTTCGTAGTTAGTGACTGCCACGTGTAGGAAAGTGACGCGTGTTGTGTTTCTGGAATAATTCAGCCTACATTGATAGTGCAACATGTAGAATAATTATAGCTGGGTTTGACAATGTTGGGTTAGACCAAGCTTATCGTGTCGCAGTCGAATTTTTCATTCTCTATAATATTGGCTTGTCAAATTTTCAATCTTCCGTTCTACATCTGTGACATATGTATTTAATTCGTTTGCCATTACATTTCATCTGTCAAAACGTTTAGGTCGACATTTGTGATTAGGTTGTTTTGGATTCGATAATAATTCCTTTGTATGGTATAAAATTAACTTAAGAGTGATTTCTTCGTCCCATTCCATTATTCAACTCAGCCTATCGCAGTCCACTGCTGCCTCTCCCAGACTGCGCCACAACACCCTGTCCTCCGCCTTCCGCATCCAGTCTACCCCAGCCACCTTCTTTAGGTCGTCCGTCCATCTAGCTGGGGGGCGTCCCACAATACGCTTGCCGATACGCGGTCTCCACTCTAGGACTCGTCTGCTCCACCGGCCGTCGGCCCTTCGACAGACATGGCCAGCCCACTGCCACTTCAGTTTACTTACTCTGCAAGCTATGTCGGTTACTCCGGTTCTTTTCCGGATAATTTAAATTCCATTATTGCAAAACAAAAAACAGTAACACGTCACTATAGCTCGAGGACAAATGAGCGCGTGTACGCAAGACGCAGACATGATTCTTTTGAAATAAAGCCGACGACATCAAGCCGCCGGGGCTATGTCGGCGGGTTGGCGGGTTTGGTGTGTAGACTGCTAAAAAGGCAAAACCATATGTGGCCCGTGCCTCGCTCTGTCTGCGGCTTTACAAGTATAGGATTAAGCGGGATTTGAAGGGACTTAACATCCTTCAATAAATCGTTAAGTTATATACTATTAATAGAACTGAAGAGTTTGTTTGTTTGAACGCGCTAATCTCCGGAACTGCCAGTCGGATTTCAAGTATTTCTTTTTTTTATATATATAGGTATTGTGAACTTTCTTTTACCTTACTTTTCTGTTTTATTTTTGAAACTTTGTTTTCCAATTGCATACCTCTTATCATGATAAGTGGAAGAGCGGAGATCACCTAACACAAGCAACAATTTTTAAAATATGATTGACGTGTTTGTACACACGCCAGCACATCAAGCTACTACAATCTGTCAAATTTCTTTGATAGATATTTAACTTTATTGGTAAAGCATAAGGTTCAAAGCTGATTGGGAAAATTTGTCAGTTTCGGGTAGCTTGATGTGCTGGCGTCTGTACAAACCTAATTACAGAACTAAATTTATCATTTATCCTTGCAGGCGAGGCACAAGCTAGTGCTATGGAAATAATTTTGCCCGAAGCGTTCGTGATCACAATATTGGTAGTTTGGCCAAAATAATTTGCAATTGACATAAATACTGAATTAGGAATTAGTAATTTCAATTCGATACATTTCCATTGGTAAGCCTCGGGCTCTCTCATTTGGAATGCTTGTCTATCATGAAATATCTAAATGTAGGTATTGAAAAGTGGTTAAGTATATATTATTAACATGAATTCAAGGAAAATACGCTTATTTACAAATGGCATGTAGTTTAATCGAATCTTTAATAGTCGTAGTTTCGAACCCAGGCAGAGGGGCCCGTGGCTAAATAATAACAGCCGCACAGGTCGATCGATCAGGTTAAGCTAAGCTTGCCGCGGTTAGTCTGTGGATGGGTGACCATCCTTACATACCGAGACCCCTCCGTGCCTCAGAAAGCACGTTAAGCCGTTAGTCCCGGCTGTCATTCGTAGATCTTTGACAGTCGTTACGGGCAGTCAGAAGCCCCAAAGTCTGACAACCAGTCTTACCTAGGGGTATCGTATTACCCATTAACTGCGTTGTGGAAGTCAGATAGGCAGTCGCTCCATGTAAAATACTGGTATTCAGCTGCATCCGTTTAGACTGGAAGCCGACCCCAACGTAGTTGGGAAAAGGCTCGGCAGATGATGAATATAATGATTGCATCTCTTGTAGTTGCGACAAACTTGGATGTAACGATCACCCTCCATTGCAGCGGCACCGTTCGCTAACTCTGCTCGCGCACGGTGCATCCCAGTTCTAACCTAACCTAAACTATTTGTTCAAGGTACCCTTTTTTTATTTTCGGGGAGAAACCTTCAAAAGGCACCTGGACTTTGTCGAAAAAGACGAGGTAGTGTGGGACTCTTACTTCACTAAAACCACCCCGGTGATCAACATCACTGACGTGCTAAACGCAAAAGCTGTATCTCAGAAAAGGCTAGTTTTGAGAAAATTGAAGTTTTGCTCTTATTCTCTTGGTGCTTTGAGGTAAAACTGTGATAGGGAAAACTTTTTTAAGGGTTTTTTATATCTTTTGAATAAGATACCGCTATTTGGCTTAGCTCGTTGGATGCGTATTTCTTTAAGCTATCCGATGCACTAAAAATAAAAGTCACGTTTTTTTTTTTTGAGATACCGCTTTTGATCTTAGCACGGCAGATCAGCACATGGAAGGAGTCCCGGTACCTCCGGAACCCCCTCAGTCCAACGCTTGTTAGGGCACGTTCCTGGGAAGATTATAAGGGGGTCTCCCCTGAGCTTTGCTTTGCACGGCAGCACGTGATCACCGTGCCACAGTATTCCCTGAAATCACTCGGTGGGCAATCAGAGTCCACACTCTGATCGCCCGCGATTCTAAAGACCCGCCTGCATTAAATTTGGTGGGGTTTCGGCGTCTTTGGTCAGCGTATCCTAGCTAAGTTACTGGGACCAACTGTGAGAAAAGGCCAGAAAGTTAAAGAGAGGCTTAATTATTCAAAAAAGTGTGCATCGTTAGAAGCGCAAAAAGTTTTAAGAGGCTGATTAATCTAATAGTGTCCATCATTAGTAGCGCAAAAAGTTTTAAGAGGATCACCTAATATTTTCCTAAATTCTGTCAAATGCTGCACGTTGGCTGAAATATATTGAAGAGAAGTCTAGCTTTACAAATTTGCAGCTTTGCATGGACAAAACCTTTCAGAATCCGGAATATATCGGGACATTTCGGGAAATTCGTTATGTTCCCGATTGATAGATCGGCTATATTTGGATTTTCTTTTTACGACGAAACAAAAAGGTTAAGTGAAAATAGGTGGAAAGCGGAGTTTTATTTTATTTTGCTTATTGTGTTGTGTTTTGTTTTCATTTTGTTTTGGGTGTGAAGAGATATGGGATGTTGTGAAATGTATTATGTGCAAAATTGAAAAGGATATTCAAAATGATTGTATTAGGTTGTCTCATAAGTTCTTGCTATATTTTATTTTTCTCGAATTTTCTCGTATTTAAACTAAAGTGAATTCAAGAAAGTTCTAGATCTTTCTAGTAAGGATGAGATCTTTTATGGTGAGGGTATAAATAGGCGCGGACGCAACGCAATAATTAGTCTTTAGTGAAAATGGATCAGCGTCAACTGCGAGCTATTATGCTTAATGAGCATCGACTTAAAGTCTCTTCAACAGAAACGGCTAAAAAGATTAACACTGCATTTGGACCGGGTAATACTAGCGATCGGACTGTTCGTTTCTGGTACAAGCGTTTTGACACCGGTGATATAAGCTGCGGAGATCAACCTCGCCCAGGCCGACCCACCAGCTTCGATGAAGATGCTTTGCGTCACGAACTTGAGCTACATCCAGACTATAGTACGCGCGATTTAGAGAAGGCGCTTGGACAATCCCACGCGACTATAGATCGTTATCTCAAAGCGATGAGTTATCGCAAAGTGATGTCACGTTGGACACCTCATGCGTTAACGGACCATGACCGGGCCGTTCGTGTGGTCATTTGTCAAAGTTTGTTACTTCGTCCGCACAGACGAGACTTTCTCAAGGACATTATTACATGTGACGAGAGCTGGATACATTATGAAACTAACACGCGTCATGCCTATTGGATTCCTCGCGGGGAAATCCCACCAGCCCAGCCTAAACTTAATGAACACGGTCGTAAGATTATGTGGTCTGTTTTCTGGGATTGGCAAGGAATGATTTTCTGATAACTCCTCGAATCTCATCAGACTATTAACGCCAATCTGTATACGCAGCAGCTTCGCAAACTAGCAGAGATGTTAAAAATTAAGCGGCCAAAACGACTTGGAGTCCAACTTTTGCATGACAACGCACGACCTCATTGCGCCAAGTTAACACATAAACAGCTGGAGGAGCTAGGATAGCTGACTGTTCCACATCCACCGTATAGCCCGGATCTTGCGCCTTCAGACTTTCATTTATTTCGAGCTCTTAAATTTCATTTACTAGGAAAAAAAATCGAAAAATCTGGAAGTAATAAAAATGAACTTGAAATTTTTTTCGAGTCCCAGCCTGCCTCATTTTGGTAGAAGGGTATTCAAATTTTGCCCAGTAGATGGCTGACTGTTGTTTATAACGAGGGAGACTATATAATTGATTAAATGTATTTTTATTAATAAAAAATATTAATAATAATTTGTCTTTTAACTAGCAATAATTTTTGAGACAACCTAATATAATATTTTAACCTAAGTAAATAACTTGTGTGCATTTGAATACAATTAGTTCCAGATAAGTTACGAAGTTCAAAAAGGAGTCATATCAATTTAAAATGCCATGAGTTTGACACTAATATTATAACGGCGAAAGTTTGTGAGTGTGTGTGTGTTTGTATGTTTGTTACTTCTTCACGCTCAAACGGCTGAACGGATTTTACCAATTAGATAATGTATTAGACCCGCATTACCCATATTTGCAAAATAAATCAGCATCATCTGCCTAGTCTTTCCCAACTATGTTGGAGTTGGCTTCCAGTCTAACCGGATGCAGCTGAGTACCAGTATTTTACATGGAGCGACTGCCTAGCCCACTTACTGGGTAATACGAAACCCCTTGGTAAGACTGGTTGTCAGATTTTCGTCTACTCTATTCTATCCCTTTGGGCTGATTTTACAAACGTCAGATATATATTTTATTCGTAGAATAAAATTGACGTCTGACAGTTCTAGTATGGTAAAACTGTCAAAAATTCAAAATTTATCCTCAGAATAAGACTTATTCTTGGTATAAAAGTTTGGCAGAATGCGTCCTTAGTGATATACGAATAATGAATGATAAAACAGATAATGTAGATACTCCTACGAAAAAAACCTACACACCAACTAAATACTTGTCTCAAAAAAAAAAAAAAAACCTTCACGCCTCATATTCCTTTCACGATTCATCAAGCGTAAAAGTACCGCGCAACCATTTGTTACCTATACACGTCCAGGAAAAAATAGAAAAAAATCATCTATGTACGCCACAAAGATAACGGAATGTGTAGCTGATAGCACGACTCGTAAAACAGACGCGTCTATGGATGTTTCGAAGAAAAATATTAAGGAAAATTGTGAGAAATGTGATACTGTAGGTACACACGGCTAGACATCAAGCTATACGTTTCCAGTTTTGGCTGACCTCGCATTGTATAGGTTTGTTATACAATCAGACGTCAACTTACACTGTTTATGAATAGCTTGATGTGTAGCCGTGCGTACTGACGTAGAAGTATGGGCCTGATATACCAAGATATGTGCGTTGTCTTGTCAGCATGTGAGAAAATATTATATGGAAACGAAATTTCATACAATGGATCAATCGATCGCGGTGCCTAAATAATAACAACTGCACGAGTCAGTTCATTAAATATTAAGAAACGCTTGCCGAAATCGGTCCGTGGATGGGACATCCATAACATAGCGATACTGCTCAACGTGCTTTTCGAGGCACGGAGGGGCCTCAAAAAGCACGTTGCAATCCCGGCTGTCATTAGTAAATCTTTGACAGTCGTTACGGGTAGTCGGAAACCCGAAAGTCTGACAGCCAGTCTTACCAAAGGGTATCGTGCTACCCAGTAACTGAGTGGTGGGGGTCAGATAGGCAGTCGCTGCTCCATGTAAAATACTGGTATTCAACTGCATCCAGTTAGACTGGAAGCCGATAGAGTTAGACTGGAAGTATTGTTGTTCGATATTAGTATTGTAAAAATTGAATAAGTACAAAGTTTGTTTGTATTAGATACTCAGCAATTAAACTTTCCATGAATTTAAATCAGAGTTCACCCTATCGTTTCGAAACTTTTTATAGAGGATTCATATCATGGGTGTAGATAAAGTCTTGTGTCCAACTGTACATGGAGAGAAAAATCTTAGAAAAATTACTGTTCTGTCTCATAATCTGAGTGCATTTGAGTGGTAATGGAAAAAATACCATGCTAGCACAGTCAAAATTCTTATGCTGTACAGTAAAATTTATCGGACAAATAGTGAACTTTTCCCAATGTCACTCAGAAATTTTCTGTAGATGTCACTTGCACTCACTTTACAGTGACGAGCACAGTAATTTTTCTAAGAATTTTCTCTCCGTGTACATAATTAGGTATTAAAACACTCATGTGATACACATTCGTGTTTTAATACCCCTTATTATACAACAGTTGCATAAATAACGATTAAAACGTCACTATTTTATTAAAAAAAACTAGCTTCTGCCTACGACTTCGTTCGTGTAAAATTTCTTGCTCTCCCCACCCACCCCGTCGCTTCGCATCGCTTGCCTGCGCTATTACATATTTCGTCTGCCGCAACAAACACTATCGAAACTGCAAATCACGTACTTCAAAGGAGAGCAATTCAAAGTTGTAATTCGATGCAAACTTCAGTAAAATTATATAATATATAATTTTACTGAAAAATTATATAATATATAATTTTACTGAGGTATATTATATTCTATTTCTATCTATTTTTATCTGATATTTTGCATCGAATTACAACTTTGAATTGCTCTCCTTTGAAGTACGTGATTTGCAGTTTCGATAGTGTTTGTTGCGGCAGTCGATTTTGGCTTAGCGTTGTTTCTCATTGTATTTTCTTTTTGCTTGGCTCGTAAGTGTTCCGACTCGTGTTCCAGAGATTAGCAACTTCAAACTAACACAAAAAAAAAACAAACAAACGTCAGCTTTAGTATTAGTATAGATTGAACCGCATTATAAGGGTTGTAAAGCTGGCACTAAGTAAATAAAGCCTTTTTGACAATAAACAATGTTGCCAGAAAAGCAAATTCAAGAAAGTATTAATATTAATAAATTACATAATGATTAAATTGCGTGCCACTTAATCATAGAGTATCGTGCCAGACGCAATAATCGAAATAAATAAAAGTATACACGGCTCAAGATGTTAATCTACCCTAGAAAGAAATTGGACTTCGTAGTGGCTATTATATAATATACAATTTGTTTTTTAGGAAACAAGATTTATTAATAGCTAGTAATTAGGGAAAATTACAGAAATTACAATGTGCCTACCCAATATTGCGTAATTTTGCATCTTCCCTACATTATGTTAGGCCAACATTGCCTGATATTGCGTAATATTGCGTCGTAATGTAGGCAACATTATGTAGGGCCAATATTGCCTAATATTGCCTCTTAATGTAGGCAACATTATGTAGGGACAATATTGCCTGATATTGCGTAATATTGCGTCGTAATGTAGGCAACATTATGTAGGCCCAATATTGCCTGATATTGTGTAATATTGCGTCGTAATGTAGGCAACATTATGTAGGGACAATATTGCCTGATATTGCGTAATATTGCGTCGTAATGTAGGCAACATTATGTAGGCCCAATATTGCCTGATATTGCGTAATATTGCGTCGTAATGTAGGCAACATTATGTAGGCCCAATATTGCCTGATATTGTGTAATATTGCGTCGTAATGTAGGCAACATTATGTAGGGACAATATTGCCTGATATTGCGTAATATTGCGTCGTAATGTAGGCAACATTATGTAGGCCCAATATTGCCTGATATTGCGTAATATTGCGTCGTAATGTAGGCAACATTATGTAGGGACAATATTGCCTGATATTGCGTAATATTGCGTCGTAATGTAGGCAACATTATGTAGGCCCAATATTGCCTGATATTGTGTAATATTGCGTCGTAATGTAGGCAACATTATGTAGGGACAATATTGCCTGATATTGCGTAATAATGCGTCGTCATGTAGGCAACATTATGTAGGCCCAATATTGCCTGATATTGCGTAATATTGCGTCGTAATGTAGGCAACATTATGTGAGGCCAATATTGCATAATATTGCATCGTGCCTACATTATGTAAGGCCAATATTATTGCTTCCTGAAAGTAGGTAACTTGAACTCACTGTATCTGATAGTAAAGCTGAAAAGTGTCATTGTTTGTTTGATCGCGCTAGAGTCTGGAACAACCAGTCGAATTTGAAGAAAATCTTTATGAATTGGTTAGCCCTTTTCTCACACCTCGGTCTCAAAGTCATTAGTGTGTTTGTTCGCGAGGCGCCCGTGGCTAAATAACAACAGCCGCACAGGTCGATCGATCAGGTACGCTTACCGCGGTTGGTCTGTGGATGGGTGACCATCTTTACATACCGAGACCCCTCCGTGCCTCAAAAAGCACGTTAAGCCGTTGGTCCCGGCTGTCATTCCTAGATCTTTGACAGTCGTTACGGATAGTCAGAAGCCCGCAAGTCTGACAACCAGTCTTACCAAGGGGTATTGTATTAGGTCAGAAAGGCAGTTGCTAGTGTTACATAGCAAGTAGTGTTATATGAATTTATGTGGGGTAGGTTACTAAAAAGTAAAAAAAATCCGATTTCCAAAAAAAAACACCACAAAGTGAAAGATAACTTTAATTTCGGAAGTCGGCGTCAAAAAACTAAAATGCGGAACCAACAACACCGACATCCGAAATTAGAGTTATTTTTCACTTTGTAGTGTTCCTTTTTTTGAAAGTCTGTTGCTTTTTTTTTGTAAAAAAGTTTTGTTAAAACAAGAAATTTCAGACAGTCATTGGCTAAGCCTATTGAGAAATATGTAAATAATACCCTCTGTATGGACACAATGGAGTCTCCGGGATTCAATATTCCCATTCCACCAATTAATCTTTTAATGAAAAACAATAGAAAATTAATCATAAACAGAGATAATAATTATAGATATCTCTGTTCTGTAATTATAAATTAATATTTTAGGAGTGTCTGACACACTTCCAAAATATTAAATTTACTATTTAATTAACTAAAACGTCATCTACAAACCTAGTTATTGACATAACAGACTAATTAATCAATTAAATTAATAAATTACTGTGTATAGAACAACTTCTAACGTGCTAGGCAATTTACAGAAACTGAGATCACACAACAAGTAAGATAAAGAAAATCGACCATGTTTTTTTTTCTGAAAGGTCAGTAGGGCCTGTAAAGGATATTTTTATCAATGTACAGACGCCAGCACATCAAGCTACTACAATATGCCAGATTTCTTTAATAGATTTTCAACTTTATCGCTAAAGTATAAGGTTCAAAGTTGATTGGGAAAATCTGACAGTTTCGGATAGCTTGATGTGCTGGCGTCTGTACATGCCAGACATGGGGCTTGATAAACGTTCCTGTAATTGGATGTTTTGTATTTTATTTTCGTAGTTTTCTAATATTGTATTGTCTTATTATTATATTTATTTCTGTAAATTAAAATAATAACCAAGCAAATAACAACTAATACCTAATTAATACTAAAAAATATACAAATATTACATACAAGTATATAACAAAAACAAAAAAATATATAAAGGAAAAGGCAGGAGCTCATTGGGCATCAAAAAATTCGTCCGCATCTCTGTCAATGGGGTAAGTGCCCAAAAGGCTGGCAGCATTACCACGTTGGATGGCAATGCTGATTCTTTGGGATAAAAATAGGCCAGTACTCTGGTCACGTGAAGAATCAACCAACCGCTTGGCAATATCCCGAAATATTTGATGAGCACTCGGACCCCAAGGCCCTAGTGTTTCAACCCCAAACGGCTCAAACATATACAGGGTTACTGGTAACTCGACGTATTCCTTGCAGGACATCATAGTAGGGTTAAAATGCAACAAATTAAGCCACCAAATGTTCTACCGAAGTTCAGTAGTTTTTGAGTTAGTAAGGGTTTTAGATTTTTTGTGAAAAATCCCAGATTAAATTATTTGAAGCCAATTTGAAAATTATTCACGGGGCGGCTGTACTGAAATTGGAGTTATTATCATAGTTGACGCCGTAGCGGATCGTTTTTAATAATTAAAAGTTCAAAATGACTAAAACTTTGGTGAAGATCACTAATCAAACATTTTTTTTTTTGTAATTTTTGCTATTACTTCATACAAAATGTTGTCTTAGCACAAAAAAAAATACTACACCAGGTGTACAAATTATTAGTAAAATATCCTTGTCTTATCAGCTATCCAAAAAAGTATGATTGTCAATACTTTTGCGTGTGTGACAGGGAAAGATAGAAGTTTTATGGGGAGCAGGTAAATTGCGTATTATTCGTAGTTTTTACCTGCGTTTGAATTCCAAACACTCGGCAAGCTTTATGATTGGTCACTATTGTTCCCTCGGTACGAGACAGGGTGCGACTTCACAAAATCTGGTCGTCAGCGTTAGTTAGTTACAACTCTACGTTGCGCAAGTTCGTGTTTTGTTATCTGGCTATATCCCTGACTGTTGCCCCATATCTTGCTCTTGTGTTGTGCTGTGCGTTCATAAGTGCTGACTATGGCTGCATATTCTAATCAAGAATACGCTGACATATTGTACTGTTACGGACTTTGTGACGGTAACGCTGCTGAGGCGCGAAGATCATATCAACTGCGCTTTCCAAACCGCCGACTCCCCCACGTTAGTGTCTTCGGATCGACTTATCGGCGATTATCTGAAACTGGCAGTGTTCAAAGAAGCAGGCAAATTGACACTGGTCGTTCTCGGAGATACACGGCTGAGGACGAGGAGCTGATTCTTCAACGTTTTATTGACGAGCCCAACATATCTACAAACATCGTAGCGCGTGAGCTTGGTATGTCACAGTGGAAAGTCTGGTCTGTAGTTCACTTGTCAGGCCGACATCCATACCACTACCAACCCGTGCAGTCATTAGAAGAGGGAGATCTGCAGAGACGGCTTGAATTTTGTCGTTTCATGCTAAATGCCGATGCCGAAAGTGAAAACTTTTTGAAAAACATTCTGTGGACCGATGAGTCATGTTTTGACCGTGATGGTATCACAAATTACCACAATTTACATTACTGGGCACCGAAGGGAGAAGGAAACCCTAAGAAACTGAAACCAACCGCATCGCAGCGTAAGTTCTCGCTTAATGTTTGGATGGGTATTATCGACGATAAGTTAATAGGCCCACATATTTTACCCCGAACATTAAATGGGGAACTTTATGAAGATTTCCTAAGAAATCATTTAGCAGCACTGTTCACGGATGTACCCGAAGAAAGAAGGGCAAACATGATATACCAACATGACGGATGTCCAGCCCACTTCCGCATCACAATTCGACAATTGCTGGATGAAAACTATCCAAACCGATGGATTGGGCGCGGTGGGCCGATTCCGTGGCCTGCACGAAGCCCTGATCTGACGCCGCTAGACTTTTACGTCTGGGGTCATATGAAAGACCTAGTTTATGTGACCCCGGTAAATTCAATTGAAGAACTAAGGGAGAGAATAACAGATGCGGTGGACCAGATGAGGACCACAATCACATCAAGAATCACAAAAACCGAAGTGAGGAAGCGAATAAGAGCATGTATTCGAAACCGAGGGCAGCACTTCGAACAAGACGTGTGAAATACATGTTATTAAAGATCACAAATTGATATTGATTAAAAATAATAATAATTTTCACGAAATTGTTTAATTTGATTTTCCGAATAAACACCTTCTTGTACTAAATCAAAAACGATTTTCATAATGCAGTCCAAGACTTTGTATTAACTTTCATACCTTTTTGGATAGCTGATAAGACAAGGATATTTTACTAATAATTTGTGAACCTGGTGTAGTATTTTTTTTTGTGCTAAGACAACATTTTGTATGAAGTAATAGCAAAAATTACAAAAAAAAAATGTTTGATTAGTGATCTTCACCAAAGTTTTAGTCATTTTGAACTTTTAATTATTAAAAACGATCCGCTACGGCGTCAACTATGATAGTAACTCCAATTTCAGTACAGCCGCCCCGTGAATAATTTTCAAATTTTGTTTAAATAATTTAATCTGGGATTTTTCACAAAAAATCTAAAACCCTTACTAACTCAAAAACTACTGAACTTCGGTAGAACATTTGGTGGCTTAATTTGTTGCATTTTAACCCTACTATGATGTCCTGCAAGGAATACGTCGAGTTACCAGTAACCCTGTATGTTCCAAGGAGATTGGAGTATTTGCGCCGTTTGAGGTTTTCCGCACCTGCAGCAGCCGCTCCAGCACAGCCCACCGTGCTTGGAAGATGGGATGGCGCAAGGGTGTCGACACACGTTGCATCCCACACCAAAGGCCTACCCAACTTCCAAGGCATTATAGTCATTCCATCTGGGCTCTTCCCATCGCCACGTGTCAAGCCATATTGTATTTGTGTGCCTAATGACGCCTTTAGGCGACACCACTTTTGACCCTTATTTACAGAAAAAATAGTCAATGATTATTTTAACAGTTTTATTTAAATATCATCACCCTAATGCTTCAAATAAGATAAAGACTTGTTCTTTGACGTATAATCTTGAAATTTTCTTTTTTGTAAGACCATCTGTAAACTTGTAAAAATGTAGGACCACCAGACGCCATAGTATCTTTAAAGCGACACTAGTGATGAGGTTATTCTGAACAATTTGCATAATAAAAACAATCTAACCAAAAATAAATGATGTACAGACGCGAGCACATCAAGCTACCCGAAACTGTCAAATTTTCCCAATCAACTTTGAACCTAATGCTTTAGCGATAAAGTTGAAAAACTATTTAAGAAATTTGGCAGATTGTAGTAGCTTAATGTGCTGGCGTCTGCACGTACATAACGCACAATAATTTTAGATTTTTTATGTGATTGTTATTTTAAGTGATTGTGTTCTGTTTGTGTTGTGTTTTGAGTGATTGTGTTTTTAGTGATATAAGGGCTTGTGGCTAAGTAATAACGGCCGCACAGGTCAATCGATCAGTTTAAGCTACGCTCGCCGCGGTTGGTCCGCGGATGGGTGACCATCTTCACATACCAAGATCCCTCCGTGCCTCGGAAAGCACGTTAAGCCGTTGGTCCCGGCTGTCATTCGTGGAACTTTGACAGTCGTTACGGGTCGTCAGTAGCCCAAAAGTCTGACAACCAGTCTTACCAAGGGGTATCGTATTACCCAGTAACTGGGTTGTGGAGGTCAGATAGGCAGTCGCTCCATGTAAAATACTGGTATTCGGCTGCATCCAGTTAGACTGGAAGCCAACCCCAACACAGTTGGGAAAAAGCTAGGCTAATTGATATTATATTCATTCGCAGGATCAAATTATAACAGCACGTATGATCAAATTAATTGATAGTGAATATTGGAAAGCGGGTTCAACTATCAATTAGTTACAAACTACACACCGCGTTTGGTGTTAATGAAGTGAGTCAAAGGATAATTAACCTTGTTTGAACTAGATTATCTGGGTAATAGAGTTATTGCTGATCTGAAGCCGGTAATTATGTCATCAGATAGGGCTCTTTCCCACGGCAAGATCCCGTTTTTTGCAGGTACGGTTTTTTTGCAGGATCCCCTTTAGTGGTGAACGCATTTAAATATACATATTCACACAAGCATCCGCTTTGCAGTATCCGGAAAACAGGATGCCTGTGTGAATATTCTTTTTGCCTAATAATATGCCTTTTCTGATGATATACAACAAAAATGGACGATATCGGTCGCGAAAAGAAAATAGCTGTTCCCTACATTCATGTTCGCATAACTCGTCTAAATTTTACAGATCGGACTAACTTACCTGGTGACGTCTGATCCTTAATTATCTGAAGTAATCTCGTCCTCATTGTTTACTTTGGAATATCGCTAGTCCATGTCCGGACACATTGAGAACGTCCTTCTTTTTTTGAAGTCGGTTAAAAATAAACGTCAGCTGTTTGTCTGCCGCCACGTCAACGGAACGTCATCGAGAAAGAGATGACGGCGCCGAAGTAGCGATACATACATTTACTATGACCGCATCTCGACCGCTCGCCGTCACCGTGACGTCACGCTCGGTTCGAATAATCACGTTTCTCGTTGACGTCAAACAGCATCACGGAAGACCCAGGCGTAGATGGCGGGAGGAAATTGACGCCTATGCGAGGGTTGGTCCATATTGGCCCAGGATCGAGTTAAGTGGAAAAAGAAAAGGGACACCTTTGCCCTACAGTGGGACATTACGGCCTAATTATTATTATTGGAACGAAGTTCTTCAACGGAGCTTGCGGTAGGAGGTGCATTCCATACGAATTTTTATTATCTATACATCTATACATATAAATAAAATTGGAGTGTCTGTTTGTAATATTGAAATAACCGTTTTTTACTACATGCATATGAATATATATACGGTAGATACATCAAAATAACGTTTTTTACAATTTTTACTGTCTGTCTGTTTGTTCCGGCTAATCTCTGAAATGTCTGGACCGATTTTGACGAGACTTTTATTAGCAGGTAGCTGATGTAATAAGGAGTAACTTAGGCTACTTTTATTTTAGAAAAATTCTTTTATTTTAGAAAAATAAAGTAATGTTGCAATGTCCAAGTACTGTCCAGTACCGCGCGCAGCTCACGCGCATGCCACCACTGTGCCGTCACGTCGGGCGCCTTCCACCACTTCTTCATTAATAAAAATGTTTAGTATATATGAAAAGATTATGAAGTAAGTAGTGATAGATTATTAACATTAACAAATAACTATACAATTAAAAATGACCCAGCGAAGCGGGTATTCACAGCTAGTATATAATATAAAGACTCAGAGAGAGACAGTTTTCAAGCCAAAACGAAAATCCTGGCCATCAAACTTGTTTCAGAACTTTTTCTTACCACTTTGAACAGCACATACCACTAATTCAGAAGGTTGCAACAACGAAGCAAATCGAAGTCCCCATAATCATGAAAATCTAAATCAAAGGGCAGGCCAACGGAAATGCAATCGAAAACAAATTGGCATCAGTTCAAATAATACTAATGGACTGTTAATGTGAATATGATTCCTAATGTAACAATAATAGCTTAGTTAATAGCGATACTAAGAAACGTTCAATACGTTGTTTCTTAGGAAATTCACATTTCTACAGTAAAATCGACTAATTGCCTTGCAGTACAAAGAAATTCCGGGCTAACATTCATTTGTTCTATAGATATGATTGTATAGCAAATGGCGACATCTAATTTTGTTACAAAGTTACTGGAATCACCGAAAAGGTCGGATAAAAGTAACACTGTCTGGTGACAGTCACCCTAGCAGAGCATCGCATCTACAACGTGTAACGTTAAATGCGAAAATTTTTGATCAGAATAACGAGCAGAATTAATTGTACCAATTTTTAATATAGGTCACATTTTTCAAAATATCTTCATTAAAAACTTTGCCGTGTCTATTTATTAATAGGTCAAGCAAACCAATGTCAGCGCGGCGCAGCGGCCCGGTGACGACTCCTCCCTCGATAAAGCGTCGTCGCACACTTAAGAAACAATCAGAATGGCCAGTAAAACTAAAACAGCACATAAAACCTTTACAATTTTTTGATGACTTATTTTCTCTCTGAAATAGGTCAATTGAATTAAAAATCAGTTGGGGTGTCTGAGGTTTTGCGCATTTAACGTTACACGTTGTATAGTTGCGTGACGGCTGTTTTCTGATGACAGAGATGATGTCAGGGAAGCCGCTACCGTACCACCACTGCACACGGCAAACTGCTATACTCCGGCACAGTCCTGATGATATTGAAGCTGCTGAGTTATTAATATGATGACTGAGTAAGATAAGTTCTGGTAAAGGCTATCCGGCACTTTAATACACGAGGCACGCTTCAACGACAGAATCAACTGCAGCCGTCATTAACGTGCCACGCGTGTATCACGTTGTTGACGACAGCCGCCGACGTGTTGACGGCGACCGTCGAAGCATATCGACGGCTGCAGTGCCGTCGACACGTGCCGCTCGTGTGTCGGACAATGCACAAGCTAAATACTTAGAAGCACGGAATTTGGAGAATATGTTCCCGAAAGGTTTAGGGTACATAATAATAATAATATAATATACAACGTGTAACGTTAAATGCGCAAAACCTCTTAAGGGGTCATTGCACTCATCATTATGAACAACTTTTACTATGGGACCAAACCTGAAATCGCGAAAAAAAAATCAGCTGCTCCCTACATTTATGTTCGCATAACTCGTCAAAATGTAGGGAACAGCTGATTTTTTTTTCGCGATTTCCGGTTTGGTCCCATAGTAATAGTTGTTCATAATGAGGAGTACAATGACCCCTTAAGAAGTTTTGCGCATTTAACGTTACACGTTGTATAATAATATATTCCACAACTTTCACACAACGCCATCTAGTCCCAAACTAAGCAGAGCTTGTGCTATGAGTACTAGACAACTGATAAACATACTTATATATTTCTAAATATATACATATTATAGATAAATTACACCCAGACACAGAACAAATGATCGCGCTCATCACACAAACATTTGTCCTGGGTGGGAATCGAACCCACGACCTTGCGTATAGTAGTCAGAGCCACTGACCACTAGACCAACAGGCCTGCCATTGCCAATGATGCCAATTACATGCCAAAGATGCTCACGATCGCGGTACCTATCTCGATACCTTGATGTCGATTCTCGCGGCAGCTATCTGGACAACTTGATGTCAACACTCGCGGCAGGTATCTCGATACCTCGATGTGGATACTGGCTATTTCTACAAGGATGGCGGTGCGAACGTGTCGGTTCAGTAGCACCTGAAAGCTGAGTTGCTCAGCCTTGTATTTGTGCTGTACTCTACCTACTCCAGAAGAAAATGTTTAACCGATTTGAGCAGAATCACGAGCCAGATCACTTCGATGCTTGTCATCGACCGCGAAGTAAAAACAAAATATTTTTCCATAATTTCACGTAGGCATTGAGGTGCAAGAGACGTCCGACTCAGATTAAAGACCATCAATCTAATATGACTTAATACCAACGAATCATGACGTCAATTCACTATCAAAACGTAACTACATACTCATGGGTTCACGTTAACCCAATCCTCTCAAAGATTTGGGTCGCCGATAACTTTGTAGGTACAAACGTAACATAAAACGCGAAGATACTGATCGTGACTTTTTTACCGACGATCCCATAAAACTGCTTTTTCTGACGTAATATGGCGTGAAGAAACATTGGTATACGATATATAAGGTCAATTTTTATCAAGTACAAAAATTTAAACAGAACGTCTATCTATACGATAGAAATACGGTCCTAGCATTTTTTTTCAAATAATCAGGCTAGTTTTTTTTTTCAGTTTTTCTAACACATAAATTATAATATTTTTAAAAGCATACTGTATACCGACTCAATTGTTCTGGGTCTGCACCCCCAAAAAACCCACGGTCATTAAACCCGGTATTACGTCATCGCTCGGACTGCACTGACTTGTGGTCGAATCTCCATCCCTAGCTATGCTACTCGAAGCTATGATACCTAATTAGTGTAGACTATAAGAAACGATATTAACCTTTGCGCTAATCTATCGTATTTTAATTTTCCATCACACTTTTTCAGGCTTTGGACTGACAAGTTAATACTTACAATTTGTTATTTTGTTTTAGTAAGTATTGAATTAATGTAAAACTGTTAACAACTTACCTTACGTTTTGCATTAACTTGGCGTGTTAAAAATAATCAAAATTCATTAACAGATTTACACTTATTTACACAATTTACTAGTTATTTACACATATCACATCAATTGCTGGACGTGACGCCCTTGTTGTCGCACACACTGTCTAGCGCGATTGAGACAATGTCTCCGCACTTCAGTAAGCACTTGATGTTCACTGGACAACACGACAAATGCACTCACAATTCGCGCACGTAATTCTTCCACTGTACGGATTGTATGACCGTCGTTCCCATACACTAGGTCTTTGGCCCTACCCCACACGTGGAAGTCCATTGGCGTCAAGTCAGGTGAACGTGGCGGCCAGCGGATAACGCTACCACGCCCAATCCATCGCCCTTGGAACGCCTCGTCCAAGTAGGTGAGAAGCATGTACCTGCGGCACCACACAAGCACATCCAGCAGCAGCTCTGACCCGAGTGAAATGGAAGGTATGGTACCCTTCACTGAGCAGGAGCTGCCACTCCTCTTCAAGCTGCACTGGGTGTCGTGGCCTCCCCGAGTCAATAAGACGAGGCTGGAAGTTCTCACTCTCTCTGAAGCGCTGCACGGCTCGAAGAATGGTACGAATATTGACCACTCGTCCAAATCTCTGGGCGTACAGTTCTTGTGTCCGCAAAATTATTTCACCTGCGTCGTGAGAGCACATAGCCATATTCATGTATTCTCGGGATGAATACCGATACGGCATTTCGAAAATTTTCGCACAGACAACACGCACAATTCAGTAACTTGATTTTAGCGAACTGAAAGAATCTCCCGTGCTCAATATTGGCCGCGCCAGGCGGTGGCAGCGGGGCGAAGACGGGGACATGCCGCCGCCGCACGTGTGCCATTGTTATCAACACACAAGAAACCATTGTTATCTGCTTAGAGTACGTTAGCCATTAATACACAGGATGTTGAATTTGACTTTTTAAACAAAATGGTTTTTGGTGTTTTTCTTGGAAACTAGCGTATAGAAATGTATTATTTTTTCAAGAAATGTCTATCTTAAGTTAATGAATCTATCCTTAAAATATTTGTACTTAATAAAAGTTGACCTTATATACCAATGTTTCGTCACGCCATGTTACGTCAGAAATTTAAGCATATTGGTATATAATAATAATAATAATTTATTTTTTTCAGACAATTCTAGTCCATAGTTTACACATACAATAAAGAACATTAAAATGACTTATAAAATACTAGCGACCCGCCCCGGCTTCGCACGGGTGCAATGGAGAAACACTGATAATTTTAGAGCCATTATTTCTCGTAAAAAGTATAGGATAAAAAATGGTTATTGTGGGTTATCCCTAAGAGATAGACATATACCATCGCGGACTTTTTTGTAGATCTTTTTAAGGTGTACAATACTGTAGTACATTATTTTGATCTATCTCGACGGGTTCAGCCAGCGTTTACAATGTAAGCGCAAAAAAATGTGTTTATTTACGACATTACATTAGAAACCTCTAAAATTATCAGTGTTTCTCTACTATATTATGCATGTATTATACATATAAACCTTCCTCTTGAATCACTCTATCTATTAAAAAAAACCGCATCAAAATCCGTTGCGTAGTTTTAAAGATCTAAGCATATATAGGGACAGACAGACGGAAGCGACTTTGTTTTATACTATGTAGTGATAATATCTATTAAATTCAAATTCAAAACAGGCAAAAACCGAAAACAAAGTGGTGATCATTTCAAAATAATAAGTAAATTAAAAATTTTTCAAAAAAAAAAAATTATAAAAATGTCAGAATCGAATAAAGAAAATATAAATAAAATGTCAAATATAAATTGTCAAATTGTAAAAATGTTGTGTTGTTGTGTTGTGTTGTGTTGTGTGTGTGTGTTGTGTTGTTGTTGTTGTTGTAATGTTGTTGTTGTTGTTGTTGTTGTTGTTGTTGTTGTGTATGTGTTTGTGTGTTGTTTGTGTATAGGTGTAAAAAGGTTTTATAGCAGACACGATACTTTTAGCGTCGGCAAACAGTTGTGCTGCTGGGGAGTTTATTGCGCCACTTCTTCCCAGCGACAGCACTACGAAGTGGTGAAGGGCGGGCGTTTTGTAGGACTGTCTTATGTAATTTTGCCGTTGAAATAGTGCTGACTTTCAGACTAGTTTGAATAGATGACTTTTTGATTTTGCGACTTCATCAATGCTGCAACGTTTTGACAACTCTGCAGTCGTTCGTGATACCAAAATTGCGCATTTCAGCGATATTTACGAAGCTGCATCGCATTTTAACGAGTTTTTACATTTGATTGCACAAAATGGAGAATAGAGCCGTGTTCCGCAGATGATAAATAGTCATTGAATGGCTGCTAGCTTTTGCGGATGCATGCGGAGTTTATAGGTCAGTCTTTGCATCGAGCTACCATCATCTGCCTAGGCTTTTCCCAACTATTTTTGGGTTGCTTCCAGTCTAACCGGATGCAGCTGAATACCAGTATTTTACATGGAGCGACTGCCTATCTGACCTCCACAACCCAGTTACTGTGTAATACGATACCTCTTCGTTAGACTGGTTGTCAGACACTTTCGGGCTAGTGACGACGCGTAACGACTGTCAAAGATCCACGAATGACAGCCGAGACCAACGGCTTAACGTGCTTTCCGAGGTACGGAGGGGTCTTGGTATGTGAAGATAGGCACCCATCCACGGAACAATCGCGGCAAGCATAGCTTAACCTGATCGATCGACCCGTGCGGCTCTTATTACTTAGCCACAAGCGTTTTGCATCGAGCTACCGAACACCTAATAAATCACTGGTCATAATTTCTCAACTATGTTGGGCCGGCTTTCAGTCTAATAGGATGCAGCTGAATACCAGTATTTTACATGGAGCGACTGCCTATCTGACCTCCATATCATCCATAGCCCACTTAACCCACTACTGAGAATAGACCTCTCTTTTCTTGTGCCGATCACCACGCTTCTGTGCCAGCCTCATACAGGATTTGCCCGCGATGACAACAATGTCGTCTGCCCGTCTCGCAGGCGGATGACTGACATCTCGTCTTCCAGTCCTTGGACGCCACTCTGTCACAGCCTTACTCCACCTGTCATCACGGCGCCTTGCCAGGTGTCCTGCCCAACTTTAAGTCCTCCACAACTCACAACTAGATCACTGGTCACCGATGCTAAAATAGTGCGGGTTTTTAGAGCTTAGTCGCTGGAAGTGTGAGCTTCCGAAATGCGACTGAATCGCTAATCGCCAATGTATACTATCGCTATAAGTATCGTGTCTGCTATGCCCCTTAATTCTGAAGTCACGTGGCGTGTCGGAACATCAGTAGGTATATTGATAATAAAAGTTGAGAGGGATAAGTTCCGTTATTATTGGTTAAAGTTACCGAGAGTTGAGTTACTTTTTCTTGTGTGACTTTTGTTTTCGTTATGTATTCTGATCGTTATTTAATCTGACCTTAACTTGATTGTATTCTAATGGAATGACTTTACAAGGCAGATGTGTGCGAAAACGTCGGGACACTTCGTAGAAGGACATATTATAGTGACCTTATTGGTGATGATCTTCAGAAGAGTCAGGTTCCAGGTGGGTTTTACGGAATTTCTCAGTACTTAGTAGCAAAAAGAAAAAAAACGGGTGGCATCGTGGGGACGGGCTGCAGATATCGAGTCTATTTTTATTCTGCAGAAAAGAGCCATCAGAGCAATATATGGCCTCCGCAGGCGCGATTCTCTAAGGGAACTGTTTAAGGATATTAATATCATGACGGTACCTTGTCAATACATCTATGAAAACATCATGTACGTAAGGAAAAATCTAAATCTTTTCACTAAAAGAGGTGACAGACACACCTATAGGACCAGAAATAGGGACCAATTAGTTCAACCAGGCTTCAGACTGGCTAAAGTAGACTCATCCTTCATGGGGTACTGTTTAAAATGCTACAATAAAATACCTCCCCACATACTCCAACTCAACGAAACTAAATTCAAATCTTATATAAAACGCACACTATGCAGCCAAGCATATTATAAGTTGGGGGATTACATCGCTGACAAAAATGCTTGGTTCACCGCTGGTCCTGCTCCACAAGGGCGCATAAACTAATTAATTAGCATTCGAAAATATAGTTGTGAGCTGCTGAAGATTGAAAAAACTATCTTTGTATTGTATAAATTCAATCTCTTAATATTGTATAATTGCATAACATACGTGTGAGCACTATGCAACTAAACTATAAAGCTACCATTTACTGGGTACGTCTTTCATTGACTTGAATGTGTCCTGGCGGCTGAGGGTATGTCATGCTCACTCAAATGTCTCGCTGGTGGTGGCGTGTGTGTTGGATCATTGAGTTCCCTTCAAAATGGTTGAGCTAAATGGTGCTGATCCATACGTCATGTTCGTGAACGGGCGCCGCCAGTAGGGACTGGTCATCTCTTAGCCGCCACGGCTTATTTTAATTTTAATCTAAGTATTTTCATTTCTGAATTGTTATTTTTTTGTTTTTGTTTTTATCTTTTTTAGTACGGACGCTTTTAACGTGCACGTCTTTCTACATCGTTCTCACATGTATAATTTCAACTTGAATGATGTAACCAAAATTTTGTAACAATTTTTATGATTCAAAAGAGTGTCCGTGGAGTTTCTTGCCCGTTCTTCTCCACAGGTACCTACGCTTTGGAATGGGCAACTAGCTTCATCTTTCTGACTGACCGACCCCTTGACAATTCAAAAGTGCCTGTAATTGGTTTACTTGAAATAAATGCTTTGAGTTTGAGTTTGAGCGGCACAACTAGTCACGAATAAAATTTGTCTGTATTATAAAAAAACAGCGACACTGACTTCCAAAATTAAAGTTATTTTTCTCTTCGTTGTGTTTTCGTTGGAAGTCGTTTGTTTTTTTTTTGTAGAAAAGTTTTATTTGATATTTTTGGATCAGACAGTACTTAGGTTATTTTATGATCATATACCAAAACCTTCCTGAAAGTATGTAGATCACGTTAATGAAAGAAACATCAAAATTGGTTCATTAGTTTTTGAGAAACTCGCGGACATACACACATACGGATCGACTACAGATTTTTGAAGTTGGTTAAAATGTGTAAACAAACCCTGTGCAGGTTAGATTCCTACGCAATCATTTAGTAAAGGTAATTCATAACAAATCCATCTGTATTTTAAAAGTTTCAACTTCACATCTCACCATTTTTTCCAAAAAATCATCATCGATCATCATCATCATCATCTGCTTAGCCTTTTCCCAACTATGCTAGGGTCGGCTTCCAATCTGACAATTTTTTCAAACAACTATTGTTTGAATAACATTTTGAAATTGTATTTGAAAAATCATTGACACAAAAAAAAATATTAGCCTCCCGACCCAATTCAGTCACGGTGACCAATCTCAACGGAGATTAGCCAGGCACGCAGGACATACTATAGTGCACAAGTGTGTGCTACTGTCATAGTCCGACGGGACAGCAATCCGACACGACCGAGGAGAGATCAGGCGCAGGACCAACGGCGTTATGTGCTTTCCGAGGCACGGGGGTACCACCAACTTCCAAACTGTTACTGAGAAATAGAAATTCCTTATGGAAAACCCAATAACACTATGTCTGACCCGGGAAACGTACCCATGACCAGTAGTCATGCTCAGTAGTCACGCTTGCAACCACGAGACTAACAGGGCAGTCAAACCGACCAAAAATCAAATCAAACCAATTTAAAGTCAGATCAACTTTGATCTGACTTTACAAATCGACGAAAATTTAGGTTTCTACACAATATATTGTGTTTTTACAGTGTAAGTAAGTGGCATTACAAAAAAAAGCATCACGGTTATGTTTTCGATCCATTTGTTAACATTTTCATCAATTACTTTTGCTACAGACGACAGAAACGAGGTGAAGTGCAAAATAATTCAAATAAAAAAAGAGTAACGATGGAAAATTAGATTTCGAACATTTTTGAGAACGAAAACTTGGCACTTAGATTAGGCAGAAATTGAATGGCTGACAATAAGTTTTATTTTTTATTATTTCATGCCTGTGTTGTCCCACTGCAGAGCATAATGTGGAAAGAGGGAAAGAGGGAAGGGAGGCCCTTCCCTGTTTCCACTTTTTCCGGTCTACAGCGATTCTGGGCCAGTCAATTAAAGAGTCCAGCTCATCCCACCGTTTCTTTCTGGGCCTGCCGCATAGTCGCCTTCTGCTATTTGGGATCCACTGAGTGGTGGCTTTTGCGTATTCTTGCTCCGACATATGACAGTTGTGACCAGCCCAGTTCCACTTTCGTCCAGCAGCTATGCGGCCGGTGTCCACTATTTGTGTTTGGAACGAAATATACAGTTCCTCATGCGGTCTCTGAGTTTGACACCTAGTATACTTCGTTCCATATGACGTTCCAATAAGTACTTAGCATAATAAAGTTGTACTATTAAAACTACCATAACAAGCCAACTAGTTATTATCTACAGAAATGTAGATTATATCGAGTCCTGGCATTAATAGAAACACGTTAAATTCTAATACATTCAGTTTTATTCCCTTAACGGTTGCAAAACTGCCTTGACACAACTGCTAACTACAAAATTATCTAATGGTCTGGCATTTATGGCATAGATAATTATTATCTCGATCATTTTGCGAGCAAATGTCATAAAGATGTTGGTAGTAGTTGCTCGTTAAAAATAATGGTATTAATAAAAAGTTCACTTACCTTTGCCTATCAATTTGGTTGGTTCAACCAAATAGAGCCGACAAGTTCCTTCATGTAGTGACACTGGACACTGGAGTAACTGATATATGTAGGTTGCAGAGTAAGCAAGCTGAAGTGGCAGTGGGCTGGCCATGTTTGTCGAAGGACCGATGGCCGGTGGAGCACACAAGTCCTGAAGTGGAGACCGCGGATTGGCAAGCTTAGTGTGGGACGCTCCCCAGCTAGATGGACATACAACCGCAAAAGGTAACTGGGAAACCGCAAAGGTGACTGGATGTGGAAGGTGACGGACAGGGTATTGTTAAAAAAAAAGTTATGTCATAGAAACTGGTGAATGAATCGTCACCAGTTTCTATGACATAACTTTTACTGTTCAAGCAGTATGGTTATGGAATGACTTGCCCGTGTCGGTAAGGCGTGCTGAATTTCTGAATTTGCGTCATTTGAGTTTTAACGCACCTACTTTTTTATATACAACTACATACAACGTGTAACCTTAAATGCGCAAAACCTGAAAATAGTTTGATCAGAATAACGAGCAGAATGAATTGAACCACTTTTTAATATAGTTCACATTTTTCAAAAAATCTTCATTAAAAACGTTGCCGTGTCTATTTATTAGTAGGTCAAGCAAGCCAATGTCACCGCGGCGCAGCGGCCCGGTGACGACTCCCTCGATAAAGCGTCGTCGCAGACGCAAGAAACGATCAGAATGGCCAGTAAAACTAAAACAGCACATAAAACCTTTACATTTTTTTAATGACTTATTTTCTCTCTAAAATAGGTCAATTGAATTAAAAATCAGTTGGGATGTCAGAGGTTTTGCGCATTTAACGTTACACGTTGTATACTTGTACCTACATATTAATATTATTTTAAAACTCTCGCCTTATGTTATATAAAAATATTATATTGTTTGAGAAAAAAAATGTTTAACTCGATACAATTCAGTCCTGTACCCACTTTGTAGTAGCTTAGTAGCACGGGATTTAAATAATATAGCAGCTGCTAATTGGCCGTTGACCAATCCGTGTAAGTGGATTTCATCTCTACAGTGCACCTTCCAATCGAAGTAATTAGTCCGTTAAGCCGTGTAAAACCTATGTCTATAGAGTAAGTGTCTCGCCACCGGCGATTAACGAAAAGCGAATAGAGCTAGCTATTATGTATGTATTTAGAAATATAATAGTTGTCTAGTACTCATAGCACAAGCTCTTCTTAGTTTGGGACTAGATGGCGTTGTGTGAAAGTTGTGGAATATTATTATTATTATTAACTTACGAGTAAAACGAATTGGCGAGCAACGAGCAGCCAGTACGCGACGGTGACGAGCGATACTCGCTGGTATAGTACTTTTATCTCGCGAAGCGACGAGTGCTTTACTTCTGGTTACCAAGTGTACAAACACGCTGTGAATGTGCTAACACAAGTAAAGCGCGCGCGCGTAGTAAGTACTAAGCGTGAATCCTTGAGCGTGTATTCTGCTCGCCAAGTGAGCGAAAGAGAGTACTTACTTTCTTTGATAGCTCTTGTCACCGCGACAAACAAGTGCTCGCCGGATGGTGTAAAGAATTTATTGAGTTTCGTTTTTTCGTTTATTGAGCGAGAAAATCATTGATGCCTAGTTGTTTCCTCGTCGGCGCGGCGGTGGGAACCAGAACAGACAGCTGTGTTGCTGGGAAGTTTGTTGCGCCACTTCTTCTCCCCAGCGTAAGCACTAGGAAGTGGTGAAGGGCGGGGACTGCCTTTTGTAATTTTCACGTCCGAAAAGTGCTGATTCTTAGCCTAGTTTGAATAAATGACTTTTGATTTGTTTTGATTTGGAAGGTAGTGGAGGTGCCTAAGGCGCATCATAAACTACAACGCGCCACGCACGGGGGCGCAGATAACGCGCCCCCACACGTGATTGTTTACATATAAATTAATTGAAATCCATACGGAGAATCTGGCTCCTTTGCCGCGCCCCGGGTCGTCGCCCCCCCCCCCCCCCCCCCCCCCCGGTCTTAGGCGGATCACACGCTACAACGCACCGTACGTGGTGCGCTGTAGCGTGTGATCCGCCTAAGACCCGTTTGATGAGGCGAGCGAATCTCAAAAACAGCTGGCCAAATATCAGCTGTGAATGTTAATCATCAAGACATTATTTTTTTATGTGGATTTTTATTTAGTGTTCATATAGACTAACGGCATGCGTCTACGGCAGAGGCAACTGCTGCTATTTATTTCAAAATCACCTTTTTTCTTACAATTAAACTTTTTTTTTTATTAGCCGTTAATGTCCCAAGAGGGGCTTGTGGCTAAGTAATAACAGCCGCATGGGTCGATCGATCAGCTTAAGCTACGCTTGCCGCGGTTGGTCCGTGGATGGGTGACCATCTTCACATACCAAGACCCTTTCGTTCCTCGGAAAGCACGTTAAGCTGTTGGTCCCGGCTGTCATTCGTGGATCTTTGACAGTCGTTACGGGTCGTCAGTAGCCCGAAAGTCTGACAAGCAGTCTTACCAAGGGGTACCGTATTACCCAGTGACTGGGTTGTGGAGGTCAGATAGGCAGTCGCTCCACGTAAAATACTGGTATTCAGCTGCATCCGGTTTGACTGGAAGCCGACCCCAACATAGTTGGGAAAAGGCTCGGCAGATGATGAGCCGTTAATGTCCCACTCCTGAGCAAAGGCCTCCCTCTCTTTCTACTTCTCTCTAACCGGAGCTACCAAGGACCAGTCTTTATTAAAGGAGTCCAGCACATCCCACTATCTGCGTCTGGGGCTGCCACGATATCGTTTTCCACTAAGCGGGACCCACTGGGTCGTAAGTTTGGCCCATTGATCGTCTGACATACGGCAGATGTGTCCACCCCAATTCCATTTAAGCGTGGCAGCTTTCCGAGTGACGTCAGTTATTTTAGAGATGGAACGGATTGTTGTATTCTTAATCCGGTCCAAGTTTAATAAATCATCATCTGCCTAGCCTTTTCCCAACTATGTTGGGGTCGGCTTCCAGTCTAACCGGATGCAGCTGAATACCAGTATTTTACATGGAGCGACTGCCTATCTGACTTCCACAACCCAGTTACTGGGTAATACGATACCCCTAGGTAAGACTGGTTGTCAGATTTTCGGGCTTCTGATCTGCTGGTAGATTGTTATAAAGTTGAACACCTTCGTACTCTATACTTTTCCTGCCATATTGCGTTGCCTTTCACAATTAAACCTACAGAACTTTAACCAGGCAGAACTATGGTCCTCATTAAAAGCCTGACCTCAATTCAACATAACCCGAACTTGACACATCCTTCAAACCATCCTATCCCACCTATCCGATTATAGGGTACAATAGAAGGATCCCATCTTGACCTCAAAGAGGCTGCAATAACAATGGTTGGGCTTAGAGTACGTAAGGCGATTTGGGGATTTAAGGGCGAGGTGGCGTTGTAAGATGACAGAGAAAAATATGTCTGCTAGGCGGACGTTTTCAGGCGAAAACATTTTTAAATGATTAAAAAAATATACATATACTACACATGTACGGAACGAATGGGCGGGCAGATAAAGTACTTAGTTCAGTATTTAGATTAGTCTAATATACTTTATGTATGTATTCATTTTATCGTGCAATTGGTACACCACAGACTACCTACAGTATTTGTCTCTCCGTCCCTTTTCAATCCATCCAAAGGTTGTCTTTAAAAAAAAAAATAATAATAATAATCCATCCAAGGTTATCTTTAAAAGATCGCTCCTAGCGATAAGACCGCCCATTGTGTCACCCTTTGTAAAATTTCTACATTTATGTCTGTAATTTATACGGTATACATACTAAAGAGTATTCTATTCTATTTTACGAGTATTCGCATTTTGCTAGCTTGTTATAAGTAGTTATTTTATTAGCCTAAGGGATGGACCAACCTTTATTTTTGGGTGGAAATTATCAAATATCTTCTCCCGCTCTGGGCGGAGCAGGAGGGCGTGTCAGACTTCTACTGACTAAAACCCACCCGTGTTCCTTCAGTTGCCTGTGACAACGGTCACGGTAACTCTTTCGAACAGCCCGCGACCCTGGCAAACAAGGTACACCCCCGCCTAACCCCTACCAAATTCAGTTGTGATGTAATGTATTAACATATTATTCATAGCCTTTCATATTTACTTTAGCCAAGTCCTCCAGTAGTTTATGCTTAGTCTTCAAACTAACATTATACAGGCCGGGGCACTTTGATTGCAGCTCCTCCAAGATCTCATCACTTGTCAATGGTAGCACCTAGAAAAGTATGGCCAATATATATTTTGTTTGTCACTGAGTTTAGGAGGTCAGATAGGCAGTCGCTCCTTGTAAAATATTGGTATTGAGCTGCATCCGGTTAGACTGGACCCCAACATAATTGGAAAAATGCTAGGCAGATGATGAAAGTATTTAGAAGTATTTATCAAAGTCATTATAGTGGGAACCCACACTAGACTCAAACAATATAAAATAATCAGCCTAAAATGTTCCCACTGCTGAGGCAGTCGGAACATCAAATTACAGGACATCTATCAACCAGCACTTCGGCGGATTACGGCCCACTCCCTCTCAAAAAGAGAGGAGGCCTGTGTTTAGACACAGGTGAGTGGGAGTGGGCCGTAATCCACCGAAGTGCTGGTTGATAGATGTCCTGTGATTTGATGTTTCCTCACGATACAAACAATATCATCATCTGCCTAGCCTTTTCCCAACTATGTTGGGGTCGGCTTCCAGTCTAACCGGATGTAGCTGAATACCAGTATTTTACGTGGAGCGACTGCCTATCTGACCTCCACAACCTGGGTACTGGGTAATACGATACCCCTTGGTAAGACTGATTGTCAGACTTACGGGCTACTGACGACCCGTAACGACTGTTAAAGATCCACGAATGACAGCCGGGACCAACGGCTTCACGTGCTTTCCGAGGCACGGAGGGATCTTGGTATGTGAAGATGGTTACCCATCCACGGACCAACCGCGGCAAGCGTAGCTTAACCTGATCGATCGACGTGTACGGCTGTTATTACTTAGCCACAAGCCACTCAAAGATACGATACAATACAAACAATATAAAGACGATAAACCAAAGTACCGTCGACACGAAAAGAAGAAGAAATTCATCTCACACATTTCTCGTTCAGCTTACAATGGGACCACTCCCAAACACGTGCCGTTTGTCAAGTATTTGTCAATATCCCGCTTCCAGCTGGTTACGTGTTTGTTGCATCTTTGAAGTCAAGTAATAACGCTTTACAAGGGGTCAAGAACAATTTTATGAAACTTCTTTTCGATACTCAACCTCGCGTCAAAAAAGAAGCTGAAGATTGTTTGTGAATAAAGTCTTGAAAAATGACTAACAGATAGACAATGCGGGGCTTACACAGGTGACTACAGCCGTCCGATTTTCGCTGCATGGCGAAAATCGACTGTCTAAAGGGCAATTTGGCTAGGCCATAGGTGACTAGAGTACGAGTATGTGTCGACTTTTGTCATGCGGTGACAGGTCGCATGTGGCGGGTGACTAAAATCGACTTTGACAATGCTAAGTCGCAGGCGATCGCCCGGCGCATGAAGGTCGATATTTTGATGCAAAATAACCTGCGATTTTTATCGTTCGCCCAATATCCATGACCTGTGTCTTTAGTCACATTACCCGTCGGGAACCAGATAATCTTGAAAAGTTGGTGGCGATGGGCAGTTCAGTCCATCTTTTTCTTTCTATTTCATTATGAACATGACAGAAGATATATATATTAGTTTAGTCCTGTCAAATTAGTCAGCGCCTGACGTAAATTGACGTTTTTTAGTAGCCAATTTTTTAATAAATCTAGTCTATGGAGTATCTTAATTAGACAGGACTAAACTAATATTTATCTACTGTCCTTTTCATAATGAAATAGAAAGAAAAGGATGCACTGAACTTAAATTTTGATTGGTTTGTGAACAAGGGAATCCGCGCCATTATCGATTTCAAAATCCCATACCTTAATAAGTTGAATGAATTTAATTACTGCAATTAAAATATAACGTCTAACACAATAATATAAGCTAACGTTTGAAATAATAATATGTACAGACGCCAGCACATCAAGCTACTTCAATCTGTCAAATTTCTTTAATAGATTTTCAACTCTATCGCTAAAACAATAGGTTCAAAGTTGATTGGGAAAATTTGACAGTTTCGGGTAGCTTGATGTGCTGGCGTCTGTACACGTATATGACAAAATAAAAAAAAACAATCATAGGGCATCAAAAAATTCGTCCGTATCGTTGTCAACAGGAACAGTGCCCATAAGGCTGGCAGCATTTCCACGTTGTATGGTGATGCTAATTCTTTGGCCAAGAAATAGGCAAGCCCTCTGGTCACGTGAAGAGTCGACTAACCGCTTGACGATATCTCGAAAAACCAATTGGTCACTCGGACCCCATGGCCTTAGTGTTTCAACCCCAAATACATACATAATGTATTCATTCCTTAATTACATACATACATAACATCACGCTTGTATGTGTTCACCCACTTTTCGCCAGTTATGTATAAGTCCCATGTAATAGGAGCAAAAATGCTGCTGCTGAGAAACTTCAGACGGAAAAATCCAATAAACTTTACCTCACCCTTTTTGAGCCCCAATAACGCTTTGGCACAATTTCGTTACGTAACAAAAGTTGCGTGACAATCAAAATATTACACTTTTTTCGGTGTAGCTCTCATTCGCCAAGTGTGCAGAGTATACTTCGTTCCAAAAATTTCAATACATCGACAGAGAGTTTCTTCATACTCCCATTCCTACTCCCTCATATATCCCATTCGGCACCTCCACCACGTACATGAGATGTGTGTTTCGGTCACTTTCGGTAATTTCCGCCTATGTTCGGGTCACGTAGAAATGTGTGCCCATTGTTAGGGCACTAGAAGTATGGGCATTCAAAGTATTTGTTGACGGAAGTCTACGTGATACGTTGAGTATAATTTTATTGTTAGTGGATGTAGTGAAAGAAGATAGGTACGTAGATAGAATAAGCTTTAAAATGTACTGAAAATTATAAACAACTGTAAAAATTTTACACAAGGTGACACAATGGGTGGTTTTAAAGCTGAAAGCGATTTTTATAGACAACTTTCGGATTCACTAAGGAAGAAGGACGAATACCCAGCAAAATTCAAATTTTCTGACGTTTATTGCAACTTGTAGGTCTGTGTCAGATTGTCTTCGGAGCAGTACCTACTAGATGTAAAATTGAATTTCGAAATTTGATTGCAAACGAAAGACAGAGGGACGCCTGGCTAAATAATAACTGCCGCACAGGTTAATCTACGCTTACCGTGGTTGGTCTGTGGATGGGTGACCATCTTTACATACCGAGACCCTTGCGTGCCTCGGAAAGCACGCTAAGCGGTTGGTCCCGGCTGTCATTCATGGATCTTTGACTGTCGTTACGGGTAATCAGAAGCCCGAAAGTCTGATAACCACCAGTCTGAACAAGGGGTATCGTATTACAAAGTAACTGGGTTGTGGAGGTCAGACAGGCAGTCGCTTCATGTAAAATACTGGTATTCAGCTGCATCCGGTTAGACTGGAAGCCAACCCCAACATAGTTGGGAAAAGGCTAGGTAGATGATGATTGCAAACCAAAGACTAATCTTTCGATTTCAATCATCACCTGCCTAGCCTTTTCCCAACTATGTTGTGGCTGGCATCACTTAGTTAGCAAAGGGCTGCTAAATACCTACTGGCAAATAGATATTGCATACATATGTCGTCGTCCGATCGCAGTAAAAGCCACATCATGATCTGCCGGACCACCTCACGATACGCCGCCATTAATTCTGAACGGAAATCCGAAGAAGAACGCAATTTACTGACATAGCCGCGGTGATTCCGCGAAGAAAGTGGAAATGGGCGAGCCACATAGGGTGTAGAACAGATGGCAGATGGGGTAGAACAGTGCTGGACTGAAAACCGAGACCTGTAGTAGAAGTGTAGGCAGACAGCCGATGAGGCGGACGGACGACCTGGTCAATATTGCTGGACGACTCTGGATTAGGAAGGCTAGAGACAGAGAAGAGTGGCGTACATTGCAGGATGCCTACACTCAGCACTGGGTGGCGAAAGGCTGAAGAAGAAGAGAAGAGAGAATTCTGAACATTTTTCGTTGTTGCATTTTCGGTAACTGTAGTAGTTTAAAGAATATCTCTTAGTTCTGTGTGCCTCTTGGCAACATACTCTTCTCCAATTTTAACCCACTGTGACCTTGAATTCGCCTTTTCGTCTTTTTTATTGCCTCCCTCGTCTAACACTATACAATAAACAAATAATAATCGACAATGTTGAATTTAAATTTATTCCCCCTTATGCTCCTCATTTTGGGGGATTATGGGAAGCAGGAGTAAAATCCGGCTCAAAGGACCAATCTTATGTACAGGAACGGGAGGCAAGTGCTCTTCAATGATTGATTTATTGATTCCGTGGTATTTAATCAAGGATAAATGATCCCGTGTTTGGCAATTCTTGGTGCAACAGCCCCAAGAATTGCCAAACTTAAGTAGCAGTGGGCAGGGCACATTGTTCGCAGACGGTCGATGGGGCCGAAAGGTTTTGGAGTGGCGACCACGTACCGGAAGGCATCTCACAAGGTAGACGGATGATCTGGTGAAGGCCGCAGGAATTCGCTGGATGCGAGATACACAGAACCGGTCGAAGTGGTAGTGTTTAGGGAAGCCTTTGTCCAGAAGTGGACATCTTTCGACTGAAGTACAAGAACACCCTGCAGGGCGATTCTATAAAAATCTCACCATGAAATCATAAGAGAAGTGAGCTTGAAGTGAGCAGTGTCAATACTGTTAATCCCTAATGACAGCTCACTTCCCGCTCACTTCACCTCCACCAGACTGTGAGATTTTTACAGAATAGCAGTACTCTTCTGAATCTTTATTTTCTTTACCTTCTGTTATCCAAGGGCAGAGAAATGATGGTCTTTTTCTCAATAACTTCGTTCATTTTATAAAATGAAAGTCACTTTATAAACTCTCTACCAATATTGAAACGAAATTTATTAAACAACACAACTTTCCAGAAAATGTGTGAGAATGTTATAAGTAACTCAATTTTCACCTTCTTGTGCCGCTCGATGGAGTTGAAAATTTATGCGATACACTGTACCTGATACGTTGGGTAGTATTGAAAAGCTTTTTAAAGGTGATCGGTTTCAAAGAATATTATATTAGGTGAATCAAATATAAACAGGACTTTTTTTATTACTGGTCGCTGAGTGAAGTGACGCGCTTGGTGCTGTTGTATGTGTTAGGGGGGATCATCTAGGGGAGGAGGGTATACTGCTCCGGCTCACTTTACTTTATTGCGCGCCAGTAGCATCATGTATGAGCAGGAGATATATAACCCTGTTGAGCAACGACTTATCATAATTTTTTTAACACGGGAGGGCATAAAACCTTCCAAAATTTTGCATCCATTGACTCTACAGTTCGATAAGAATACGCTTTAAAGAACTCAAGTGTAGGAATGGCACAAAAAAAAATTCAAGTGGAGGACGCCGTTTTCACACTGACCAGATAGTGGAATCATTTGTGTGCAATTGGCTAAAGGCACGACCGACTACATTCTTCGATACTGGCATCAAGAAACATCGTCTGCGCTGGGAAAAATGTGTTAATAGAAGGGGAGATTATGTAGAAAAATAAAATATATTCCTTTTTTTTACGAGTATAATAATACGTGCGTATTTTTTTTTACTTAAGTCCGGTTTATATTTGATCCACAGACGTAATTTTGCCTGATCTTATAATTCTGAGAACAGTGAAGGCCAAGTGGTAACGGACCCAACTTACGAGTTGCCGGTCGTGGGTTCGAACCCAGACAGGCGCTTTATTTTTGTACAAATAATTTCATCACCACTCCTCTCAAAACGGTGAAGGAAAACATCGTGAGGAAACCGGTATGTAATATCTACCAACCCGCACTGGGTCCGCTTGGTGGATTACGGCCCACTTCTCCTCTCAGTGAGGAGGCTTGTAACCCAGTAGTGGGAACATTATAGGCTGATTATTTATATCTCATCAAACTACCCGAAACTGTCATATTTTCCCAATCAACTTTGAAACTTATACTTTGGCAATCATCATCTGCCTGCCTTTTCCCAATTATGCTATACTGCCTTTTTCTACTAACTACTTCCAGTCTAACGGGATGTAGCTGAATACCAGTATTTTACATGGAGCGACTGCCTATCTGACCTCCACAACCCAGTTACTGGGTAATACGATACCCCTTGGTAAGACTGGTTGTCAGACTTTCGGGCTACTGACGACCCGTAACGACTGTCAAAGATCCACGAATGACAGCCGAGACCAACGGCTTAACGTGCTTTCTGAGGCACGGAGGCGTCTTGGCATGTGAAGATAGATGGTCACCCATCCATGGACTAACCGCGGCAAGCGTAGCTTAACCTGATCGATCGACCTGTGTGGCTGTTATTACTTAGACACAAGCAGCTTATACTTTAGCAATAAAGTTGAAAGTCTATTAAAGAAATTTGACAGATTGTAGTAGCTTGATGTGCTGGCGTCTGTACATTTTAAAGAGTATTCTTTCTATGTATGCAAAATGAGAGAAAATATGCGTGGTTCATACGAGATAATATTTTTAGTCTTACCTATCCATAAGACCAAAACCTACAACTATCTCATCTCACCTCCACGAAGCAACCTGTCGTTATCTCAGTCAGTCTGATATTTAGTTACTGTGAACTACGAGTAGATGAACGCTTTGACACCGTTGTAACACCGAGCTTTACAAATACGTTGTCGAAGACCTCCAGGCTCCTAACTAATGACAGTTGTACAGAGCGGCACCTGGTCTGAGAAACAACGTAATGTTAAGTGCAGAAGGTCCAGCCGCGTGATTGCGTAACACACTATCAGTAGCAATGGGTTTCATTTTGATAGTTCAACAACATTCATTGCGTTTTTACGTTATTTTAACTTACTATGAAGCAATGGATTAGCAATATCCTTAAAAATCATTCAGATTGAAATTAATAGTGTGTTACACGATTAGGGTCCAGCCGTGCGATTCTGTAACCATCGCACCGTGAAAGCTTGATTGAAGTGAGCGTGGAGTGAGCTGTCATTCGCTAGGGATTAACACTATTAAGTGCTCACTTCACTTATGATTTCACGGTGAGATTTTTACAGAATCGACCGGCTGTATCAAGCCTTGTAGACCCTACGGCAAACCAATTTATAATGACTGATGTTGACGAGCGATAAAAATATAAAAAAATGTGGTCCTTCTGCCCTCTTTTTTTATAACGTACGTGATTTCTACATACGTGACCTAATTAGGGTAACCATCCGTGGTTTTTAAAGGAGTACGTGCTTCCCCTAAACAAGTAGAGTATACGTCATTAAAATGTTGGTTACACAGCAAATATTTTATACACCGTATATTATGTTCTTAATTAAGAGCTATTTTGGCTTTTCGTGTTTATTTTTGGCAATGAGTAAAGTAAATAGAATTATTTTTGCTTTTATTTTCAGGGACACAAGGCGTGATGATGTTATAAAAAAAACCATCCCAGTGCGTGTCGGACCACGGACGATGAAGGGTTCCGTAGTTGGAATGAATTTATCCCAAAAACGAACTTAACATTGTAGTTGAAAATCATGGTCTTCCATACATTGCAACTGTAAATTACTGCAAATGTAAGTTGGTCGACTATTACTCGTAAACTTGTAAAGCCTATTTACAATTAGTTGTGATAGTTTTTCTTTTAGTTTTGTTATATATTCTACTACCGTGAATTTTTTCACATATCCAGAAGCAACCATTTAGCTGGCAGGGGACACTTGACTCCAAAAACTACCCCTCAAAGGGCGGTTTAGGGGTGTTAAAGTTTGGGAATAATTGTGTAAAAAAATGTATGTAAATTTTTACTTATACTTTTAATATTTTATACTTACTCTCATTATTTTTGTCATCAAATCAGCAAATGATCAAATAATACCCACTAAATATCTTCATTCTCATAGCCATACTCTTAAATCAGTGTTTTATTTTATTTAGCAGCCAAGAAAAAGCTTTCTGTAATTGTGTAGAAGTGCGTGAGTGTTTGTGAACGAGGAAGACTGACCTGCCGCAATACCAGTTTCACTAGTACGGAGGTCAGTGTGAATCTAGCTCAAACAACCGCATAACGTGCACAGGTATTTATAACCACCTAACTCTCTAAGTAAATTATTAAATTAAACTAAATTATTAACAGTAAATTATAAAGTTTGTCATTTTTTGTTTTTCTAAACTAGCCTAATGGGAGATTAGGGGTGTCAAAGTTTGTATGGAAGAATTTTAACGCGCGGTCCAATAAACTCGAACCTTGATAATGTATACTTATGACCAAAATAAATAATAAAGTGTAACAGGGTTTTTCAAAAATCTACCCCTGACGGGGTAAAGAGGGGTAGACAATTTCACAGGGGAGTATTTTATTGCCTGGCTTGATTAACTGGAAAATTGGTATAAATAATGTTTGAGTCAAGTTATGAACACACGATAAACGGTTTTTTTTTTTTTCTAAATTTCTCCCATATCGGGATAAAAAGAGAAGATCTGTACTTATCTTCTCTTTATTTGAAAAATCTAATTCATTTGGTAATAAACTTGAAACTTGACACGAACATTTACCTAAGAATTTTAAGGCGCGGTCCGATTAACTTGAAACTCAGTATTAATAGTTTTGACAAAAAACGATGATAAGTTTTTGGGTCTTTATAAAATCGACCCCTGGTGCGGCAAAAAGGGGTTATTATTTTTTTAAGGGGAGCATTTTTACTGCATGGCTTGATTAACTCAAAAATTGGCTAAAGTAATCTTTGAGTCAAAGCATGAAAATATCCCAATAGATTTTTCATAATTTTTTCATCTCAATATGTAAAGATGGTCACCCATCCACAGGCCAACCGCGGCAAGCGTAGCTTAACCTGATCAATTGACCTGTGCTGCTGTTATTATTTAGCTACGGGCCCCTCTATATTATATATACCCTTTGTATGTGATACTAATTACTGTTAGCTTTTATTATAAATACTTGTTGATTAATTTGTTGTATAAATAAGACTCTTAGTAGTCCAAATTAAATTATACTGTTTATCTTTCACAAACATTACGTTGTAAATGTGTAAATAACTCCGCGAACTCTTTTCAGCTTAAATGTTTTGTGTTTTATTTATTTAAGTTGTTTAAATAGGACGAGCAGTAAGTAATACGCAAATTTATTTAAAATAAAATTGCCACTGGCAATGCAAATTTTTTGGCCAAAGAACAAGCCAACCCTCTGGTCTCGTGGAGACCAGAGGGTTGATATTGACTTTATTATTATCATACTATATGATTTGATTTTTTATTTGTAATCTGAAAAATATAGTAAAATACTTGTGAAGTCTTTATACCCCATAAAGACTTCACAAGTATTTCCCGCCTGTCGCGGGTTGTTCGAAAGAGTTACCGTGGCCCTTGGCACAGGCAACTGAAGGAACACGGGTGGGTTTTAGTCAGTAAAAGTCTGACACGCCCTACCGCTCCGCCCAGAGCGGGAGAAGTTATTTGATATTTGATAATTTCCCACCCAAAAAAAAGGTATTTCTGATCTTTAGTTAAAGAGTCTAAATATTTCACTCAAAATTACTAGGTACAGCCTGTTCACAGTTATTTTAATTATGACAGTAGCAACCTAACAGGAATCTTATTGTTACTAGAATAAAGATCAAAATGTTTTGACAGACTTTTCGGCGGCAGCAACCCAATAACAGCGGTATTAGAATGACAATAAAGATCATGTGATTTGGACAGTGATGCAAAATCAAAGGTAAAATACCTGTGAAAGGAGCAGTCCTTTCACGGGTATTTTTCTTTGATTTTTTTATGCCTTTTATGCAGATTAAAGGCATGACAAAACAAAGAAAGAAAAAAAAAACATGGGTACTATCTGCTTCATTTAGTCACATTATCTATTTCGTCACATTATTTCGAACCATCATCAAACGTGACAGTTAAATTACAATGACTAAATACGTGACAAAACAATCACGACTTTTCGGAAAAGATGTAAAGGTCGATTTACACCAAACGAAAAAATGCAAATTTTATCAACACTAGCAAAAATATTTTTGTGTAAACAGAGGCAGAGCGTTCTTTTGTCTATCCATACTAAAATGTCAAGTAAACACTGTTATTCTTGCTCTGGCTCGATACTCGTTTTATAATTGACGGCACGGTTGGCGCAGTGGTTAAGCGATTGACTGCTGCGCTGCGTGTAGCGGGTTCAATTCCCGCACAGAACAATATTTGTATGACCTACAAGTAGTTGTTCCGGGTCTGGCTGTTTGTGTATGTGAGTTTAAATGTTTGTAAACGCACCCACAATACAGGAGTAATTCCTAGTGTGGGGCGACGTTTATTTTTAAAAACAATAATGTTCCTACTGCTGGGACATACGCCTTCTCTCTGTGAGAGGAAGTGGGCCATAATCCACGACGTGGCTTGGTGGTGGACGTCACGTCACGTCTTTGAATTTTTGATTCTATGCCATGCCGGTTTCCTCATAATGTCTTCGTCACCGTTTTGAGAGCAGTGATGATGAAATAATTTACACCAAGTAAGACGCCTGTCTGAGTTCTAGCCTACAACCGTACTCGTAAATCATGGCCCGTACTGCTCACCTCTGTCTAATGTAAGCCCACCTTTATAGTGAATCATTCGTAAGTGTTCGTCTCGTGAGATTCGAATTATAGGCAATCTTGACACGACACTCTTTTGTTTTAGTCGTAATTAACGCCTCTAAAATATCTGAGTTCCTATTGTTTGAGGTTTTATTATGACGAGAATTGAATAGTGTTTTGTTTGTCTCTATATAAGGTGAGGTGTGTTAGTTATCAACAGCTGATTTTTGAACGGAGTTCGTTATCGCACGCTATACAACGTGTAACGTTAAATGCGCAAAACCTAAAAATAGTTTGATCAGAATAACGAGCCGAATTAATTGAACCACTTTTTAATATAGGTCACATTTTTCAAAAAATATTCATTAAAAACGTTGCCGTGTCTATTTATTAATAGGTCAAGCAAACCAATGTCAGCGTGTCGCAGCGGCCCGGTGACGACTCCTCCCTCGATAAAGCGTCGTCGCAGACGCAAGAAACGATCAGAATGGCCAGTAAAACTAAAACAGCACATAAAAACCTTTATAATTTTTTTAATGACTTGTTTTATCTCTGAAATAGGTCTATTGAATTAAGAATCAGTTGGGGTGTCTGAGGTTTTGCGCATTTAACGTTACACGTTGTATATACTCTACTATATACTCTGAACACTTGGTGAATGGAAGGTAGACCGAAAAAATTGCTAAGTGACTAGAGAAAAAGTGGCCAGAGAGGCGCCACGGCGTCCTCACCTTCTGCCTGACGCAGGTCCTCTCCAGACACGGCTGACGCAGGTCCTCTCCAGACACGGCTGCTTCGGAAGGTTCCTGTTCCATATAAGGCAGGAGGAAACGCCCGGATGTCACCATTGTGTGGATCGCCCGGAGGACACGGTGGAGCACACGGTGAAGGTCTGCCCGGCTTGGGCGGAGCACCGCCGCGTCCTCACGGCGGCGATCGGCGGCGGCGATCTCTCGCGTCCGGCCCTGGTCCAGGCCATGTTACGGAGCGAGAGTGCATGGGAAGCCGTCACCTCCTTCTGCGAAGCAGTAATGCTTGCGAAGGAAGAGGCGGAACGCGTGAGGGAGAAGCAATCTTTGCGCCCTCACGCCCCTAGTCGCCGCAGGAGACGCCCTGGGCGTTGGGAGTCAAGAGCTGACTCCCGGCCACCGTAGGCGCGGGCTTGTGGACGGCGAGCAATGGGCAGTTCGCCGTCTGGTAAGGACCAGTCTTAGGTCGACGGCGCGTTGTGTTCCACGCGCGCCTCAAAGAGATGTCAGCAGTAACTGACGGGGTCCACTGGGGCCGATGCTTGCCAGGGTCGCGGGTTGTTCGAAAGAGTTACCGTGGCCCTTGGCACAGGCAAGTGAAGGAACAAGGGTGGGTTTTAGTCAGTAAAAGTCTGACACGCCCTCCCGTTCTGCCCAGAGCGGGAAAAGTTATTTGATAATTAAGGTTGACTGGTAGAAAATGCCTCAGGCATTAAGTCCGCCTTTGTGCAGTACTTTTTTTTACTTGTGCACAATGTTTTAATAAATAAATAATTTCCCACCCAAAAAAAAAAAAGGGGGGGGTAACTATGGAGTTTCTAGGCCATTCTTCTCCATAAGAATCTATATTTTGGGATGGGCGACTACAATCAATTTTTTTTGTTTTTTTTTTATTATTTTTTTTTTTTATTATTATTTTATATATTTCTGTAAATTTTGACGTGCGATGATTTCACTTTGACTTCATTGAATACTACGTAATCTCATGTAAACCTCTCTAGATTTATAGTTATTGCACTAAATCGAAACTTTGTTGAGTAAGTACTATAGACATGTAGCTAGTGAGGATTTTTTGGGATTATTCCCAAAGAGACTTTATGAAAATAGATTTAAAAAATCACAAATTTTCAAGAAACACACTATAAGGTAAACTTACCAATACTCGTCGGATTTTGAAATTCACTGACTTTGAAGATCTGCGTGAAAAGTATTTAATTTAGAATTAAACTTCTTGCATGATGAAATAGAAAAATTATCCGTTATTCTAAATAGGTAAGTTGTTAATTTTTAGATTGGTCACTGAGATGTCCTAGAACCAAAAAACATTTCGAACCACTATAAATGGGCCACCCTGTAGAAAAATGACCAGCCGGTCGATTCTGGAAAAATCTCACCGTGGTAACTAAGGTGAAGTGACCTTAGAGTGAGCTGTGAGTCATGCTGATGCTAGGGATTGACACTATTGACGACTCACTTCACGCTCACTTCACCTTTGTTTTCACGGTGAGATATTTGCAGAATAGATAGGCTGTCCTTTTGTTATAAATAATAATAAATAATAATAATATTCCACTACTTTTCACACAACGCCATCTAGTCCCAAACTATACAGAGCTTGTGCTAAGAGTACTAGACAACTGATAAACTTACATATATATTTCTAAATACATACATATTATAGATAAATTACACCCAGACAAAGAACAAATTATCGTGCTCATCACACAAAATTTGTCCTATGTGGGAATCGAACCCACGACCTTGAGCATAGCAGTCAGGGCCACTGACCACTAGACCAACGGGCCTGTCGTGTTTTGTTCTGTAGCCCTAATTCAATTAAAATACGTAAGTAACTAAAATAAGAAGCAACATACCCAAAGGGAACACACTGATTGATGAGATAACTAATCGAACAATTTTCTAAACTTCTAATTAAGTGCCTAAGTCTGAGGTACCTAGAGGTACATTAATAATACCTTAATTAATTTCGTCTGATCACACAATCCCTATGGGATTATCAGAGAATCCAGAATAATAGAAAAAAGGACAAAGATATTTATACTCGTAAACCTTTTTTAGGTTTTAATCTACTTTAGGAAAAGGTTAATTAAACGATTAAGTAGATTAAAAAAAGTTTTATCTGTAAAAATACCATTTTTTTTAAAATAAATTCTGAGACGAATGGAAATCGCTCTATGAAAATAAAGATAGAGCGCTAACAATAGCAAAACGTCAAAAATTATTACTAACCAAAGTATTGAATATTGATTATAATAAGAACAGCAGCAGTGGTCAGATAGTTGAACATATATTCGTGGTCCATATTTTTATGTGCAAGTGACAAGTATAAAACATAAACAACTCGTAACTATGAATATTTAAAATCAGACAGACATGTGTAAATAGGATTATACACAAGCCAGTGGCATACAATATGCGACCTCCAATACGCCCCCTTAATCTATTACACATGCGTATGATCCCATCTGTACTTGTCAGTACTCGGTACATAAAACTAATTAAATTACTAACACTTCTGTGTCCGTCTGTACTACGCTGTACCCAAAAGTAGAGTACAAAAACAGAAGAAATCTAACAAAATAAGGCATGCATAACGAAATAAAATTTAGAAAAAATTATCTATTACACAAAACACTATTAAAAAACATAACACATCAAAACATCTAACTAGTCATTCGCCCTCTTAATAGAATAATTTGACATGGATAAATCCTTTAAAAATTCTCTAAGCTTCGAGCTGTGAACACTTTTAGTTAAAATGTCCGCTATCATCTTATCAGTTGACATGTACCTTATTTCAACTTTGTTATCCAGTACACACTCACGAATAAAATGATACTTGATGTCTATGTGCTTTGTTCTATTATGCATCATTTTGTTAGCTGCAATTTTATGCGCCGACTGATTGTCATTATAAATTACTACCGCTTTACTATCCACAGCTGTCAAACTGCTCAGTAAACTACGTAAATAAAGAGCTTCCTTCGAAGCTTGACTCAATCCTATGTACTCTGCCTCTGTGGAGGACAAGGATACTGTCGCTTGCTTCCTACTCTCCCATGACACAATATTTTTACCTAGTCTGAAAATTAACCCCGTAAAAGACTTCCTATCAAGTGCCCCTCCCCAATCTGCATCAACGTAGCCTCGTAAGTCTAAATCTCCTGACTTCCTAAAAGTAAGACAAAGGTTAGACGTACCCTTCAAATACCTTAAGATCCGTTTCGCACATTTAAAGTGTATTTCGTCATAACACGAATTAAATTGTGAAAGCACACTTACCGCATGTGCTATGTCTGGTCGCGTATTACAGGCTAAATAGTTTAGACACCCTATTAAGCTTTGATATGGCAGATTGCTATGGGAATTTGTCGATCTTTCTAATTTCATACCGACTTCCATTGGGGTCGAAACTGGTTTGGCGTCTGTCATGTTGAAGTCATTCAAAATATCTAAAATGAACTGTTGCTGATCTAGACAAATTACATCTTTATCTCTTCTCAGCCTCATGCCTAAAACATGCCTAGCCGCGCCTAAATCTTTCACTTTAAACTTGTCAAGCAAATCGGTTTTTAATTTTTGCTTTTCTTGTTCACAATTTCCAAAAATAAAAAGGTCATCTACGTAAATAACGACAATTAACTTCTTATTGTTTTTAAGCTGCTTTTGATACAAACACGGTTCTATTTTTGATTGCACAAAACCTAAATTCAACATTTCTTTGTCTAATTCCTTGAACCAAGCATTCGAAGCTTGTTTCAATCCATACAAAGAACGCTGCAGCTTACATACTCTGGTTTCTTGACCTTTGACTACTGCTCCTTTCGGTTGGAGCATGTAAATATCCTCTTTAATCTTACCATATAAAAACGCGGTCGTGATGTCCCACTGGTCAATAAACCAACCGTATTCAACAGCTAGCGAGAACAATAATCGTAGCGTGGAGCTTCTAACTACAGGAGAATAAGTCTCAGTATAGTCTACACCACATACCTGTGTGAACCCTTTCGCTACTAGTCTAGCCTTGTACTTCGTTACCTTGCCATCGCTATCTCTTTTGATTTTGAACACCCATTTGCACTGGATAGGCTTCTTATCAGCTGGAAGATCCACCAACGTCCAAGTTTGGTTCTCTCTTAGTGACATAAGTTCATCATCTATCGCTTTTTGCCATAAGTCACTATCGGGTCTCGCCAACGCTTCATTAATATTCAATGGATCACCATCAAGAGTGCTCTCCTTGGCATACATAACATTGCATCCGTACCGATCAACTTGTCTGCGTTCTCTTAAAGGATACCTTCTTTCTGATTCAGGTATTATCACTTCCTCTTCAGTCAATACGTCGTCAGGTACTTGCTCTGTTAGTACTGGTTCAGGTCCTATCTCCTCCGATACTTCTATGTTCTCTTCTACAGCATCACGGTACGCATCATCGTGAGTCTCCAAGAGTTCTGATCTGTTTGTTGATCTGTTTGTTAAACTGGAAGGAACAGAATCTGTATTCAGGTTTATGATCACTTCCGACTCTTTCACGTTTTCTTTCTGAAGAAAAACGTTTTCCAGAAATTTGACATCTCTTGCAGTTGTCACTTCACCTGTCTTAGGATTCATCAGACGATAACCCTTCTGATTATCTGGATATCCAATAAAAATCATCGGTTCCGTCTTCATATCCAGTTTACGTCTCTTTTGTTTTGGTATCAATCTATACGCCAAACAACCAAAGATTTTCAGATGACTTACATCCACATCTTTTCCAGTCCAAACCTTCTCTGGTACTGCATTATTCAATGCTTTCGTGGGGCTTCTGTTTTTTAAGTAAACAACAGTATTAACAGCCTCGGCCCAATACTTCTTGCTCAAGTTCGATTCTGACAGTAATGTTCTGGCCTTTTCTATTATAGTCCGATTCGCTCTTTCTGCAACAGAATTTTGTTCCGGCGTGTACGGTACAGTCGTCTGGTGTTTTATACCTGCAGACTTCAAAAATGATTTAAATTTACCATTACAGTACTCTGCGCCGTTGTCAGATCTCAGACATTTAATAGATTTACTAGTCTCATTCTCGACTTCCGCCTTGTATTCACGGAACTTCTCAAAAGTTTCGCTTTTGTTCTTCAAAAAATAAACATGCGTCTTCCGAGTATAATCGTCGATAAATAGAAGAACATACCTCGAACCACTGAACGACGGCTCCTCGATTGGTCCACAAACATCGCTAAAAACCAACTGTAAGACCTCGTTTGCTCTCGTACCTTGGTTTTTAAAAGGACTTTTGCATGTCTTTCCTTCAACACATGGAATACACGGCTCGCATAAATCAGTACTCTTGAATTCCATACCACTTACTAAAACTTTCATTTTATTCATATAATTACGCGATAAATGAGCTAATCTTTTATGCCAAATGTTCGAAATATTTTCATTTTGTTTTGACAATGTCACATTCACGACGTTATTTTTCTTTTCTGTCAATTCATAAATTCCGTCGACCTCTTCACATGTTGCAACCATTCGATTCTTATTTTGAATGATGCAACCTCCTTTGTCAAAATTCATGGAATATTTTTTCTTGGTCAAATCGCTCACCGAAATTAGGTTCATGGATAAATCAGGAACATGTAAAACGTTTTCTAAAATTAATTTTTCGTTTTCGCTGACTTGTGGCTCAGCATTTCCTCGTCCTTTAACCAACAATTTCTCGCCGTTTGCTACTGCAATCTTCATGTTACCTTTTTCAGGTGTATAAGACAACAATTTGTTTTTATCGTGGGTCATATGATTTGAGCACCCACTGTCTAAATACCACTTGTCTTTGTTTATCGCCTCCTTTGTATTCAGGCAGATATTCGCGGTTTTGATCCGCTCCTTGCATTCGGACGCCTTGTGGCCTTGCTTGTGGCACTTATAACACTTGTAGACAAACTTCTGCTTACGATCGTTAGTTTTAATATTAGATCTTGCATCGTTCTGTACTTTACGTGTAACTAAGGCTTGTTCGTACTCTGTGTTCAACTTACTTTGTCTACTTCCTTCTTGTAACAATTTCATTTTAATTTGCTCTAACGTGATCTCTTTTCCACTATTATCTACAGCCATTATAAGAGGGCTGTAATCAGCAGTCAACCCACCCAGCAAAATCGATATGATCCAATCATCAGGGATTTGAGCATCAATATCGGACAATTGTTGTGTCAGGAATGTAATTTTGGATATAAAGCTTTCCATAGAATCGAAATTCTGTAACTTACAGTTGAAAAGCTCTCGCTGAATATGTATGCGTCTTCCCCAACCTTTGTCTTCATACGCTTTCTGTAAGCTGTTCCAGGCTTCTTTCGCAGTCTTCGCATTGTAGACGTGGGTAAAGCACTCTGGTTCTAACAACAAGCATATTGTCGTTCGTGCCTGCCGGTCTACGTCAGCATTTACTACATCTGTAGAAATTACTCCCCACCAGTTTTTATTCTCCAAGTAATTTCGCACCAAGAATTTCCAGTTTGGGTAGTCGGACGATCCTTTCAGCTTCTTTATTCCACTTATGCCACCTTCAGCAGACATAATTGAAATTTCGTAAATTTCACACTTATCGTACTCAATTAATATTAAAACCACTCAACTTATTATGCTCTAGCACTATCAGAGCATGCAAAAGGGCAATAACTTATTAACCTTTTATTCTGGGCCCATAACCTATTGAATATTGATTATAATAAGAACAGCAGCAGTGGTCAGATAGTTGAACATATATTCGTGGTCCATATTTTTATGTGCAAGTGACAAGTATAAAACATAAACAACTCGTAACTATGAATATTTAAAATCAGACAGACATGTGTAAATAGGATTATACACAAGCCAGTGGCATACAATATGCGACCTCCAATACAAAGTACCTATAGAAACCAGAAAGAACGTCTGTTCTAACTGCGATAGAAAAAGCAATGTCAGTAACCCTTTTGGCTATTTCGTATAAAATAGCATGACTATTAATAATAACACCATACGCCGGAGCTGTATCAACCCCCTAAGAATGTTCTCGAACCAACTGAGAGTCTTCCTCCTGGGCATGCGTTACCGTGGCCGACTTGGAAATCTTTAAGCAGTTGTCTCGAACGTCGTAGAGTGAGAACGGTAGATCGGTAGGTATTTGACAAAAAAATACAATATTCAATCAAATTCGTTTATTTATTTAAAAAAAAATTACAGACTAATTTATAACAATCATACTTAAGTATGATTGTTATAAATTATGTGAGCCCATATCGGTAGAAATACCGAAAAATCGGTAGGTTCGAGACCACTGTCTTTAAGATTCGAACCCAAGTCGGCCGTAGCAAAGACAAACTCCAAAGATGAGGGGTTCACGGACGGCTCCGATCTCAAGTGCGTATGCGGCACCTTCCTACAGAAAATGCACCACCTTCCATCCTGGGCCGCATGCCTTGACACCTGTGCACTTGATGATCTTATAATTGTGTCAGCGGAGTTCGCGCAGCTGAATTTGGGGCCAAAGATATTTGGATTTTTTGTCTTCGATACGCTAAGAAGAACAAGTACCTCAATGAGAGATGAAATAAGCTCCGAAAAACCTTAACAAAAATATCCATAACACAAAATATTCACCAGTTTCACTGATAAGTAAATTAATCATCTAATGAACGTTTAATTCATTTCTTCTGAATTAAACTTTCATTAGATGATTTATTTGACCCAATTACCATGACGTCTTCAGTCCTAAACATCAAAGGGCAGGACCTTTCACTATTGATGGCCTGTAAAGATTTCTTTAACCTTTTGTGACCTCTCATGACTCTTCTAAGTGCCTGGAGAAATTCAATGTTTTCTGTAGTGGGAATTATCAGGTCGACGGAAAAATATTGCACAAGAAATTGTAAATCACTAGAATTTTCCGGAATATTTAGTATTGATCTGGGATACGTAAGAATATTGTAGAAGATTCTCGAAGCTATCACATCAAGGGTATATAAAGGCGCGCTAGTGAGGATAGGTAATAGGTAACACGGGCTGGTGTCCGCAACTCCACGTCAATGCGCGTATTTTGCGTACGGCGCTAGTGAGGATTTGGTTAGTTTGTGAAAATGATTAGTGAACATCAACTTCGAACGATCATCTTTTACGAGTGGCGTCAGGGACACAACGTGAGTGTGGCTACCGCTAACATCACCAAATCGTTCGGTGAAGATGTTGTATCGCGATGGAAGATAAGCCGCTGGTTTGCTCGCTTTGCATTGGCAGATATAACTCTTGAAGATCACGAGCCATCTGGGCGACCATCCACCTTCGACGATGAGGAATTACTCAGGCAATACCTCAATATGGCAGTGGACAATTTCTTTTCTGCACAGCCTCCGGAATTCTGGGCGCAGGGCATCAACAATCTACCAACTAGATGGGTCAGAGTAATAGAGTTATTTGGGGATTACATTACTGATTAATTATTGTAAATAACAAAGTTATCAATAAATTCATTAAGTCTTATATCTTGGTGCAAGACTTTTCCGCCAACCTGTTACAATTATTACGGTACGCTGTTATTGTTTGAATTTATGTTGAATATAGTGTTATTGTGTAGTGTGTTGGTCCAATTTATGGTAACGGCTCTGACTTAGGAGTTTGTCAGTCGTGGGATCGAATTCAGGCAGGCGCTTTACCTTTTGTAAATAATTTCATCAGCGCTGCTTTGAAAACGGTGAAGGAAAACATCGTGAAGAAACCGGCATGTCCTAAAATAAAATAAAAAATCAAAGACATGTGACATCTACTAACCCGCACTAGGCCCGCGTGGTAGCCCACTCCTTCTCGAAAAGAGGAGGCCTGTGTCCCACATTGGGAACATCACAGGCTAATTATGCACTCTTTCTGACGCCACAGTGAACGAAACTGAACGGTCACGTCGAGTCGCTGTCGCTGAATCGGGTATACTCGGCTTCAGTCGGTCAGTGAAGCTGAATGGCGTATTCTCAAAAAATTTAAGACATATCTTGGCACCGCACTGGGTCCGCGTGGTAGATTACAGCCTACTTCCTTATAAAGAGTTCTCTCTTCAAGCCTGTATCCTAGCAGCTGCAGTGGAACAATTGTAGGCTGATCGTGATATATTGTAAATGAGATACAGGTTTGCTTGTAGAGAAAACCGCATGACATTAGGTTCCCTTTAAGTGCCTTACGGTTATTTTGTGTCGATGAGTCGGTGTCAAAAAACGAAAATGCGGAACTAGCGACACCGACTTCCAAAATTAAAGTTATTTTTCACTTTGTAGTGTTTTTTTATTTTTTTATGAAAAAGTTTTTATTTTTTACTTTTTAGTTATACATACCCCAAACAAATTCATATAACACTACTTGCTATGTAAATATCAGTGACAGGATGCTGCATCTGCGTTTATAGGGTACAGACGTGATGTTATGTTGAGCGATTGCGTAAATAATGCATAGATATGCGATAGCAGCAATCACGGTTGTTTTACTGGTATTTATTAAAGAGTTCCCATGTCTGTCTCCGAAACTCATCACTAGATCTTTACGAAATTTAAATCGGACCATTTTGGGATAAACCTCTATCGAACACAAAAAGAATTTTGCAAAACCGTCCGCAGTTATGCCCGAGCATACATTAAAAAAAAAAAAAATTGAAACATCCGAATTGATAACCTACTCCTTTTTGAAGTCGGTTAAAAAAAAACTTTTATGTCTTCAGCTCTTTTTGAGGTTACCAAAGTAAATCTTGAAAACGAACCTGACATGAAGTACTCAAAACGGTGAACGAAAACATCGTGAGGAAACAGGCATGTATTAAAACTAAAAAATCGAAGATATCGGTACTGTCCGAGACAATGGCGAAATCGGAAGTGCATGTGTGGTTGTTATGTAAAAACAACAACAACAACAACAACAACAACAACAACAACAACAACAACAACAACAACAACAACAACAACAACACAACATGCGATGCAACTCGCCTTCACGCACACATTCACAGCGTGTTTTGAAGATAGGTACCTCCCTTCGCCATGCGGCTGGTCGCATACCAAATCGCCACCCCATTTACACAGATCGATAAAAATCGGAGGTACATTTTGCATCAAAATATTGACCTTCATGCGGTGAACGATCGCCTGCGACTGAGCATTCTCACGGTCGATTTCAGTCACCCGCCGCATGCGACCTATCGCCGCACGAGAAAGATTGGAACCTACTTTAGTTTGGAACTCGCAACCTGTATAAAGCCCGCATAAGGTATCTATCACTGACTATAGCTGACTCCTGGCCACCGTAGGCGCGGGCTTGCGGACGGCGAGCAATGGGCAGTTCGCCGTCTGGTAAGGACCAGGCTCGGGTCAACGGAGCGTTGTGTTCCACGCGCGCCTCAAAAGAGATGTCAGCAGTAACTGACGGGGTCCACTGGGGCCGATGCTTGCCAGGGTCGCGGGTTGTTCGAAAGAGTTACCGTGGCTCTCGGCACTGGCAACTGAAGGAACACGGGTGGGTTTTAGTCAGTAAAAGTCTGACACGCCCTCCCGTTCTGCCCAGAGCGGGAGAAGTTTTTTTGATAAATTCCCACCCAAAAAAAAAGAAAAGGTATCTATTACAATCTACACTACCAGAGTGTTAACAAACTACCAAATTTGAACAACAAAACTTCCCATTAAAAGTACCAGCGAACATGGCAAACACACTGCTTAACCCGCAAGGGACTTAGTAAGTAACTTTAAACCCTTTCAAAGTTAAATACGTACTCCCAACAGAGTTAAAACTCGCATGGGGGTTGAAAAGTAAATATATGTAGGTCTCACGGGGTCGGTGACTTTATTTTTAAGGATGTGTGGCTTGTTTGTATGTAATAATTAGCACCCGTATTTATTCATAGGGGTTTTAGCTAAATAGATAATGCGTGGAGTTATTAGCTTTAGGAAAATCAGCTAGGTATTCAATAAACATTTTTTGACATTAATCGACCAAATGTGTGGAACAGTTTTACAGCTGATTTTATTTCGTGATTTTAGTGTTGGTCTAAAAACAAAAGCAGTCGTTTGTTTTATAGTTTTATTTTTTAGGGTCAACAAGGAACCCTTACAGTTTCGCCATGTCTACCTGGCCATCCGTCCATCAGCAGCTTAGCTCAGAAACTCTTAGTACTAGAAAGGTATAATTTGGCATGGATATACATATTAATCACGCCGACAAAGTGGTAAAATAAAATCATGAAAAATATTTTTTTTTTCGAGTACCTCATCTACACGTAAAGTGGGATGTTTTTTTCTTTTTCTCGTCCACCACATGGTGTGGGGTATTCTTGGATAGGTCTTTCAAAAATCGCGGGCTTGTGTCAACAATTTTTCCATTCAGGATCCGTTTGTGAAATATTAAGACCTTAAAGTGCTTCTTTTTTTGCTTGAGTACGTATAGTTTTTATTGTATTTGTTGGTATATTGGCGTGGCTAGCTGACATATAGCAAATCATTTAATTTGGTGTTCTGTGTCTTGTAATGGTAATTACTTTGCATACCTTGCATTGTATTCAATCAAGTATTTTCTAACTGAACAGACAGCAGTACTGCTGGGGAGTCTGTTGCGCCACTTCTCCCCAGTGAAAGCACTAGGAAGTGGTGAAGGGCGGACGTTTTGGGGGACTGTCTTTTGTAATTTTGACGTTCAAAAAGTGCTGATTCTCAGCCTAGTTTGAATAAATGACTTTTGATTTTGATTTTTGATTTTGCTAATTTTTGTCACTCAAGCCGCCTCCAGCTAAGTGGTTGTTATTGGACATGTGTAAAAATTCACTGGGGTCGGACCTATGGAAGGCGTACGAGGGACCGAAGCCAACTCGCAGAGGCCCGTTAGACGTTTTCAATTAAATGAGGCACCCACCTACGATTATCCCTGTTCGCACTATGCAAGTGCACCCAAGGACAACCCCCGATTGGTGTAGGACTTTTGCAGGATATGGAAACAAAGATATTGGATTACGGGTTTGGGTGGCTAAAGTGAACTTTTTATGCCAGTGCCTGACCAATGTTTTATATAAATTACACAGTCATTATCCGTTACCTCACAAATCTGGTCCAGTTGAAAACCAGCGTCAGGCACCAGTTGTCTGGCATTTTTGCTGAACTGGGCCTTTTTGGCGCAGCCGTGAGGCACACCTTCCAGTTTAATTTCTTACATCGGACTTTACACTTTGTTATATGATTTTTATTTGTTTTTATCTGATGTATGTCTCAGGTGTACTGTGTGTCTTACAGTCTGTGCTAAATAAATGTATTTTCTTTCTTTCTTTCTTTCTTATTATCATTATAATCAAATTGAGTAGGTACATACTTGTATATTTAGTGCACCGTACGCGGATCAATCATGATGATATATGATATGATATATATTATTATATATATTATTATTATACAAGGTGTAACGTTAAATGCGCAAAACCTGAAAATAGTTTCATCAGAATAACAAGCAGAATTCATTGAACCACTTTTTAATATAGGTCACATTTTTCAAAAAATCTCGATTAAAAACGTTGCCGTGTCTATTTATTAATAGGTCAAGCAACCCAATGTCAGCGCGGCGCAGCGGCCCGGTGACGACTCCTCCCTCGATAAACCGTCGTCGCAGACGCAAGAAACGATCAGAATGGCCAGTAAAACTAAAACAGCACATAAAAACTTTACAATTTTTTTAATGACTTATTTTCTCTCTGAAATAGGTCAATTGAATTAAAAATCAGTTGGCGTGTCTGAGGTTTTGCGCATTTAACGTTACACGTTGTATATATATCATATATCATATATGATACATGATCGCGAAGAACAAGTTTCGCTGAGACTTTGTTGTTTTCGTTTTTTTTGTTTGTTTTTGAAATGATAATATGTATTTAATTACTAGATTTATTTATTTCTAAGTATAAAAAGTATGTAGTAGGTATGTTGAAACTATGTGTACTCCGTCACTGGTTCCTAATGGTTCATTAGAAAACCAGCATCAGATAGCATCTGCCTGGAATTAATTCTGAAATGAAAACTTTTTGGCGCAGGCGTTAGGCACACATTATTGTTGTTTGAAAAATTATTTTGATCATATTTTGTTAATTTTTTATTTTGTGTTTCACGAACTACAGACATGTCCAAATAAATGTTTTTCTTTCTTTCTTTCTTTCTTTTATTTAGACCCCAATATCCCCAATTAAAATAACATTGCAAAATGGCTTCCACAATTCTATCTTTGTCTTCAAATAGAAACCAATACTGAACACAAACAATCAGTTACTTGAATGAATACTAAGAAAAATAACTATTTTCTTACCATTAACCTACTTCACACAGGACGATGCAATGTTTGCATATTATAATTAGTTGGTTTACTAATTAGTACGTGTCATGTCTTGCATTTAGATGTATGGTTATTTATGACAATGAAGGACGTCTTTTTTTTTAATAGATTTAAATACGTTTCTTCAATAATTCCGAGAAAATAAGATTATAGCGCATTATTTTGATAAGATTCGTAAAAACGTAAGTTTGTAAATATAGAAAGATAATAATAAATAGTTGCTTACCTTATCTGCTTGTGGCGAAATTGATAGAAATCTGCAACAAAACAGTGAACATTATTAATCTTAAATACTGAATGATTTTTTTTTTCAGGCTCCAAATTTTTACAGGATGTTCTACTAATTAATATGAACAACTTTCACTACCAACCAACACTGAAATCATGAAAACAAAATCAGCAGGGACGATCGCTTTTGGTTTGGACATGGCCTTACGCTACACTTCGCCTTCTTATTTGCGCTGGACCTAAGACCACGTTCACAGCCTCGAGCGATGCGACTTGCGTCAAGAGACACGCGCGTGTAAATATCACGATCCTACCTGCATAACACGAGACAATGACATACCTCAACATGACGAAGATAAGGACACCCTTTCATCAAGCAAACGCGTCATTCTGTTATCGCAAACTAGTCATCATGTAACTATTCGCAATTAAGATTCCACCCCCACGGGCTCCACTGTTATCGTAGACTATACAACGTGTAACGTTAAATGCGCAAAACCTGAAAATATTTTGATCAGAATATGGAGCACAATTAATTGAACCATTTTTTAATATAGGTCACATTTTTCAAAAAATCTTCATTAAAAACGTTGCCGTGTTATTAATAGGTCAAGCAAGCCAATGTCAGCGCGGCGCAGCGACCCGGTGTCGACTCCTCCCTCGGTAAAGCGTCGTCGCAGACGCAAGAAACGATCAGAATGGCCAGTAAAACTAAAATAGCACATAAAACCTTTACAATTTTTTTAATGACTTATTTTCTCTCTGAAATAGGTCAATTGAATTAAAAATCAATTGGGGTGTCTGAGGTTTTGCGCATTTAACGTTACACGTTGTATAAGTAGCGACTTTATTGTATTCGAGGTCATTCCTACCTCTTAGTAGAACTAAGCATTTGTATAACATTTATTAAAATAGAATAATTTTTTATTTTAAATCTCAATCTCACTTCATTAACTCGCGCGCGACGCCATAGGCTATTTCCGTCCATCGCTCTGCAAGTCGCGTCGCTGTGACTCGTGGCATGCTCTAAGCAACTTCTTTCATTTGTTTTCTCCGCAATCGCTGTCAGAAGACGCGTGTCGCTTAAGCGCGTAGCTCGTGGCCACGGCGTAAGGCGGTCGTATTCGTCCAACGCAAGAATAGTAAAGGCGCTCCCTCACCAGATGCATTCGCCTGTAATGTAACGTTACAGATTCGAGCATTACATCAGTGAGGGGGGGAAATCGAGCATTGCAGCGCGCACCTTGTAATTATACAAAACGAGTATTACATCAGTGAAGGACGCGCACCGAGCATTACAATTCGCACCTTGTAATGATACAATGTGTAATACCTTGATACAACTTGTAACATCAATGCGCTCCACTTGTAATTAAATGTGTCCGGCGGGCCGCGGAGCGCTCCCCGCCCCGCAATCTGTAATGTTACATTATACGTGAATGCTCGTCAGTCAGGGAGGTAGTATTATAATGTAATGCTCAAAGTCAAATCTGTAATGTTACATTACACGCGAATGCTCGTCAGTCAGGGAGGTAGTATTGTAATGTAATGCTCAAAATCGAATTTGAAATGTTACATTACAGGCGAATGCCCCTGGTGAGGGAGCATCTTAAAGTCACCGTTAACAGAACCATAGTCAACCATACAATTCTAACGATCCTGTTACAATATCCGAACTAATGTTATTGCAAGGCAGTCAACTGTAAAGGCTTGAATATACGGCGCCAGTACGTGGTAACCGAATTGGAAATGCTAAATCAACTATGCTTAAATCAATATAGATAACTGTGAGCAGCCGTTAACACGTGGGCCTAGCACGTATTCGAAATATTTTAACATTGAAAATACACGTTTCTCTGGTCATATTTATTAATTTAATTTATTTCAATGTCTTCGACATATCTTGGGGCCCTGGGGTCTCGGAATTTCGGAAGGGGCCGAAGCCAACTCGCAGAGGCCCCTTAGACAATTTTAAATAATGAGGAGGAACCAGCCGACGATTATCCCTGTATGTACTATGCAAGTGCATCCAAGGACAACTCCCGGAAGGTCCAGGACTATTGCAGAATATGGAAACAAAATATATTGGGCTATGGGTTTGGGTGGCTATAGTGAATCGGTAACCTTTAACTACTCAAGCGTTACGTCTCTTTTCGCGCCGACACGCGTATCTGTTACGGTGCTCCCAGCTGAAATCGCGCGATTTCGCCGCGTTCTCTAAAACTACGATATCTCAGAAACTGGAATTAAATTGGACCCTAGGCACGCCAGACTGAATCAGCTTGGTAACCAATGCGCAGTTTTTGACAGCGAACTGAATCAGCATGCGTAACGCACGAGTGGCTAACTGTAGAAGGACTATGTCCCTTTTATTTATGAACACACACGTAGATACAGATACGACACATAACTTTTAAGTACAAAGATTTTGCTTAATTCCTTTATCCTAAGTACTGGTTCACCTGCTCCTTAGATGACCTAAAGAATGCCATTGGTGCCGCAATAAACGTGGCCACTTACTGGGCTTAAACTATATATTTTTTTTAAATTAACAAGGAAGAGTACCACTGACAAAAGAAGATGAATTCTTAAGTTTCTTCCAGCAGACCTGCGAAAGGAGAAAGACTTACGAAGAAGAAAAGTTTTAAGTCATTCTACATTTATATCTGGATGATACTAATTGTGCTTGTGGCAAAATTTAAAACAAAATTCTATTTATAATAATGCTATATTGCTTGTATTTTCAATTTTACAGTAGAAAACTAGACAGTATAAAACTGCCATGAGATTCCAAAACTTGTTAGTAAAATATAAGAAAGAGAAAAAACAATAAATTGTTTATTTCGCATAAAATAAAACGCACATTACAAAAAAAAAGACATAAAATACACACATACAAAGTAGCCAAAAGCCTCGTATTCAACCAATCAAAGTTTCTCAATTTTTTTCTTATTATGGTACTGATCGACGCCGTGTAAACGGAGTCTCAGCCTTACTTCCGTTTCCTAGCATGTTACACTATAATAACTTTAGTAAAGTAGTCGCAAGTAGGATCTGCTGAGGAAGAGGTCCTGGGTTCTATCCCCAGGTCGGGGGTTCGGGTTGTTTTTGAGATTTTCATAAGGATTTTTTTTAGTAGAGGGCCGGAGTCTGCGGGAGCCTGGATTTATGCCCGGTTACTGGCAATTGGCTCGCCCCTATTACGTGTAACTTAAACCTGAGGCGAGAACTGGTGGTACTAAAATGACATTGTTTATTCTGTAAATAGGATACCGGAATCACTTTTACACGTTATACAGTGAAACCTGGTTAAGTGGGCCTTGGATATGTGAGAAACCTCTGTAATTGTGAATTACAATGAGGTCCCGACACTTTTGATTTCGATATTTTCAGTACTCGGCATTTCAATCTTAGACATTTTAAGCTTTGGTATAACAATTTTTGATATATCGATATAATCGATATTTCGAGGGGCCCGTGGCTAAATGGTAACAGCCGCACAGGTCGATCGATCAGGTCAAGCTACGCTTGCCGCTGTTGGTATGTGGATGGGTGACCATCTTTACATACCGAGACCCCTCCGTGCCTCGGAAAGCACGTTAAGCCGTTGGTCCCGGCTGTCATTCGTAGATCTTTGACAGTCGTTACGGGTAGTCAGAAGCCCGAATTTCTGACAACCAGTCTTACCTAGGGGTATCGTATTACCCAGTAACTGGGTTGTGGAGGTCAAATAGGCTGTCGCTCCATGTAAAATACTGGTATTCAGCTGTATCCGGTTAGACTGGAAGCCGACCCCAACATAGTTGGGAAAAGGCTAGGCAGATGATGATACAATCGATATTAAAATTTTCGATGTTTTGAACATTGACATTTTACCCGTAGATATTTTAATTTTCGACGTTCAAATATGTACCCGTCAAAACACATGGACGTGAAGACGCAGGCACAAACTAGTAAAGGAAAAGCAGAACAGTACTCTCGTAGAATACATCTAAGCGTGTAAATAATACAGCTCTAATCATCAAATAATACAAACTTCAACTGAAGAAACTTGTTCAAAACTTAGTTCTGTCTTTGGCTTCAACGGTCAACTTAGTATATCTCGTCTCATATCTTGATTTATCTTCTTCAGGAGTTTGTTAGCTTCATGTTAAGTGGAATGAAGTAGACAAGTCCTATTATTTTGTGAATTTAGTTGTCATTGAAGTCAAATAATTAAATTAATTATATCTAAAAAAGAAAGTTTAAATGATGGTGTGAAAGTTTCAAGAGACTGTGACTAGAAAAATATAGCTATTGCAAAAAGTACAATTTCTAGAGAAGAGGGAAACGTTATTTGTCCTTTAAGACACCAGCCAGCCAGTACAGACGCCAGCACATCAAGCTACCCGAAACTGTCAAACCCAATCAACGTTGAACCTTATAATTTAGGGATAAAGTTGAAAATCTATTAAAGAAATTCGACAGATTGTAGTAGCTTGATCTGCTGGCGTCTGTACCTACATACGACGACAACACTTGCAAATGTGGTGATGTCATGAGCAGACTAAAAAACCGGTCAAGTGCGAGTCAGACTCGAGCACCGAGGGTTCTGTACTTTGGAAGTATGTAACAAAAAATTTACTTTTTTCGGATTTTTTCCTATACTTGTGCTACATGACATTACTTCTTGTCAAGTTTCATAATTCTAGGTCAACGGGAAGTACCCTATAGGTTTTGATTTCCTTGCGAGTGTGCAGCATAAAAGGAACATAAACGCCGCCGCGCCGGTATCTTTTGATTGCGTTGACTTAGAACTTTGATTTTTTTTTGAAAAAAATAATGAGTGGAATGGAGTGGAGCTATTAAGTTGAAATTAATGTCAAATACTCGGTATTTGAAATTAATTTCAACTTAATAGCTCCACTCGTTCTTGAGAAAAAACGTCTTGACAGACGTACAGACAGACGAACACCGAAGTGATCTTATAAGGGTTCCGTTTTCGTTTTGGGATACGGAACCCTAAAAAATATCTTTGTCCAGAAAAAAGTGAAAAGAAACCTCTGTTCTAAAATTAGTAAAAAGATTCACTAATCACTGTTAGTAAAACTTAGGTGAAGTTAGCTTGAAAAGAGCTGTCGTTGTACTTGATGCTAGGGATTGACAGATCACTTCACGCGAGCAGTTCACCTAAGTTTCCGCGGAGTGATTTTACGGATCGGTTGTACCCGACCTTGATAATTATGGCAAATCAAACTTCAGAAAGAGACTGTGTGTGTGACAAGGACGACACTGCAAAGCTAAACTTTTCCCGATTATTACGTCACACCCACTAGATCAATGGTAAAAAAACCTTATTTCTCTCTCATATAATGTTCAAAGGAGGGGCTTGTGGCTAAGTTATAACAGCCGCATGGGTCGGTCGATCAGGTTAAGCTACGCTTGCCGCGGTTGGTCCGTGGATGGGTGACCATCTTCACATACCAAGACCCCTCCGCGCCTCGAAAAGCACGTTAAGCCGTTGGTCCCGGCTGTCATTCGTGGATCTTTGACAGTCGTTACGGGTCGTCAGTAGCCCGAAAGTCTGGCAACCAGTCTTACCAAGGGGTATCGTATTACCCAGTAAATGGGTTGTGGAGCTCAGATAGGCAGTCGCTCCATGTAAAATACCGGTATTCAGCTGCTTCCGGTTAGACTGGAAGCCGACCCCAACATAGTTGGGAAAAGGCTAGGCAGACGATGATAATGTTCAAAGGGAGGAATTAGTTTTCGAATTGTTTCAACCAACCACAGTCTTTGTAAACAACATTCTAACACGTGGAGTTGAAATTAAATAGTATGTCCACTGAGGAATAAGGAAAATAAATCATAATATTAGGTAGTGGACTAACTAGGGTTGTCGATCACAAAAACTGAAAAGCTGGACGGATTTATTATGATTATTTCGAACTGGCCCGCACGGTTTTTCCCGCCACTATAGTGCATCACGTATGTTTGCGGAGGCGCGCATCTATTGCTTCTACGCTACTCTGCGCAAGCGGTGCGCGTCAATGCTGAGCAGAGTACGGGCTAGTCGCAACAGTGTTTAAGAATGATACCAGCAGCCAGCACACTTGACTGACTGTACAGACGCCAGCACATCAAGCTACCCGAAACTGTCAGATTTTCCCAATCAACTTTGAACCTTATGATTTAGCGATAAAGTTGAAAATCTATTAAAGAAATCTGACAGATTGTAGTAGCTTGATGTGCTGGCGTCTGTACATGGGTCGATGTATTAATGCTCACATGAGTATTTATACCTCGATTCATGGGTCGGGCAGGGCTTCCGTCCTTACGAAAAGTGCAATAACTCGGATTTTGGGCCTGTCAGGGTTATATGTATACCTGCATATACTTAATCAGCAAAAAAAAAACTACATTTTCTTCTTGGACAGTTTTACGTATCTATCACGAATCGATAACATGTATAGTAAAGAAGATACAAACAAATCAAAAATAAAATATTTAACCGCGTTTTTCTCGCAAGCAGCTTGAACCTAGTTATTGCACTTTTCATAAGGACGGCAGAAGGTACGAGTAGATTAAGGTTGTATTACTAACACTAGTTATAAGTTATTATTCTACTAACAAATTGGATCCTAGCTATCTTAAATATTATTATTATTATGAAAACATCGAGATTTCTCGCACAAATTTTTCACAGACTCATAGCTTTCTGGAATAAATTCTCTTAATGATGGTGAAAACCGCGTAGTTTAGAAGAAAAACGTGTTCACGAAGACCGACATTGTTTTATTGTACAGACGCCAGCGCATCAAGCTACTAAAATCTGTCAAATTTCTTTAATAGATTTTCAACTTTATCGCTGAAGCATTAGGTTCAAAGTTGATTGGGAAAATTTGACAGTTTCGGGTATCTTGATGTGCTGGCGTCTGTACGTACAGATGAAAATCTTACACTTTTTGTTAATGTGGTGCAGAGCTTTTATTTTATTTTATTTATTCGGGAAAATAAACAGTTATACATTAAAATATTATAGTAAGTTACAAATACACAAAAATTATAAATGTATGTATACACACCCACCACACCACCATATGTATATACCTACGATATTTTTTACAATATATTAAAATTTATATCTAACAGTGCGCTATTCTAAGCTGTTAAAACAGAAAATAGTTAGTAATGAACTCATAAAAGCACTTACAAGAAGTCAAAACCAGTTAATATTCAAGGGTTTTCTTTTTTTTTTTGCCATACAACAAGGTAGACACTGTTAGCCTGCGTCATCTCCGCGTCGACTTTCAGGTCTTTCGATCCAGGGACAATGTGGACAACTTGTCTTTGGTTTTCTCTAGCTCTTCCCGCCATAACTACGGGGTCTGCTGTGACGCCTTCTGACTCTGTCAAAAAAAGCCGCCAAACTGAAAGGGCACTGGGCTGACTACGTCTACCGTAAGCTCAATGAGCTGTAGGCCAAAGACGCTGATCTAGAAAAAAATATTAAATTCAATTTTTGCCAACCCTATACCGAATTGACATGGCCGTCCCTGAGAAGAGCCTTCGGCTTATTATGAATAAATAAGCAAATGTCTTATTTTTTAAAGAAATAATCTCAGAATATCAAAGTATAATATCTTGTTTTACGTAGAAATCAGGCTTATCGAAAAACAAAATGGTTGCTCAGAAAATTATAAGACGTTATTACTTAAACATTATTATTTAATACAATCCTCCATTTAATATACTTCCCGTATTATTTCGTTAATTATATTTTCTACACTAATATTATAAAGAGGAAAGATTTGATTGTTTGTTTGTATTGAATAGGCTCCGAAACCACTGGACTGATTTGAAAAATTGTTTTACCATTAGAAGCCAACATTATCCCTGATGAACATAGGTTACTTTTTACCGCGGAAAAATGCTTCATTCCTACGGGAAAACGGGTAATAGGACAACGGGTAGTACAGTCTGTAACGTAATCATAGACGCACTATGAATTATATGCATTACTTTTTTTTAAATAAATATTTTCGAATTCCAATTAATTAATTTTAAATGTCGCGCGTTACAAATCTCACATAGCATACAAAAAAGTTAGACGTCATCATTTACAAAATATTAGGTCATCCCACTTCCAGTGTCATATTTTTTTATTATTATTATTTTACAAAAACTGACTACTATACTATATAACCTTGTGACACTAATCAATAATCTCCACCACTATTAATCACTCGCTCCCAGACTGCTGGCAAATCTTGAACACCATTTAAAGTACCACTTTCATTTAATTCATCAATAATGCTCTTTAGTTTAATATCTAACTCCTTTTTGGTATTGTATCGAGTACCCGACAATTTCCTCTTGACATGGCTAAAACAATTGAAATCACAAGGATTCATATCCGGGGAATATGGCGGCTGAATAATTTCAATCCATCCTTTATCTTCAATTAAATTCTGAACTATTTTTGATTTGTGCGGTCTGGCGTTATCATGTAAAATTATAGGACTCGTTATATGATGTTCGTCTGCCCAAATAGGAATATTTTCTTCTAAAAATGACTTATATCGCTCTCCAGTCATAGTTGTATTTTCATCATAAGTTCTCCAAAAAGCAATGCCTTTGACATCCGTAGCTACTATTAGTAGTATTTTTCGTTCATGTAGCTCTGCACGTGGTAAATGTTCAGCTGAAGTACCCGGTTCCACCCAACATCGTGACCGATGTCTTTGACGAGGAGTATAAAATTCGACCCAAGTTTCATCAAGGCATATGAATCTATTAAGTATATTTTTCTTACGGCGATACCACGATAAATGGCTACGCGCAGTTTCATAACGAAACTCCTTCTGATCCATGTTCAGAGTGTGGGGCACCCACACTGCACTTTTATTGACCAGACATAAATCCTCCGTGAGTACTCTATGTATAGTGGAATGAGGAATGTTAAGTTGAGTGGAGAGATCACTGACACTGACCCTACGTGACTGACGAAGTGCTTACTTGATTTTGTCCCTTGCTTCTAATCTAGTCGATGATAATGATCGAGGTGCTCGCGGCTCATCTTCAGCTGTGGTTCTTCCTTGTTTGTACATTTCAAGCCATCGCTGTACGGTTCTTTTATTTAAGGCGTTACGACCAACACACTTTACCAGTACTCGTGCGCAACTCCTCCAGAGTAGTTGAGTAAAGCACAAAACTTTAGAAATATACGTTGCTCCACTACATTAATAGATTTTTTTAAATCTTCCATTTTAAATCAATGCACGTCTTGACAAAACAACACACCAAATTAATCTAACATGATTGTACAAGACAACACATGTATTAACTATTGCATACCATTGCGCAATACATAAAGATTGGAAATAAAAAATATGACACTGGAAGTGGGATGACCTAATATTATGCAACTAGTTTGGCAAAGAGTGTGCTCAATATGTAACATAATAATAGACGCATCAGTTACCGTGAAATTTCCGAACATCAAATTACCGTGAAATTTCTCGATTGATTGGAAGATCAGATCACGTTGTGCGTAATTATGCTAAAAATAAAGAAAACTACGTTACAAAAAAGTCATGTGGTAGAAAATCAAAATTGACAGCGAGAGAGAAAAGAAATATTTTAAAACTTGTATCGGAAACAAATCAATCCTCTGAAATTATAAAACGAGATTTAGGTTTAAACGTGCATAGACAAACTATCTGGAGAGTGATAAGAGGAGCATCACACTTGAAGAGACAAAAACTCAAAAGTAAACCCTCATTAAAAAAACAACATATTAAAGTTCGATTGGATTGGGCGAAAAAATACATGCACTGGAAACGGGAATGGAGAGATGTGGTGTTCAGTGATAAAAAGAAATTTAATTTAGATGGACCGGATGGTTACAATTATTATTGGCATGATTTACGTAAAGAGGCTAAAATTTTATCAAAACGTGTTTACAGTGGGGGTAGTGTAATGTTCTGGGCAGGTTTCGGATATAGTGGAAAAACAGATATAGCTTTAATTTCTGGTTCAATAAACTCTAAGAAGTATCGTGATATTCTTCAGAATTATCTTTTGCCACAAGTATCAAAAATCGGTGCTAAAACTGGAAATTTCAGCAAGATAACGCGAGTGTTCACACTTCCAAAGATATGAAGGAGTGGTTTCAGATCAATCTGGTTAATTTATTAGATTGACCAGCTTTAAGCGCAGATTTAAATCCCATGGAAAATTTATGGGGTTACATAACACGCAGATTATATGAAAATAATCGTCAGTTTTACAGTGTTGCAGAACTGAAATCAGCTTTAGTGGATGTTTGGAATGCTGTACCTCAAAAAGAACTTCGAGCTCTTGTAGATTCGATGCCAAATCGTATATTCAAACTCATTTTGAAGCATGGCAAGTCAATCGACTATTAAACTAAAAAATACATCGGCGTTTCTCTTAGTGCGTCTATAATTAAGTTACATGTTTAATACAAAGATTTTCAATATTTCAGTGTACTTTTTTTTTCAAGTACCATTTTATTCCACTCTAATGTTTAAATACCCAGCAAAGATTAGTTTTGTTTTGTTACGCTGTATGAACAGTATATATTATTTAACAAAATAAAGAAAAACTATTGCGTCTATGATTATGTTACAGACTGTATGAATTATCCTTCCGCACTTATCTTTTTCACATAACTTCTAAACGGCTGAACCGATTGGGTTGAAATTTTATATGGGTATTTCGATAGTTTCCTGGATTATTTTAAACTGCTACTACCGGGTCCAATAATTTTAAATATTATTGGACCCGGTAGGTGGCGCTGCTGTCGGTATGTCAACTACAAAACGGCTTGACCGATTGGGTTGACATTTTGTATGTGTATTTCCATAGTTTCACAGACACGAATGAATTAAGCCAACCTAATCTATCTTTATATACATATACAACGTGTAACGTTAAATGCGCAAAACCTGAAAATAGTTTGATCAGAATAACGAGCAGAATTAATTGAACCACTTTTTAATTTCGGTCACATTTTTCAAAAAATCTTCATTAAAAACGTTGCCGTGTCTATTTATTAATAGGTCAAGCAAGCCAATGTCAGCGCGGCGCAGCGGCCCGGTGACGACTCCTCCCTCGATAAAGCGTCGTCGCAGATGCAAGAAACGATCAGAATGGCCAGCAAAACTAAAACAGCACATAAAACCTTTAAAAAAAATTTAATGACTTATTTTCTCTCTGACATAGGTCAATTGAATTAAAAATCAGTTGGGGTGTCTGAGGTTTTGCGCATTTAACGTTACACGTTGTATAAATAAATCAATTACATTAACCACATTATTTCAGCAACATATTTTTGAACGGCGGAAATTCCAAATTCTACGTGAACGAAGTTGCGGGCGGGTTCTTGTCTTTTATAATAAGGCTGTACTGTATCACTGCTGGGTAAAGACCTTCCCCAAGTCCTTCCAGGAAATCTTTCCTTCGCGCCACCTCCAGCCACTCGCGGTACGCGTTCAAGTCATCTCGCCCCCTCTTTCTGGGCCCAATATTTTCTTCAATGTGTTTTTACATGGAATTAAAAGGTTTTCGGGTTGAATTTCACAGCAATCAAGTTTTCCCAGGTGTAAGTTTTATTGTAGAATTGCTGCTGGGGAGTTTGTTGCGCCACTTCTTCTCCCCAGCGAAAGCACTAGGAAGTGGTGAAGGGTGGGCGTTTTGGGAGACTGTCTTTTGTAATTTTGACGTTTAAAAAGTGCTGATGCTCAGCCTAGTTTGAATAAATGACTTTTGATTTGATTTGATTTAATAAAAATAAAATTTTTTAAAAATACGTCTCTTCCTTGAACTAAATTCAAGGAACAGACGAATTTTTTTTTTCACTTTCACACTCGCAATATTTGTTTAAAATTGAACATTTTGGACGTTGGGCTAATTCAAAACATTTTGGGAAATCCTAAATTGGCGATTACAAAGCGGTTATTGGGCCTGGTGAATATCCGTAATCCTATACTTATACCTAAGGTACCTAATAGTTGTTAAGGTGCTCGTACGATGGAATTGGCGTATCCGTATGGATAAAAACATTTTGTGAATAATTACTTTCCCCCATAGGCGCGTTATTATCGATCGATAAAATGGTAGATTATTAGCGTGGGCTCCTCTCCTCGAGAGGGACCACTCCCTCTGGGCCTGTGCAGTGGAAAAATTATAGGCTAATTATGTTTTGTTTATTTATTTATTTATTTTACCATTTATGTACAGACATATATAAACAGACAAGAAAAAAAACAGAACAGAAAAATAGGTACAAAGGTGATGCTTATTTCTTAAGAAATCTCTTCCAGCATACCTGCGATAGGACATTAGATAGAGAGATGTAGACAGCGTGTGAAAGAGTAAAGGAGACCAAAAAAATACATAAAATCGTAATTAATTATTTACTTAAAAAACTAAACAAATACTATGAGAATATACTTACATAAATACATACAAATAAACATACATACATAAATACAAACATACAGACATACATACTGTTATGTGGAAGAAAAATATTTGCTTGACCTGTAGACAGTTCTTTCAATTCTGGGTGTTTGTGCACTCACCGTAGGTACTTACTTATTTCGCGCAAAAAAAATTCCCACTGTGAGAAGCGACACATTGCACTCTAACGATAAATACGATTTTCAGTATGAGTGAGCGAGATAATACTATTCAAATGTCATTGTCAACGAAACAGAAACGTGACCATCTTGTGACGCGACCGGGCGAATCTAACGATTTAAATCTTTGGGTAGGTTAGGTAAGATTTGTATTTGTAGAGGTACCTACATACGATACCGACGTGTTTCTTAGTAAGGCTCAAGGCAATGAAAAAAAAAAACAAGGCTATTTGTCGGCAAAGAAAAAGTGTCCCAAATCATTAAGAGAGTATTTTCCCATTACTTCAACACGTTTTATTAACATTTTAATTGCGCCACGCTCAAATTGCTCAGACTTCTTGTAATAGTGGCAAAGTGAGTGTCGGACTCGCATACGAAGGGTTCCGTACCACCGTACAATATTTAACACTAAGTACATATTAAAAAAAAAATACTAAAACACGTTTCCTGTGTGGGGGTTCTCGTGCAAGAAACGTGTAATTTGTTATTTAATGTTTTACTCTATTTTCTTTTTAACCGTCTTTAAACAAAGAGGAGGTTCTCAATTCTGTTGATTTTATTTTTATCACCTCAGAACTCAGTTATTTATAAGCCGATTTGCAAAATATTTTATTTTTGTTTGAAAGGATATTATTTCAGATTGGTCCCATAGGAACTTCATCAAAATCATTTCAGTAGTTAGGTTTTTAAACCAAAATTATTGGTAAAAAAATCAAGTAAACGAAATTGCGTCGTTTGCTTTCCTACAACTTTTCAGTGGTGGCTTAGTGGAATTATTATGGACTGCATTGTGGCTATAAGTGCCGTATCTTTATATAATTAACCGACTTCGAAAAGGAGGAGGTTCTGAATTCGACAGTATTTTTTTTTGTATTCATTTTACGCGATATCTCCGTCAGTTGAGAATCGATTTTTAATGGCTACGATATGCCTCAGGAGAGGTCCCATATTATTATGCAAACAACGAATATGCGAACCCAACGACAGCGACTTCCGAAATTAATTTTTCAATTTGTAGTGTCTTATTGGAAGTCGGTTTTTTTTTTTTTCTTTTATATTATTTGTTGTTTAAAGCAGCCATAATGGTACTAATTTTGTGTTAATTTCAAGTGTCTACCTACTACGGCTTAAAAGACACCTGTGACTGACAGACGGACGGGGATAGCGGAGCCTTAGTAATAGGTTCCCGTTGGAACCCTTCAGGTACGGAACCCTTATATATGAAGAACAAGTCTTTTGTCGGGTTCATTCATCAAAATGATTTGTCGTATTTCCGAAATAACTGAGGTGTTTTCTTATTGTTATAAATGATTTTTAATTAAGGAAGACTTGGGGATTCATTGTGATTAATGTAGAATGATCGGTCTTGATTAGTGGTATATTAAAAGCCTCAAGGAAGAACGTTAGTTAATTAAAAGAGGCACACCATGGGCTTCACTGCCAGCGTTACTTACTGGCAATTTTTTACATCATTCTGGGATACAACGCGCTGTTTCCCCAGGGGCGCTAATCCCACCGCCAGCAATTAACGAGAAACGAGTAGAACTAGCAAGTAAAAACCAAAGGATTCCGTAGTTGGAATTAATTTATCCCAAGAACAAACTTACCATTGTAGTTGAAAATCATGTTTTCCCATACATTGCAACTGCAAATTTACGTTGGTCGACTATTACTGGTAAACTTGTAAAGCCTACAACTTAGCTGTGAAAGTTTTTTTTTAACTTCGTTATCTACTACTATGAATTACTGTGAATTTTTTCACATATTCAAAACACTTTAAAGCTTACCTAATATTTCACGAAAGAATTTTTATTGAAATTGTTTTCACAAACCCGCAATATTTTTGAAAGACCTATCCAAAAATACCCGACGCAATAGGGTAGACGCGCAAAAAAAGAACATGCCTAACATGCCTGAAACATTTCTAATAATTACTTTTTTCCAATCCCCGAATTAAACCAACTACAACAAAAAAAGGTAGCCTCAAACTAGACTCCATCCACTCAATCTTGTCATTCTGTATCGTCTTAATGAAGCAGGTACCATTTTGTTGATTCTATCCTTAAAGGGTCTTCATTAACCTTCGTTTTTCAGGCCATTTCTCTGAGGCAACGCAATAGAACCACTTACGGGATCAAGTAACAGGTACACCAATAACTAGAGTATGTGGACCTGTTGTAGAGCGCCTTTTAGTCGTAGGTAAGTGAAGTTGCATGTTCAAGCGACGAAAGTACAGACGCCAGCACATCAAGCTACTACGATCTGTCAAATTTTTTTAATAGATTTTCAACTTTATCGCTAAAGGGTAAGGTTCAAAGTTGATTGGGAAAATTTGACAGTTTCCGGTAGCTTGATGTACTGGCGTCTGTACATCGGACAATGTTTTTCAAATGGAGTAGCGCAATGGTATCTACCTACACTAAATTGCGCAGACACTGAAGAACTATTGCAACATATAAAATGATACTCACATGCACACACCTAACTACACACGCACGCACACACACACATACACACATGCATGCACACAAACACACACGCATGCACGCGCAAACACATCCTCGATGCTGAGAATCGCCTTCCTTACAATGCAAGTACTATCCAGAAGCCAAACAGTAGAAGTAATAGCCATTCATACTTGTTCTCGTATAATCCAAGACTACTTTTTTTCTTATTACTCTAACAAGACGCAGTTTTGTACACAACGCCTAAGAAAGAAAGTTTTTACTGTTTTCTCTAGAAATCTAACTGACACTAATGTACAGACGCCAGCACATCAAGCTACCCGTAACTGTCAAATTTTCCCAATCAACCTTGAACCTAATACCAATAGTGATCAAATTGAAAATCTATTAATTAATTTGACAGATTGTTGTAGCTCGATGTGTTGGCGTCTGTAGTTTAGGCTCTGTACAACAAAATGATTTTATTAGCACGATTTATATCGTGCTTTCGAAATGATATTGAGATGCAGAGCTCCACTTTAGAGGAGAAATTCTCGTAATTTTAAGAACGCTAACATTCTGATGTCTGTCTCAATCTGTCAAAACTACCTCTTATTTCCCTATATTTTTTTTTGGCATTGATTTTCGCTGAGATGAAATTGAAACTAGATACTCATCTCTTACGGGAATTGTCCTTCTTACGTATAAAACAAGTTGTACTTATTATTTATTATTTATTTATTATTTTATTTATTTATTTAAATAGAACGGCCGAAGCCAATTACACTATTTAATATAATTTAAAATAAAATAAAATATACTTGATTCAACTCAGTCATGCATTCTTCTCACAAAACTTCAAACATTCTGATAGTGCAAACAGCTTGTTTTATTTATACTCTGAAGTGGAACTTTAAGCAGTTATTTGGGAGCAAGATGTCATTTAGATAATGTCCATCTATAGAGAACCTCTTTAGATACGTGGTCCCGTGTTACTCGAGAACGTTTTAAGTAACTGTGCACGAAACGATCAGTAAATTGTTCTTCTATTATGTGTGTATGGGTGAAATAGGTGATGGTGTTGTTGGTTGTGGTATTTGAATGCCTTGTTGGTGGGTGGCCCAGTGGTAACAGGTAATGGCCACGACTTACATGTTGAAGGTCGTTGGTTCATACCCAAGCAGGCACTTTTTTCATTATTTTTTTATTAGCCACTAGCATCCGCCCGCAACTTCGTTTGCGTAGAATTCAGAATTCCCGCCGTTTAAAATATGTTGCTTTAATAATGTGGTTAATGTAATTGGTTTATTTATCACTACATAGTATAAAACAAAGTCGCTTCCCTGTCTGTCTGTCCCTATATATGCTTAGATCTTTGAAACTCCGCAACGGATTTTGATGCGGTTTTTTTTAATAGATAGAGTAATTCAAGAGGAAGGTTTATATGTATAATACATGCATAATATAGTAGAGAAACACTGATAATTTTAGAGCCATTATTTCTCGTAAAAAGCATAGGATAAAAATCGTTATTGTGGGTTATCCCTAAGAGATAGACATCTACCATTGTGGATTTTTTTGTAGACCTTTTTAAGGTGTACTGGGTGTATATATAATATGCCTCCTAATCTATTTTTATATACATATAGTATATGTATATAAAAATAGATTAGGGAGGCTTAATACATTCGTGTCTGTGAAACCATGAAAATACACATACAAAATTTCAACCCAATCGGCCAAGCCGTTTAGTAGTTGATATACCGACAGCAGCGCCACCTACCGGGTCCAATACTATTTTTAAAATTCGTTGTCAAAATATTATTATTTTGTGGGATTTTAAAATAAAATAGCAAAACAGAAACTTAGTAAGAATATGGTTTTTCTTTTTTTTCTAGAATAGATTAGATTTTATAAATTTAGAGACATGTTGTATATCCAACGACACTGGTTACTTATCTCTTTTGGTGACTGTACAGTACAGCCACCACCAAAAGTGCCGGTTACGTTATTAACTAAACGTCACTTCAACATGTATTCTAGATAAGCCGCGCGTTATCAGCAGGTATGCTCGCTAACAAAGTGTTTTTGTTTTAGATTTAGATTAACGTAATGTGGAGGAAAGATGTTGTGGAAATGTGTGATTTCTTGTTTTTATTTGTAACCAAGTGAATTTCGAGAAATTCACTTGGTTACAAACACACATCATTCATATCGTACGGATCGTATCCAAAAATTTAATTGCCGGCCAGAAAAAAAAAAGTACTGCGGGCGATTCTGGAAAAATCTCACCATGATAACTAAGATGAAGTGAGCTTAGAGTTGACTGTGAGTCATGCTGATGCTAGGGATTGACACTATTAACGACTCACTAAACGCTCACTTCACCCATGTTTTCACGGTGAGATGGTTACAGAATCGCACGGCTGCTGTCTTATGGAAAATTACCTCTTGAGCATTTTTTACTATGACAACGAAAGTCTACCATTAACCCTCCGGCTGCTATTTGACATTGAAAATGTCTAAAATCATATTTTAATAACAAGTTTATAGTTAAAACATGCTTCGATTAAAAGTTGATATAAAAATAAAAACGCAAAAAACGCTTGTTATAAAAATATGATTTTAGGGTTCCGCACCCATAAGGAAAAACGGAACCCTATTACTCCCGCTCTACTGTCCGTTCGTCTGTCCGAAAGTTTGTCACCAGGCTGTATCTCATGAACCGTGATAGTTAGACAGTTGAAATTTTCACAGATGATTTATTTCTGTTGCCGCTATAACAACAAATACTAAAAACAGAATAAAACAAATATTTAAGGGGGTTCCCATACAACAGACATGATTTTTTTGCCATTTTTATAGATAATGATACGGAACCCTTCATGCGCAAATCTGACTCGCGCTTGGCCGGTTTTTTGCTTTTGACTCAATACTCTAATTGGGGTGTATGACGTCTTGCGTTAATTATGTTAAGTATTGAATAGGCTGAAAAAAAAAATAACCGTTTTGTGACCACCAGTACCGGGTGTCATCCATCGCTTTAGTACACATTATATCGTTATCATCTGATATGAGATCGCTAAAACTAACAACAGCTGTTTTTAGCTGTAACACCGTACATATTTCTTTCACATCACAACCTGACGGCGAAAGAGTTATATACACGTACATAGGTAGGTAGGTAGGTCTTTTTCTCTCTTGAATCCATCCAAAGGTTGTCTTTAAAAGATGGCTTTTAGCGATAAGACCGCCCATTGTGTCACTATATGTAGTTTCTATATTTATATCTGTAGCATATATACATACATAAAAGAACATTACCAATTAAGTAATACATACTGAAGAACATTATTAATTATTAATACATAATTATGGTGTACATAATAAAGAATATTTGAAATTCAAATTAAAAATATTTATTTGCCAAAAAATACATTGTTCAACAACGGAAGATCTTGGAATCCTAAAAGTTATTGTATTCTGCCTGCAAGCAAGCCAGCCGTGCGATTCTGCAACCACCTCACCGTGAAAATTTGGGTGAAGTGAGCATGACTCACAGCTCACTCTAAGCTCACTTCACAATAGTTATCACGGTGAGATTTTTCCAGAATCGACTGGCTGGATGAGCCTCGTACAGCAGGGCGGCAGGGAAGCAGGGCAACATGGCACAAATGGGTGGAGGCCTATAATCAGCAGTGGGTGGAATAAGGCTGCCGATTATCCTGATGATGATGATTCAAGAGTCATTTAAGACAGTGAAGGACGAGGTAAATAATATAGAGTAGGCTTTGTCTGAGTCCTGGAGTGGAGACCGCGTATCGGCAAGCGTAGTGTAGGACGCCCCCCCCGCTAGATGGACGGACGACCTAAAGAAGGTGGCTGGGGTAGACTGGATGCGGAAGGCGGAGGACAGGGTGTTGTGGCGTAGTCTGGGGAGGCCTGTGTCCAGCAGTAGACTGCGATAGGCTGAGTTGATTGATTGATTGAGGCTTTGTCTAGCAATGTTAACAAAATACATCCCATTTCACGGCTTTGTTCTCCTGTGTTACGGTAATTTAGTAGACAATTCGAGTAAGACTGAATTCCAGTCTTCTTCGTCGTCCTGTCGATGGTACGACAGAGTATTAACTTTAGTTGGCACAAAACTCCGACATTTTCACAGAGTGTCGGCGGCAGCGCAGACTTCGACGTGGCTGCTATTTTTGGGGCACAGAGGACTGTGATACAGTACCGTAGTACCATCTATCATCATCTGCCTAGCCTTTTCTCAACTATATTGCGGTCGGCTTCCAGTCTAACCAGATGCAGCTGAATACCAGTATTATACATTGAGCGACTGCCTATCTGATCGACACAATCCAGTTAATGGGTAGTACGATACCTCTCGGTAAGACTGGTTATCAGACTTTCGGGCTTCTGACTATCCCGTAACGACTGTCAAAGATCCACGAATGACAGCCGGAACCAACGGCTTAACGTGCTTTCCGAGGCACGGAGGGGTCTCGGTATGTAAAGATGGTCACCCATCCACAGATCAACCGCGGCAAGCGTCGCTTAACTTGATCGATCGACCTGTGCGGCTGTTATTATTTAGCCACGGGCCCCTCTCGTAATCCTATAATGTTTAAAGGACCCAATTCAAAGAATCATTTTTAAAACACTTTATCTATAATTTACCTACTCTACGCATCTTATCTTGATTGTTATAAAAATAATGATTAAATGTTAATGTTGATTATAAATGTAATTTAGAAAAGTTTTAAACTTTTAAATTAATTTGCAGAGTCAATGCGAACACTTTATAAGGCGTCTATTTGAAAAAAAACCTTTTTACACTTCCCTTTGAAACATAAACACGCTTAAAGTTAAAAGTTTTAAAGCTGCAAAGTTGAAAAGTTTGTTGCCACCAAAAATAAATACACTCTTACAAATTACATGGAGTTTAACTGAGAATACACTGACGTGCCTACCAGTATTATAGAATTTTATGTTTTTTTTTCTTTTTTGGTATTGAAATTTAGGACTTCTAGTCTTTTTCTTCTCTCTTTACCAATAAAATAATAGTCCTCGAGACTGTGGAAGATATTACAGCGCACACACAAGTGCAATTTCTCATAGTCCGATGAGCAGACAATCCGACACGACCAAAGGCTGACAGGCCTGTTGGTCTAGTGGTCAGTGGCCCTGACTGCTATGCGCAAGGTCGTGGGTTCGATTCCCACCCAGGACAAATGTTTGTGTGCTGAGCACGATCATTTGTTCTGTGTCTGGGTGTAATTTATCTATAATATGTATGTATTTAGAAATATATATGTATGTTTATCAGTTGCCTAGTACTCATAGCACAAGCTCTGCTTAGTTTCGTACTAGATAGCGTTGTGTGAAAGTTGTGGAATATTATCACTACATAGTATAAAACAAAGTCGCTTCCCTGTCTGTCTGTCCCTATAGATGCTTAGATCTTTAAAACCGCGCAACGGATTTTGATGCGGTTTTTTTTTAATAGATAGAGTGATTCAAGAGAAAGGTTTATATGTATAATACATACATAATATAGTAGAAAAACACTGATAGTTTTAGAGGTTTCTAATGTAATGTCGTAAATAAACACATTTTTTTGCGCTTACATTGTAAACGCTGGCTGAACCCGTCGAGATATATCAAAATAATGTACTACAGTATTGTACACCTTAAAAAGGTCTACAAAAAAGTCCGCGATGGTATATGTCTATCTCTTAGGGATAACCCACAATAACCATTTTTTATCCTATACTTTTTACGAGAAATAATGGCTCTAAAATTATCAGTCTTTCTCTGCTATATTATGCATGTATTATACATATAAACCTTCCTCTTGACTCACCCTATCTATTAAAGAAAACCGCATCAAAATCCGTTGCGCAGTTTTAAAGATCTAAGCATGCATAGGGACAGACAGACAGCGGGAAGCGACTTTGTTTTATACTATGTAGTGATAGTGATCAGCATTGCACCCGTGCGAAGCCGGGGCGGGTCGCTAGTTATTATTATAAAGAGAGATCAGGCGCAAGACCAAGTGCGCCCCGTGTCTCGGAAAGTACTAAGTTGCTTTTCGAGGCACGGGCGTATTACACCGCAAACTTCCAAACTCCAGTCTCTCATCATCTGCCTAGCCTTTTCCCAACTATGTTGTGGGGGTCGGCTTCCAGTCTAACCGGAGACAGCTGAATACCAGTATTTTACATAGAGCGACTGCCTATCTGACCTCCACAACCCAGTTACTGGGTAATACGATACCCCTTGGAAAGACTGGTTATCAGACTTTCGGGCTTCTGACTACACGTAACGACTGTCAAAGATCCACAAATGACAGGCGAGACCAACGGCTTAACGTGCTTTCCGAGGCACAGAGGGTTTCGGTATGTAAAGATGGTCACCCGTCCACAGACCAACCGCGGCAAGCATAGCTTAATCTGATCGATCGACCTGTGCGGCTGTTATTATTTAGCCACGGGCCCCTCCGGTCTCTGTAATGAAGAAATTATTAATGGAAAAACCCAAAACTACCCGACCTGGGAATCAAACCCGGGGTAGTCAAGGTACTATGTACACATACAAACCATCCTTTGAACTTGTATATAAGGTCCCATTAAAATAGATGGACAAACTTTTAGAAATCATTCAGACCAACAAAATAAGGAAAGTGGTGAAAAATGAGAAAAAACGCATTAGATACTTACAAGAAAAATAATCAGCTAACGAAAATACACTAATGTGCCGACAATTTATTATTTTAGATCAAAATAAAATCACTTCAACCAGTGTATTTTTTTGCTTTGATATCTTTGTTTAGATGTCCATCTATTTTAATGGGACCCTGTATAAAACGTCCCGACATCAATCGTCGGGCAGTTGCCCACCAGACACTTCAGACCCTCCCTTATCTATAGAGTATGAGTGAACTTTACCCCCTGTTCCTCATATCTCTATACGGCAACTGGCGTAGTGTAGCAATTTTATAAGAAACTCTTAAGCGAATTTCTCTGACTATACTTCCTCAAACGGGCTCCTTTATATTAGCTGTACTACGAGATAATTTTTTTGTGCAAGATTTTTCCGGTTCATATTATTTCCACAGAATATAAAAATATTTTGACCTAAATACCGTTTTGGTACCTATTCGTTTTGTTTGCTTAGCACCGCCGGTGTTTGGCACATTGATTGATCATGTTTCAAACTCGTCTAGGTGTTATGCTCGTGACGAAAAATAACAGAATATTAGGTACAATATTTTACTGCGGGAAATTCTTTATAAATTGTGGTCGTTTCCGGTTTTTCTCACTGCATAAAACCTGTCTTGTATGGCTAAGAAGGCAACTAGAAGTAAAAAAGAAACTTGCTTATAATTTTTTTTTTTTTTTTTGTTTTGTTGAGTATTGTATTCTAATTTATCTCACCGCCAAGTATCGACAAACGAAGGGACGGCCTAGAGACCATTTACCATTTATACCAATTATGTATACACATACATAAACAGACAAGAAAAAACAGAACAGAAAAATAGGTGCAAAGGTGATGCTTATTTCATAAGAAATCTCTTCCAGCATACCTGCGATAGGGCAATAGATAGACAGATGTGAAAGAGTAAAGCAATTATTCATTTAATAAAACTAAACTAATACTATGAGAATATAACTACATACATACAAACAAACATACATACATACCTCTAAAATAAATATCACTAGGATGTTAATAAATATTATCTTTTACTCTTTTTTTAAAAACTGCAACGGTATGGCTGGTCCGCAAGACCAACTATATCCTTGACAGGATTTCATTAGGCAACCCATCACCGTTACTTTCGTTAACATATTTTATTCCGTAAAAACACATTTCGTCCGGTTACTCGATCGACGAAGGTCGTTCTTATATGGATCCTGTACTATAACATTGGTAATTAGCATTTCCATTTTAATATTTATTTGTATAGTTAGTCATTTCATTTAGTACCTAGTTTAAATAGTTGTGTTAAATATTGTAAAAATAAATGGAAATAAATTGATAAGTATGTTAGTTAATTAGCGACTCAGGAAAGATGTGGTTTGACAAAACAAAATCAAAATAGTCGCCATAGCCTGCAGAACAAGCAACTGTGTACAGCATATTCCGTTTATTTTTCGTTCCGTTCGTCCTACTTGGTTACCGACCGCACTCAAACCCAAAAAGTTACAAACAAGTCATAACTTGTTTTAATTAGCCAAAAATGCTACAAAGCGTGGTACCTACTCACATCTGCGCTCTTTGTCCGGTAACAGGGTTTCACAACTATGTATGTAATATGCGTATGCCTTTTGGATAGTGTATGGAGTTTCATTTCGAATAATTGTTTTCGTTAGGGAGGATGTGCTATATAGCCCGCGAAATTCTATCAGGTTGGCACAAAAGTAATGAGACACTGGGTTTACGTTTTATATTTTTGATTATTATTAAAATACAAAAGGCTTAGTCAATGATGTAATCACCATTAGCATCTAAGACTTCTTGAAGTCAAGTTCAAGTTAATTGTTTCCGATAATATTCTAGAATGTTGTAGAACATTCTAGGTACATGTGATATGGGGGTATATAAAGCAGCCCTCGCGATCGGTTTAGTCAGTTTGAAGAAAAATGGACGAGCGACAAGTTCGAACACTATACTTATACGAGTACTAGTTAGGCCACAGTGCGCGGGCTGCGGCTGACAATATCAACACTGCATTGGGCGCTCGAAGTACAAGCCATGCGACGGTGTCCCGAAGATTGGACCGTTTTAAATCAGGAGAAAGCCCTTGAAAGTCAGTCACGCTCAGGACGACGACCCGCAGTGAATGATGACGACTTACGCCGCGAACTGCAGTCGAATCCGGATGCTACCACTCGTTTAGCGGAAGCACTTAACTGCAATCACCACGCTTGGGTACCGAAAAGTTTTGGCTCGGTGGGTACCGCACATCCTTACAAACGCCCGTCGTGCAGTCCATATGTCAATCACTTTTCACCCCGACGTAAAGAGTTTTTGTCTGATCTGGTTACTGGAGATGATCACGTCGTGTTTTTTGTCTGCCTCGAGAAGAAACGCCACCAACTCGACTGAAGCTGATTCAAAAGAACCGCTTAAAAGTTCTGCTTTGCTGTTTCTGGGACGCGGAAGGTATGCTGTTGCATGAACTATTACACAATGAAACTATAAACGCTGACAAATATTCAAACCAGCTCACCAAACTATCTGCTGCTATCAAGAAAAAATGACGAAGGCGAGTCAGTGTAGTTTTATTACACGATAACGCTCGACCTCACGTCGCATCTGCCGTTCGCCAACAGTTGGAGAATTTGGGCTGGTAGCAGATACCCCACCCACCTTATTCCACACAGACTATCATTTGTTTAGAGCCCTTAAACAACATTTGCGGGGTAAACAATTTAATGATTTCTCTGATATTGACGCGGAGTTGAACAAATTTTCCAAGACACAGCCAAAAGAGTTCTGGGCGAAAGGCATCCTAACTTTGTTGGCAAGAAGTCTTAGATGCTAATGGTGATTACATCATTGACTAAGCTTTTTGTATTGTAATAATAATAAAAATATAAAACGTAAACCAAGTGTCTCATACTTTTGTGCCAACCTGATATTTTAGTAAAACCTAAAGAATTGTCAAATATGGTTTTTCCAATGTACAAATCGAGGATTAGGCCATTTCGGATTTAAGACGTGGTTAACAGTTAATTAATGTGTGACGCCTCTCATTAACTTGGGTTGAGGGTATCAAACACGCTAGTTTAACACAGATCGTTGACCCTTCATGAGATCCCTTTTCCCGTAGTTAACGTAACAGCTAATTGAAGACTCCGCTTCGTAACAGCCCCGGGCTTGGCTACCCACGTGACCTTAGCTTCACTTATGAAGAAAATGTAGGCGGGATCGTCCATTGCAACGAGTTGCGACCCACGTCCACGCTACGCACGAATGAGTGGCTGTCAGATTGATGAACCGAAAATGTAACATGGCAAACCTCTCCGTGCATTACAGGGTTCTAATCATGAAACAGTGTAGGGTAAAACCTGGATATACAACATTATTTTATTGCAAACCTGAATATAGTTTGTTAAGAATAAGTAACTGAATTGATTCCAATAATTTTTACACCATGTTATATTTTGTACCAAAAATATTTAAAAAAGGTAACAAGTTGGTCACCGAACGACACTAAGTACATATAATCCGCATTCATATACACAAGGTCGGTCGGCGGCGCGTGTTAAGTGGTGACAAATTTTTGTACGGACAACCAGGTAACATAATAAGCTTATAACTTCGTGATTTTTTCATGATACAATTTTGAAATACAGTGTGATAGATTCTTTACATAAAAATACCCATATACTAAAAATAATGTTGTAACTATAGGTATGCCTCGGGGATATAGTTGCCCCGATTGTAATTACTCTATTTTATTTATCTATTGAACAACTCTCCAACTACAACACGGTCAGTGTCGCATGTCTCTGTGCGATAGCATGGGAAGGCAAAATGCGATCAAAGTTTTTGCGGCATAGTTGTCCTGTTTTGTGGCGAGTCATCTATCCCAAACGTAATTTATATGGATTTGGAAACTATCCCCTATGTGGGATAAATATCCGAAATACTCTGGAAATAATAATAAATATTAAAGACAATTTATTTAATAGACTTTGGAAATATTAAAGACGATAAACTATAAAACCGGCCAAGTGCGTGTTAGACCACGCACAATGAAGTGTTCCGTAGTTGGAATGAATTTATCCTAAGAAGAAACTTAACATTGTTGTTTATAATCATGTTCTCCCATACATTGCAACTGCAAATGTAAGTTGGCCGATTATTACTCGTAAACTTGTAAAGCCCACGAAGCTACAATAGTTTTCCTTTTAACAACGTTATATACAACGTGTAACGTTAAATGCGCAAAACCTCAGACAACCCAACTGATTTTTAATTCAGTTGGCCTATTTCACAGAGAAAATAAGTCATTAAAAAAATTGTAAAGGTTTTATGTGCTGTTTTAGTTTCACTGGCCATTCTGATCGTTTCTTGCGTCTGCGACGACGCTTTATCGAGGGATGAGTCATCACCGGGCCGCTGCGCCGCGGTGACATTGGCTGGCTTGACCTATTAATAAATAGACACGGCAACGTTTTTAAGGAAGATTTTTTGAAAAATGTGACCTATATTAAAAAGTGGTTCAATTAATTCTGGTCGTTATTCTGATCAAACTATTATCAGGTTTTGCGCATTTAACGTTATACGTTGTATAATACTACCGTGATTTTTTTTCACAAATTCAAAACCAACCATTCATCTGGCTCTAACAAAAATTAGCAATTTAAAGATTAATATATTTCACAAACGAATCCTTGAATCGAAAAATTGTTTGTGCAAACCCGCCATATTTTTGAAACACTTGTTCAACGATACCACCATGGGCTAGACCAGCAAAGGAAATCATCCCCACTTTACGTGTACAGGAGGTACCCCAATGTATTTTTTTTTATGATTTTATTTTACCACTTTGTCGGCGTGATTAATATGTATATCCAGGCCAAATTATAGCTTTCTAGTACTAAGAGTCTCTGAGCTAAGCTACGGACAGACGGACGGACGGACGCACAGACGGACCAGGCGAAACTATAAGGGTTCCTTGTTGACCCCTAAAAACCAAAGTACCGGCCAGTTTTACAAATACTTAAAGTATTTTGCTGGTTGTATTGAGAGATATGGAGTGATTTCAAAAAGTGCGGCATCTATCGTGCTTTTACCCTAAATACCAAAAATCAAGCAAGCCACCTTCAGCATCATTTCTCTTGATAAATGATAAATGATAAATGATAAATGATTTTATTTTCTGTAAGTAGGTTTGTACAAACACTTTTACATGTCAATCATATTTTTTAAACTAGATGAGGTCGGCGTTTCCTATCTGACTACTCTGAGAAGAAAGGCCGAAACAAACTCAGAGGTCACAGTCTCTTTTAAAGTCCAGACATAATCTTGGTCAGATCATGTGAAGACCATGCAGATTGGTGTCTGAAGTGGTCTTTTGAGTAAAGAACCACACAGATTGAGCGGACCTGTCCAGTCAGTGCACGCATTTGTCAAAAATTGTGTAGCTCAACTCAGAACTTGAGGAGCCTTACGATTCGACGAACAATACCAATGAAAGGACATTTGGGTAGGCCGCATAAATTACTCAAACTGCCAGACCATGATTAAAACTAACTAAGAAGGAAAAAAGAAAAAAGAAATGACCCACATAGTCTTCACACTCACAATAATAATAATAAAAAATAAGATACTATACAAAGTAAATATCCATGTCATTGTTTATATAAAATTCATCAATGTCAATGTGTATATAAAAATCCGGACATCATCTTTGATCTTTGAGGACCATGTAGATTGGTGTCTGAAGTGGTATTTTGAGGGAAGAACCACACAGATTGAGTGGACCTGTGCAGTCAGTGCACGCATTCGTCAGTAACCGTGCAGCTCAACTCAGAACTTAAGGAGCTCAACGATTCGACGAGCAATACCAAGGACAGAACATTTGTGTAGACCGCATAAACCACTCAAACTGCCAGACCATGATTAAAACGGAAACAATGACCCACATAGTCCTCACATTCACAATAATTAAAATAATATAAGACGTTAAACAGTAAATGTTCATGTCATGTCATAAATAGATATTTAGAAAAAAAAAATAACAAAAGTGTAAATCAGCAAAATAAAAAATAAACAACATTCACTGTCTAGACCTATTGGAGCAGCTCAATCCCAAGCGTTTTTGTCCTCAATATAGTCTTTTACAGTATAATAGGCTTTCTGGCATAGTTTTAGCTTTATAAAAGATTTGAATTTATTAATGCTTAGTTCTTGAATGTGGCTAGGAAGTTTATTATAAAAACGTATACATTGGCATCTAAACGAGCCACCTATTTTCTTGAGCCTTGTTGTAGGAACAACAAATTTATGTTTGTTCCTAGTATTTATATTATGGATATCACTGTATTTCTTAAACAGATTAATATTTTTATGTGCATACAAAAGATTATCATAAATGTACTGAGAAGGCACAGTCATTATATTAATCTCTTTAAATTTGTCTCTGAGGGAGTGTCTGGGACTTAATTTATAAATGGAACGAATTGCCCTTTTTTGTAAAATAAAAATTATCTGAATTTCGGCGGCATTTCCCCACAACAGAATACCGTATGACATCACACTATGAAAATAACTAAAGTAAACTAAACGGGCTGTCTCTAAATCAGTTAAGTCACGAATTTTCCTAACGGCGTATGCTGCAGAGCTAAGCTTTTTTGACAATTTATCTATATGGGGGCCCCATTGAAGCTTGGCATCCAAAGTTATGCCTAAGAATACTGTGGTATTTTCGGGTTTTAACTCTTCAGCCTTTATGAGAACACTAGTTTCTACTTGTCTAACATTTGGTATCGTAAACTTAATACATTTGGTTTTTTTTTCGTTAAGAAGTAAATTATTAACATTAAACCAGTTAACTACTTTTGCGAGGGCACTATTTATACTGTCAGTAACCAGCTGTTGACGTTTGAGTTTAAATAAAAGTGAAGTGTCATCTGCAAACAACACTATATCATGTTCATCCTTTATGAGGTAAGGCAAGTCATTGATATAAACAATAAATAAAAATGGTCCAAGTATTGAGCCCTGTGGGACCCCCATTCTTACTACAGATCCGGGTGACCTTTTCCCGTTAACATCAACTCTCTGAATCCTATCACTTAAGTAAGAAGTGAGAAGATCCAGAGAGGCGTTCCGGATTCCGTAGTGGTGTAGTTTCCTGATTAAGGTTTCATGAAGAACACAATCGAATGCCTTGGACAAATCACAAAAGATGCCCAAAGCATCGCATTTGTCCTCCCATGCATTATAAATATGTCCTAAAAGTTCAACTCCGGCATCGGTAGTTGAACGACCCCTTGTAAAACCGAACTGTTTATTATTCAGTAATTTATTGTTATTGAAAAATCTTTGCAATTGATTTAAAATAAGTTTTTCATAAATTTTACTAAAGGTGGGTAGTACGGAAATAGGTCTATAATTAGTAGGGTCTGATGTACTACCTGATTTAAACAACGGTATTATTTTACTGTGTTTCATAAGATCAGGAAACTCACCACATTGAATACAATTATTAAATATAACAGCTAAAGTAGGTGCTACAATGTTTATAATTGTCTTAGCAACATCCACAGAATTACCCCATAGATCTGCAGTCTTTTTAACATTTAATATGTGAAAAGTTTTAATTATATCTGTACAAGTGACAAATTCGAAGTGAAATTCCGAATCACAAACTGGAACGTTTTCCTTAAGTAAAGACTCTGCAGCAGTGGGTGATGAGCTTAGAGATTTAGTGGTTGACACAGGAATCTCTGCAAAGAAATTTTCAAAGGCCGCGGCAACCTGGGAATCTGATCTAATTACATTGTCATCAATAGCAAGGCTGTAGTCACTACTTCGGTTGCATGACCTTCCTGTTTCGCTATTAATGACATTCCAAGTCATTTTAATAATGTTATTACTATTTTTAATTTTTGAACTCAAATAACGTGACTTGGCCATACTACAGACTGTTTTAAATATTTTAGAATAATTTTTAACATATAAATTAAATTCAGCAGTGTTTATACAAATTCGTTCATCATATAATTCATAAAGTCTTTTTCTACTTTTATGTATACCAATGGTGGCCCATTCACTGAAGGAAGCGTTACTATTGACTGATAATGTCTTTGGAATGAATGTTTTATCAAATTGTCTGCAATACATATTAAAAAAATCATTATATTGTTTGTTAGGGTCATCATTAGTCAACAGAAGTGGTAATTTACTTAAGAGTTTAGTTTTAAATGTTTCTAAGCGTTTAGTTGTTTTTGGGTTAACAGTGATATCTTTTTTAATAACTTTTTTGTTTTGATTTGTAATAGTGATCAGCTGTCCGCAATGATCTGAGTCTATTAAATTAATCATTTCTTTGTGGTTTGGTATAATATCTGTATAAATGTTATCTAGGCATGTGGCACTAGTAGGAGTTATTCTAGAGGGCTCCAAAAATAGGTTAACAAGATTGTATGACTGAAACAAACTTATGATTTTAGTACTTGAATTTTCTAACAAATTAACATTGAAATCACCGCAAGTGATGATGGACTTGTTTGTATTACAGATTTTGTGCAACACTTCATCCATAACCTTTTCAAAACAATCATACAATCCTGAAGGAGGTCTGTATACACTTAATATAATGAACTGCTCCAATTCTATACAGGCTATTTCAATTGTCCGCTCAACAGAGAGGCTCACAATGTCCTTTCGGTCCTTAAATTTTAGCTGGTTATGTACTAAAATTAATGAGCCACCATGTATAGCATTTACTCTGCTGAATGAACTACCAACCTGGTGATTACTAAAATTGAACATGAACTGGTGGCTTTTAAGCCAATGTTCTGTCATACAAAGAATATCTACATTATAACAATTCAGGAATAATTCTACTTCTAAGTCTTTGTTTAAAAAACCTTGAATGTTCTGATGCACCAGATTGATACTGTTTAATTTTTTTACACTTTCATTTGAGTTATTAATTGCCTTAGTTCCATTTTTGCTAGAGGTTGCCTCTATTGTCCTAATTTCTAATTTAAATGATGATTAATGTCATTAATTTTGAGCAAATTATTGACAGAACAGTTTAAAATGTCTTTGCATTGCTCAAAAGGAGCAATTTGATTAGCCAAATTTTTGGCTGAAATAGAACAAAAATATGATAGCGACATAGCTATCTGTCTTTTGAGATAGGTAGAAAGATAGTACATAACACGATTGTATCTATCTTTTGTCAAATATAAATTACTATTAATATAATAGTTCGTGTCAATTAAATGGATTAGCTTATCATTGTAAGTTAAATTATGCAATGTCATGTTTATATCATATCTTAACCTATTTTCTTCCTGTGGCAAACTGTTACTATAAGGGAATGTAAATAACACAATTTTTCTTAAACTAAGGTTGCACAATGTTCTATGATATTGGAGCAATTCTCCTTTATTTAAATTTCCCCTATTTCCCATAAAAATTAATAAAGTTGTTTCCGGCTTAAAGTTACATTTAATAATTTCTTTCATAATATCAAATAAAGAACAACCAGGCATACAGTAATTTATTACAGAGTGTCCTGGATATTCATCTGTCAACAAGTGACCTAAGTCCTTTCCAATCTCATCACAAAATATTACAATATCATTGTTTACAATTTGTTTACACGGTATGAAGGAGCTATTAACAGAAGGAATTGAAGGAATCGGCAAATCAACACAGGGATCCGGTAATGTGGTATTGCATGTAGACAATGAATGCTCCGGTGTAGGCCCATGGGATGGTATTTGACAGCGATCACAGCTGTTAGTTTGTGAGTTCACCAGCTCATTCATTGCCAACACATATTCCCTCATCAGATCTTCAGAGGTATTATATTTGTTAGTCATTGATCTTAGTTTCTCCTGTAGATGGTCCAGTTGAGATTGCAAGTCCTGTGTGTCAATGTCGTATTTCCTAGTACTTTGCTCCAAATTAAAGGAATACATATCTAACTGTTTAAGTAAATTTAACCTTTCCCTGTTAAGTTTAACATTTTTGATAAAGAAACTTACCCTTATACTCGTACCAATCCATTTGAGGTCGGTGCAACACGTCTTTTAAAAATCAAGCGAGCCAATAGAGTCCGTTCACAGTCATTTTTACCTCTGACAGCAGTGACAGCTGCAACCTAACAGCAACCTTATCGCAACGAAAATAAAGATAAAAATAATTTTGACAGACTTGTCAGTAGCAGAAACCCACAGCGAGGACAATAATGCAAAAGTAAACTAACAGTGAAAAGACTGTAGTGTCTAATTTGTGCCAGTCTTTTAACGTCAGTCATGACAGTTTTTCCTCTGATATCATCCACCTATGTCGACATAACATTCAACAAGTAGTTCCACACACAAGCCAAGTCACTGATTATATTACTTAAGATGATTAATCGACACTGATTTCTTCTCAAGATACAAAGTCTTTAAGATGGAAAGGTCAAGACAATCCATCATCTTGAGCCCTCATCAGGAATAAACATAAAGATACGGGTCAAGTGTGTGTTGAACCTAGAAATGAGGTTCTTTATGATAATAGGTTGGCAAATAGCTCGATAAAGTTGGTGATGGAAAGTGGTTACGGCCAACTATGGATGGTTGCAACATCTAGGCTATAAACAATGCGTTGCTTACCATAAAAGCAGAGTATAAAAGACTCTTTTGCTTTTAATGTCACTGGAATAAGAGTGTTCTACTTAGAAGTAGGTATGGTCGTAGAACTTCTCAATGGGTACTCCTGGAGTTAGATTACGTTTTGAAATTGTTGACTTTTAAAAGTGTCTTTAACCTCTCACACGTCGAATGTACACCATGTAGGTATACAGATAACAACAACATTTATATTGCGTCTGCTAATTGGCGCGCGACGGGTTGAATTGTGTAATCAAAAAATATATATATTTGTCTTTGCCTGTTTCACTCTCTCATCCTTTAGTAATAAAATAACCAAATGACAATCACTGATCCGAGGTTTTTTTTTTTACAATAATTTAATAATATAGGTAATATTTTTTTTTACAATAATTTAATAATAATATTTAATCTCAAAAAACGTTACATTCTGGGTACGAATAACACTGGACCCCACACTAGGATACCCTTTGTCGTGAAGTCCAGTCTCTTTCATCACAAGGTTTGTATTAGCTGTAGTTTATTTCGATACACAGATAATTACATGGGTAATAGGTAAATTAAACTTATAAGAAAAAATGAAGGGGTGTTTATGATAAGTATAATGTGTAGTGTAAGTGTCTAGACTCTAGTGTAAGTGTAACGAGAGTGTTGTGAGAGAGTGAGTGTTGTGATGTGTTTGTGTGTGTTTTGATTCAGACAATAGTGATTATACTTTCAGCCGGTCGATTCTGTAAAAATCTCAACGTGAAAACTTATGTGGAGTGAGCTGTCAGCGTCACCCCACTGATGCTAGGGATTGATCAAACAAAAAATTACAATCATAATCGAGATTTTAATAATATTTTTCTATGCTAATTCTATTAATAATTTTATATAGTTTCAAAGCTAGTATCTTGGCTGTCAACACATTACAATTTTTTGGTGGGGTTTTAAAATAAAATAGCAAAACAGAAACTTAGTCAGAATTTAAATTTTGCTTTTTTTCCTAGACTAGTCCTCATATAAGGACTATTCTTTTTTTCCTAGATTAAAACCCCGCAAAATAGTAATGTTTTGACACTTAAAATACTAGCTTTGAAATTATACAAATTATCAATAGAATTAGCATAAAAAACATTAGTCAAATCTCGATTATGATTTTAAATGTATGCTTGGTCAATCCCTAGCACCAGTAGAATGACACTGACAGCTCACTCCACGCAACTTTTCACGGTGAGATTTTTTACAGAATCGACATGCTGCTGTCTGTTCAGTTAGAATAAATTGATTCTATATTCTATTCAATTAAGTACCTACATTATCTTACAGTACTCACTCCACGCTCACTTCACCGAAGTTTTCACCGTCATATGTTGACAGAATCGCACTGCAGTGTTGAGATAATCCAAATCCAGTAGCCAATTAGTTACAATTTTCTTACAAACATGTCTAGTCGAGTTGAAGATATTCACTTCTTAATTTATTTTTGGGTATAGGTGAGAGCTCATGAAAACAAAAGCTTTTGCCAAAAAGCTTGAAGATTGGTCTTTCTATTTGCATCTTCTTTGTGAACGCTTGTCGCCAAGTGCGCAGTTTTGTGAAAGTTAAGGACAACAGCCAGTATGTATAGTTTGCGCACCGTTAGAACTCTAGACTCTTGGTAAAGTAAATGTTTTGAGTGGCGAGTTCTCTTCTTATAAATATTACCTTTAAAATTGCTCTTTTTGCCCGCTCTGCAGTTATAAGATGACTGATATAGAGCTTTTGACTCCACTCTCAGCAGTTATAACTTTACGATCACAAGATCAACGATATCTCGTTACTTGATGCCTAAATGCAAACTTTTATAAATACATTGAAAAGTAGATGGCAGAAATACGAGACAAATACTGTTTTATAAAAAGAATATTAAAACGACGATAGATATGAGAATTTTGGCTGACATGCCAAGGTATAGACGCCAGCACATCAAGCTACTACAATCTGTCAAATTTCTATAATAGATTTTCAACTTTATCGCTAAAGCATTAGGTTCAAAGTTGATTGGGAATATTTTACAGTTTCGGGTAGCTTGACTTGTACAAAGATAAAAATGTAAAAACGTATAACCATCTTCTAGGAATAATTATTGAAATAATATGACAAACTGTGGTTTTATTTCCAGGTACTGAGAGCTCGTGAAGCTCTCACAGTACATACCTAATGGTAGATCCTACTAATATTATAAACGCGAAAGTTTGTGATGATGGATGGATGGATGGATGTTTGTTACTCTTTCACGCCAAAACCACTGAACGGATTTGGATGAAATTTGGCCCACAGATAGTTTATAACCAGGATTAACAATAGGATAATTTTTATCCCGATATTCCCACGGGATCGAAATTTATGCAGGTGAAACCGCGAGACGTTGCTAGTACCTTAATAATTGGCACATCATATTCCAGCTATAAAGCATCGGCGAGACACCAAAAACTAAAACTACATAATGCTCCGGTTTCCTTAAATGTTTACGGAACCCTAATAACTAATCTAATGGGGATTTAGTTGGGTAGTAGCATTTATTCCCAGTCGTGTGGTAGACGGATAAGAATAATCCTCTCCTTTCGTAGATGGGGTCGTAAAAGGAGACTATAGTTTGTTTTTTTTAATCCCAGAGACTAATTTGACAGGTGTAATGTCAAACTTCTATACCAAAAATAATGCAAACATCATCATCGTCTTCTGGTCGGCTTCCAGTCTAACCGGATGCAGCTGAATACCAGTATTTTACATGGAGCGACTGCCTATCTGACCTCCACAACCCAGTTACTGGGTAATACGATACCCCTTGGTAAGACTGGTTGTCATACTTTCGGGATCCTGACTACCCGTAACGACTGTCAAAAATCCACGAATGACAGTCGGGACCAACGGCTTAACGTGCTTTCCGAGGCACGGAGGAGTCCCGGTATGTGAAGATGGTCACCCATCCACAGACCAACCACGGCAAGCGTAGCTTAACCTGATCGATCGACCTGTCCGGTTGTTATTATTAAGCCACGGGCCCCTCAAAAAAAAAATGCAAACATAAAAGACTTCAATATCAGATTAGTGTCTGGGATTAAAAAACAAACTTTAGGACTATTTCATTGATGAAGCACTGGTAAATGATAATGATAAATTATTTATTTCCGTAAGATTATTAAACTATCTGTGTGCCAAATTTCATCGAAATTGGTCCAGCCGTTTGAGCGTGAAGAAGTAACATACACACACACACACACTCACAAACTTTCGCCTTTATAATATTAGGGTGATGTAAATATATAGTGTGGTGCGAGTTTGTGTAGATGTTTGGATGTTTGTTACTCAATCACGTGTGAGCTGTTGCACTGATTTGGATAAAAAATGCCACATAGATATATTATTTCTTGGATTAATGTATAAGATACTTTTTGTCCAGGTAATGTATTCCCTTAGGATAATAGTTCAACTTCCATCCTGGGAAAGTTATTTTTTACGCGGGCGAAGCCGTGGGCAGAAGTAAGCACAAAGGAAATCTTTCCTTTTCAACCTGACTAATTTCTAACTCATAATTAAACTGCCTAACATTTTCCCAACTACGCTGGGGACACTGAATACCAGTATTTATACGTCGCTCTTTAAGACACATAATTGGGGCGCCATTTTCCTGCCACGAACTTCAGGGACATTGGCCACTTATCTCGAGTGTGTCTAGGATGTAAACTGTTTTATATGCAAAATCTTCAGACAGTACACGGAGACAATTGAGCCGCGTGATTGAGTGTATAACACTGACCTAGCAGTATTGCTACACGGAGAGAAAATTCTTAGAAATTACTGGGCTCGTCACTGTAAAGTGAGTGCAAGTGACATCTATAGAAAATTTTCTAAGTGAGATTGGGAAAAATTCACTATTTGCCCAATAAATTTTACTGTACAGCATAAGAATTTTTACCGTGCTTCTACCCATGAATATCCAACAACTTTTACTATGGGACGAACTCTTAGATCACGAGAAAAAAATCAGCTGTTTTGTACGTTTTGGTCAAGTGGGTATTGAACTTTTATATTAAACAGCTGATTCTTTTTTTCGTGATTTCCAAGTTGGTCCCATACTGAAAGTTGTTCACATTCATGGGTAGAACATCCTGTAAAAATTTTGAGACTGTAAAAGAAATCATCTAGTATACATATATCTACCAAATTAATTAAATTCAGAAGAATGTGATAAGTTGTAATCAAAAATATATGACGTTGCATTGGCATCATAAAAACGTGACAGTATCATAAATAAATATGCCAGTATGACAAATAATCACTACATAGTATAAAACAAAGTCGCTTCCCTGTCTGTCTGTCCCTATATATGCTTAGATCTTTAAAACTACGCAACGGATTTTGATGCGGTTTTTTTTAATAGATAGAGTGATTCAAGAGGAAGGTTTATATGTATAATACATGCATAATATAGTAGAGAAACACTGATAATTTTAGAGGTTTCTAATGTGATGTCGTAAATAAACACTTTTTTTGCGCTTACATTGTACCTAAACGCAGGCTGAACCCTTCGAGATAGATCAAAATAATGTACTACAGTATTGTACACCTTAAAAAGGTCTACAAAAAAATGCGCGATGGTATATGTCTATCTCTTAGGGATAACCAACAATAACCATTTTTTATCCTATACTTTTTACGAGAAATAGTGGCTCTAAAATTATCAGTTTCTCCATTGCACCCGTGCGAAGCCGGGGCGGGTCGCTAGTTCAGAATAATGTGATAAGTTGTAATCAAAAATATCTGACGTCGCATTGGCAGCATAAAAATTTTATATAAAAAAAAAACAACCGACTTCCAAAAAAACACTACAAGTGAAAAATAATTTTGATTTTGGAAGTCGGTGTCGTTGGTTCCGCATTTTAGTTTTTTGACACCGACTTCCGAAATCAAAATTATTTTTCACTTGTAGTGTTTTTTTGGAAGTCGGTTGTTTTTTTTTTATATAAAATTTTTTATTTTTCACTTTTTAGTTATATCTACCCCAATCAAATTCATATAAACACTACTTGCTATGTAAATATCAGTGACAGGAAGCTGCATCTGCGTTTATTGGGTACAGACGTGATGTTATGTTGTGCGATAGCGTAAACAATGCATACATATGCGATAGCAGCAATCGCGGTTGTTTTACTGGTAATAAAAAAAAAATTATAACCTTTGTAGTGAGTACAGGCGTGATCTTATGTTGTGTGATGGTGTAAACAATGCTTAGATATGCTATAGCAACAATCGCGGTTAATCTGCTGTTATTTATTGAAGAGTTCCCCCGATTTCTACAAGATCCCATCATCAGATATTGAAATGGTGACAATGGGACCACACGGGAAGCACCAGCTTTCAAATAAAAAAAGAATCATGAAAATCCGTTCACCCAGTCGGTTATTATGAGGTAACAAACATAAAAAAAAAAAAAAAAAAAAAAAAAAAAAAAAAAAAAAAAAAATACAGTCGAATTGATAACCTCCTCCTTTTTTTGAAGTCGGTTAAAAACGTGCCAGTATCATAAATAATTATGCCAGTATGACAAATAAATATAAAATAATCGGAATATTGATGGCAATTACGGATACCTTTGACGCCTGTTCGATACTAAACTTGCCCAATACCAAATATGGCAGAGCTATTTCGATACAAAAGTCAATTGCCATTCTATTTCGCTACAAAACCGTACGTGGTTCATAAAGCCTTACTTCATTTACAATTCTATTTACACAAGATGACCCATAAACCCATATATTTATCAACCTTAATTGACATGTGTTGGAGGTCATCCAGGCCTTCAATTTTCTCGACTATTTGTCCATAAAAGAGCTCGTAAAGTGCATGCAATATGTTCCATGCGTTGGATGACGTCAGAATAAGGGATCGGCTAGATTGGCGCGGCGCGACGAGGGTGCGGCCAATGTGTGTAGGTAATAAAGTGTCTTGTAGTGTTTATAAAGATGTATGTTTTCTTGTTAGTGGTTGAGTTCTTCTTCTTTCGTATTGACTCGAGTTAAACATAATATAGGAACAACAGCCGGTCAGCTGAGTGGTGACGGGGCCGAAGCAATCAGACAGACGGGCAGACAGATAGACAGACAAATTAAAAAAAAAAAGTTGCGTGTTTGTTATAAGTAGCATATATACTTTAATATGCAATTAGTAAAAAGCGGTTCTTTTGATATTACGAACAGACACTACAATAATAATTTATTTATTTATATAGATGGTGTCCAAAATCATAAAAAGGTCTATCGCCTTGAGCGTCGAACTGTGTACAAATACAAAACAACAAAAGGTCTCCAAATCCTCCAAGTTAAAGCGAAAAGGAATAATTCATCTGATTGTTTTAAGAACATCTTTTTCTGCTTTTTGGGCTGACAACGACATCAATGTAGCTTTTATATATTTTTTTTCTTTTCTCTTTTTGAACATTTAATCTTTTGTCAGATGCTCGAATGGAATGTGTATCTTTTTTTACAATAAAAGCTATTTTTTCTTTTCCAATTATCTTAATTGTCTAAGACAAAGTTTTCTTCATTAAAAATTAATCAATTAGCTCATTATTTTTTAAAATAGAATAAAAAAAAAAACTTAGTTTTCAAGATGGCTGCTAACGATCGACAGTGATCGATGTAATCTTACTTGTAAGTTTAAGAGAAAAATAAAATTCTAATGAAAATAATTGAAAAAATAACAGAGAAGATAAAATTTACTTAGTTAAACGGAAAACTGAGAACATTGTAACTTTAATAGTATCGGCACATACTAAAGAAATTATAGAATAGGTACTAGCAGCGCCCAGCAGTTTCACCCGCTTAAATCTCGATCCCTTGGGAGTATCGGGATAAAAATATATTGTTTATTAATCCAGAGTATAAACTATCTTTGTGCTAAATTAAGTAACAACTTACCCCGACTTGGGGGAAGTTGTTAACAAGCCGGGGTAAATTGTTACCATATCTGTTAAAGCTATTATATGTGAAATAAAAAACAATACTTAAATTATTAAACTAAGCCTGTTCATTTAAGGTAGCTAATAGCGATATTTTCTACTCCAAATCTTAGCTTTTTGACAAATCTGTATACAAGGTGTAACTTAAATAACGCACAACCTCTTAAGGGGTCATTGTACTCATCATTATGAACAAATTTTACTATGGGACCAAACCTGAAATCGCGAAAAAAAAATCAGCTGTTCCCTACATTTATGTTCGCATAACTCTTCAAAATGTAGGGAACAGCTGATTTTTTTTTCGCGATTTTCGGTTTGGTCCCATAGTAAAAGTTGTTCATAATAATGAGTACAATGACCCCTTAAGAGGTTGTGCGTTATTTAAGTTACACCTTGTATATAACAAATATCTAATTCTTCGGCAACAGCTTTTATTTTCCTGCCATCTTCGATAACTGCATCCGCTGCTTTTTGCATCAACTCCTGTGACACAGAACCTCGTGTTGATTTTCGGGTATAAGTCCGCATCCTACAAAAGAAGAAAATTACAACATTTTATATTCCATTGTCGGTAAAAATGAACATTAGCGAACAAAGGAACATCTAGCCCCAAGCACACGTGTTGAAAAAAAACCAAGATATAGGCTACATTATGAAACATACGTAATTTATGCACAGTGTACCGAAACAGTAGATAAATTCATTAATTAAAACACTGAAACACTAGAAGTTAATCGTTAAAATTCGTGAGATAGACCAAAAATACCAAATGTGAAAATATTTACTTACGTGAACCAGCGCCGCACGTGCTGCTATTCCGATGTTTCGGGTGCCACTGGCCTGTTTAAGATGGCGGCTGTCGGTGCTAGGGGCGGTCCGTTTCAAGACGTGTTAACTCTGTTCTGTTGTGTTGTGTGTTCTGTTTTTCTTACGAAGTTATTTCAGTCGGAACAACTTACCCCGGTAACTTTTAGCCCCGGTCTCTCCTAGCTAAATCTTACAATGAACATTCAGGAACTTTCCCAAGAAAAAAAGAGGAACTGATTGATTTTGAGTGACATGATTTGACGGTAAGTTACGAACGTTATGTATCCGCCGCAGCAGTATAAGAAAAGCCTAGCTTTAAACATATTAAAGTGATTGCTTTCACGTAGCTTAAAATCTCTCTAGACCTGACACAAGGGAAGACGCTTATGAACAGCAGCGTTTAAAGTGATGCGATTTGCTCAAAAAATAAAAGTACAAACAAATTGACTAATTCTTAAAAGATTCCCAAATAGAACAAAACAAGAGAAATTGCCAGAAGTTCATCAGAACTCAGTGAAACTTGCTGATTCTATTTGTACGATATATCCCTCAAAATCCCTTTCAATTCGGCTGTCCAACAAAAAAACGGTTTCCTTTTGACCGAGTCCGGACGCAAATCGAACCAAGTTTTGGTCGTTCGTACGAACAAACTTCCAACGATTACGTTACGTTCATTCGCACTTTAATTTTGTAGACTCGCTCTATTACCAGTTAAGAAAGAACTCTGCAAACTGTACTTTATGAAAATTTTGTTTATATGGGAGGCGTTTGAAAAGGTCCTTTTAAAATGGTCGGATAAGTTTAAGTTAGAGAATTAATAAGACAACCGTAAAACTTCACTCCCTTTAGCTTAAACACTTCAATAATAAAATGTATAATAGGTACCATATCAAGAAAAAGTAAACTGCGTTACTCAATGGCTTGAATTTTATTTTTAATATTATAAAAATGAAAAACGACTTAGAATCACTATTTACAAATCGTTGATATTTACATTACTCTTTCACCAAGTTTTTGTCCATCAAATTGAAAGCGGTTTTATTGGGGCAGTGATTAACTAATTGGCTTTAAATCCTATCACAGGTTGTAGGTTCATGTGAATGAAAATGAAAAATGAAAATGAAAAATATTTTTATTTTCAAAAAAAAAGATTCATATACAATGAATTGTGTTTGGAGGCTCCTTTTAGGCAAACAATGCCTGTGTTAGGAGATTCCAACAAACACATCTACAAGGTGTAACTTAAATAACGCACAACCTCTTAAGGGGTAATTGTAAAAAAAAATCAGCTGTTCCCTACATTTCGTCAAAATGTAGGGAACAGCTGATTTTTTTCGCGATTTCCGGTTTGGTCCCATAGTAAAAGTTGTTCATAATGATGAGTACAATGACCCCTTAAGAGGTTGTGCGTTATTTAAGTTACACCTTGTATATTGGAGTCAACTTCCAGTCTATCCGGATGCAGCAGAATACCAGTATTTTACAAGAAGCGACTGCCTATCTGACCTACACAACTCAGTTATTGGGTAACGCTGAAAAAATTCTATAGTTATGTCTTTCATTTATATGGTGTACATAATAAAGAGTATTCTATTCTATTCTATTCTATAACATATACCTACCATATATAGTTATTCTATTCTATTCTATTCTGTAACATATACCTACCAGTTCAAAACCTTGGAAGGATCTACTAAGACGCTGTTAATGATGACCAAGCGCGCTCTATGTCTATTCATACTCAAAAGTACGAACCAATTTAATTGAAACGACGCAAATGTCTTAATGTAGTACCATACAGGTGCTTATAGCATACCATGTCTTATTACATCACGAGTTTATGTACTTTGCTACCCATGTGATAATTAAATCAGAACTTCGCACTTTCAACTACAGTATGGGCGAAATTTCGGGTAAAGCCCTATGTTGGGTGAAACGACATGCAAATTGCGGTCGGTGTGGGCAAAAGGCGGGCAAAGATGCCATTTTAGGACATGAAGAGACTGCTTCGTGCCTATTAGAGGGATTGGCAAGACTCTAGTTACTCAACCACATAAAATGAAATCTTGCCGAATCTGGTCCTTCGTTCCGGATTTATCTTTCCAAAATTGGTCCTTCGAACCGGATTTTAAAAATTGTTTGAGTCAGAAACTCGGTTTTTGGTCTTTCCGATGTTTATATGATACTTTCGAAACTGTTTTGGCTACCGGTTTGAAAATACAATGTAACTACGAATGAATGAAAGTTAAGAATGCGGGAGAATTTAATCAGTCTTCGCTTGCTAAGTGAGATATTACTTTTAGCTGCATAGTACATAGGCAGCTATGTACAGACGCCAGCACATGAAGCTACTACCAGCTGTCCAATTACTTTAATAGATTTTCAACTTTATCGCTAAAGCATAAGGCTCAAAGTGGATTGGGAAAATTTGACAGTTTCGGGTAGCTTGATGTGCTGGCGTATGTAAATACAAAGTAATGTTAACAAAAAAGGCTTCTAGAATTGGTACAGTTCGGTTTCAAGATGCAAACTTTGCTATAGATTCAGTAGATGGAAACCAAACTAAACTATGCATATCTATCTTTTTCACATTGGTTTGGCGATAATTAATCTACAATAGATTATCGGCAAACCAATGTAAAAGATAACTTCTTCCTTTTAATATAGTAACTATATTAAAAGAAAGAAGATTATGATATGATTATAATTATAAATTATTATTATTAAAAAAAATATTATTATTATTATCTATAATTATTAAGATTACATTATGGTACTAATTTATCATTTAAAAGAGTGCCTATTTAGCTTTTTGTCCGTTCTTCTCCACAGGTAACTTCTAGCCTTTGGAATAGGCAACTAGCTTCATCTTTCTGAATGTCCTACTCCTTTGAAAATTCAAAAGTGCCTGTAAATACCCTTTTCGTTTTTATTTTTAGTTTTTATCAGGGGAAACTTATAAATGGTCTTTAATGTCATAGTGTAAGATCACTGTATAAATTAGCTATATCGTCGACCGTAGGTTCAATTGCAGTAAGGGACAAAATACGATTTTTCAGGAGAGGCCGACAAAGTTTTTTTTCGGACTAAATCGCCCATAACTTTTTTTGTTATTAACCTTTTTCGGGTCTGATTTCACACATAAACTTGTATTTTAGTGCTCTATCTACATGTGTAACATTTATTTAAATAAGTTAGCTATTTAAGAAAATAGATGTCCCTTACAACAACGCTTACTGACCAAGTTTCTTGTAGTCCCGTCCCTTACATCAAATTGACCTCTACGTTGGATCCAATCTATTAATGAAAAAATAGTGTAAAAGACATGTTGAACAAATTTATGAAAAAAATACAATGTAAAGAGATTTTTGACAGAAAATGAAGTACACACTTTTGACGTACGGATATCTTAAATTTGGAAATCGTTATAAGAAATCATTTAAAAGACATGAAAATGTATTAGAACCGTGTGTGTGCTTTTTTGTATGTCGCTTACATGCAATGTTTGTACATTGTAATAGCAAATTTGTATTTGTTTGAATAAAACAATTTTTATTTTATTGTATAAAAATTGTTTTATTAATAATTGTTTTATTTATGTTACCATTTTTTTAATAATTTGATTTTAATAAACATCTTATTAAAATCAAATTATTAAAAAAATGGTAACAATTTTACCTATACTTACTTTGAATTCTTATTCAAATAAAAGAGTAGCTGCAAAAACCGCGCACAATCCCGACCAAACATGTAGCTGAAGTTCCAAACGTTTGAATTCCAAAAGTAGAAAAGGCTGCTCTACTACTTTCTTATATGCAAAAAATCGAAATAATGAAAGATATATTGAATAATAAACCTTAATTACGATTAATAAGACATATCATTGTAACATATTGTTGTTAATGCATTAGAAAAAAAAATATAGAGTGATTATCTAAATAATAAAAAGGGAACAATTTAATCAGATTACATTAATAAAAAACAACAAAAATAATGGCTTTTTGGCAAATTTAAGCTGTCTGGCCCCTTGAAACTTTTTGAAAAATTTCTGGAAAATCAACTAAAGAGTGCCGAATGATTTTCGAAAATATTTATCATCCGGCAACTACCCCTTCTATTGTTTATTTATAAAAAACAACAAAAATAATGGTTTTTTTAGCAAAATTAAGTTCTCTGGCCCCTTGAAACTTTGTAAAAAATTTCTGATAAATCAACTAAAGAGTGCCGAATGATTTTCGAAAACATTTATCATCCGGAAACTACCACTTCTATTGCTTATTTTATAAAAAAAACAACAAAAATAATGGTTTTTAGCTAAATTAAGTGCTCTGGCCCCTTGAAACCATGTGAAAAAATTCTGGAAAATCAACTACATAGAGCCGAACAATTTTCGAAAAAATGTTTCATGCGGAAACCACCCCTTCTATTGTTTATTTATAAAAAATAACGGCTTTTTGGCAAAACTAAGTGCTCTGGTCCCTTGAAACTTTGTAAAAAAATTCTGATAAATCAACTAAAGAGTGTCGAATGATTTTCGAAAACATTTATCATCCGGAAACTACCCCTTCTATTGCTTATTTATAAAAAAAACAACAAAAATAATGGCTTTTTGGCAAAATTAAGTTCTCTGGCCCCTTGAAACTTTGTAAAAATTTTCTGGAAAATCAACTACAGAGTGCCATATAATTTTCGAAAACATTTATCATCCGGAAACTACCCCTTCTATTGTTTATTTATAAAATATAACAAAAGTAATGGCTTTTTGGTGCTCTGGCCCCTTGAAACTTTGTAAAAAATTTCTGATAAATCAACTAAAAAGTGCCGAATGAATTTCGAAAATATTTATCGTCCGGAAATTAACCCTTCTATCATTTATTTATAAAAATAATGGTTTTTTAGCTAAATTAAGTACACTGGCTCCTTGAAACCTACTACCCTACTACAAAGTTTCAAGGGGCCAGAGCACTTTCCCAAAAAGCCCTTATTTTTGTTGTTTTTAACGACAGATGAACTCGCACTGATACCACTTTTTTATGCCCGCGCGCTGCTTTCGCATTGGTACTATCCTCTCTTTTGCACACAGAAAGACGTTGTGAGATAGAAAGGGATGGTAATAGTGCAATAATTCGATTCAAATAGGTGTAACGTTGACACTGCTTAAAGTATGACAATGCAAATTGGGGTAAGGGACAACTATGTCAAAACTCGTGCAATCCATTTAAAGTATGGATGATATTTGTTTTTTGAGACAACAAAGACATTAGTGTAAGGCCAGTTTTATTCTTGTTTCTTAAAAAATAAACCATGTAATGGTAATTCGTTGATTGGGAAGACCCTTGCCTCATTTGAAGTGGATTGGCGGCGATAATTACACCATTTCAAGTTCCTATATTGCATAATTTTTCAGATACATTGTTATTGTGGGGCTGATTCGAAATTTGGATCCAAAAATCATTAGTGTAAGGGACATTTTTTTTAAGCTAGATTTTTTTTATTTTCACCATTCGATAGAGCGAAAAATTCTGAACAAAACTGTATACTCAACTCATTTTGGGTATTTTGTCCCTTACATCAATTGAACCTACGGTCGACGATATGTATCAAGAATAATAATTTATTAAAAAAAATACTTTTTTTGAAATAAATGCTTGAGTTGGGGATTAGACATAAAGTTAGAATGGGTCATGTGCCTGTAATTAGGTCAGCGCTTGAACCTCTCTAACCGGAATGCAACACTCTAAAGCTTCTTGGAATCAGAAAAACGAGATGAACTTTTCCAAGGAGCTTCGTTCTGCAAAATCCATTTACTTAAAAAGAGTCTTTAGAAACTTTTTCAGAAGTGAATCTATCGACATAATCTATTACTTTTTTTCACTATCAGCCGAACGAACTAAATCTTCCCCCTTTTAAGATTAAACCCTTTCCTCCGTCTCCCCCTTTTTATAATAGAACCCCCGCACATAAAGGGATGTGCAAACTGACACAGCATCGGAGAAAATTCGCGTTTGAGCGAAGCATGTAGCTTTGGGGTTGGGATGAGTCCGAATCGAGGATTTAATATCGAATTTACTATTCGGCTTTATCTTATGGAATATAGTTGTAGTAAATATGTAACCCTGTAAGTGTATATATATAATAGCATAGCTAAATACTTTCAAATATTTCTATATCTTATACAATGCAAGTTTTATGTTAGATTGCTTATCTAACGACCCACATTTTATCGACAAAAAACAAAGAAATCAACAGAAAAACAGGTGAAAAGTGTTATATTTTCTTTTCTACGATAATGAGCAAAAATTAATTACAGAACTCTTCATCCTTACTTTTATATAATTGGTATAGGTATAATATTATAAATGCGAAAGAAACTCTGTGACATTGTTTTTCTGTTGGTCTGTCTGATGAATAGACCTAGGTTAGGACATAGGATATGATCTCGATAGGTACGATCTCATAGAATAATTTTCGACCACTACGCGGGTAAAAAAGCTAGTAGAATATAAACGAAAGCGAACACTTCCATATTCCACGCGAAAATCCAAACGCGAATGCGAAACCGATACTTCGCCACATCCCTACGTGTAATCCTTTATGTAAAAGTTATTATTAGCTTGATAGACTGACAGTAACAAGCAGCTGGAGATAAACTTACATACAGGTAGTTTTTCTTTCCTTCGTGGCTGAGGGAAATAGGCCGAAAACCAATTGTTATATTGCGGATGACGAAAAGTAGTATATTTTTTTTGCATGTGTGCATTCTTTTTTATTGCTCGTGGCTAAGTTATTACAGCCGCACGCATCGATCGTTCAGGTTAAGTTATGCTTGCTTAGGTCCGTCCGCGGATGGGTGACCATCTTTACCTCTCCGTGCCTCGGAAAGCACGTTAAGCCGTTGGTAAGCCCGGCTGGCATTTTTAGATCTTTGACGGTCATTAAGAGTCCTCAGAAGCCCCTAAAGTCTGACAATTAGTCTTACCAAGGGTAAGCATCGTATTACCCAGTAAAATAAATAAGCAGCCGCTCCATGTAAAATACTGGTATTCAGCTGCATCCGGTTGGACTGGAAGCTGACCCCAACATATCTGGGAAAAAGTTAGGCAGATAAATGTTAAAATTAATTTACCTGGCCTTTTCCCAAGTATGTGATAATGATGGTGTGTATCCTTTTATGTATTTCTTTTTATGTATGACTTCTGTCTAGCTGTTCCAAAGGTTTTTGACTTATTTTGTTGGTAGATGCCTGCCTGGAGCTATGGTTATCTCCTACCATAAAAATGGCAATAGACTTGTTTTCTTTTACATGGTACTTATAAGAAATGAAGTTGTAAATAGTACACCACAGACTACCTACAGTATTTGTCTCTCCTTCCCTTTTCAATCCATCCAAAGGTTGTCTTTAAAAGATCGCTCTTAGCGATAAGACCGCCCATTGTGTCACCCTTTTATATTTTTTTTTGTGTCTTTAATTTATATGGTGTACATAATAAAGAGTATCCTATTATATTCTATTGCGTTTCAATGTCAAACTCAAAGCATTTCTTTCAGAAATATAAAGCTAGCTCATTGTAACGCGTAGTTACTAAGCTTTGGAATGGGCAATTATTTTGTGCCCAAATTGCCTCAAGAATAACATCTGTGTAAGCACTTATCCAGACATTAACCAGTCGACGATGTCAGCTTGAAGTTTCCAGAAATACTTTTTTAATATTTTTTATTAGCCGTTAATGTCCCATTGTTAAGCAAAGACCTCCCTACTCTCTTTCCACTTCTCTCTGTCCAGAGCTGCCAAGGACCAATCGTTATTAAAGAAGTCCAGCTCATCCCGCCATCGCCCGTCTCAGGCCCAGACGGGCGATGGCGGGATGAGCTGGACTCAACAACATCGATGTTGTTTGCGTGTTTTCTTAAGCTGGACCCACTGTGTCTATACAATGATTATTCAGCCAATCTGTGTTTCTTGGGAACCCATAGAGAAGACCGAGCGAGACCCAATGGACATTTTTTTTAATTCTGTTGTTACAAAATATTAGTTAGTTATGTGATTAAATAGTTTCATTTTTCATTTTCAAACTCACTGTTAGCATATACGTTCTGTGCTGTTAGTTCGATTATTCGAAACAAGCCGTTTTCATATATTTTGTTCAAAGTAAGTTACCAATACCTACGAATATTCAAACAAACAATATTAATATTCATACAATATTCAACGAATAATTTTCTGTATATTTTTATGATTGAATTTGCTGGTGCACGGTGCATTTTTATCGAAGTTGTTTGATGAATGAGCCAAAACCGAATGTTTTATACTGCACGAATAAAATATTGGAACTATACACGGAGAGAAAAATCTTAGAAAAATTACTGTGCTGTCTCATAATCTGAGTGCATTTGAGTGGTAATGGAGAAATTACCATGCTAGCTAGCACAGTAAAAATTCTTATGCTGTACAGTAAAATTTATTAATTTATTGGACCAATAGTGAATTTTTCCCAATCCCACTCAGAAAATTTTCTGTAGATGTCACTTGCACTCACTTTACAGTGACGAGCACAGTAATTTTTCTAAGAATTTTCACTCCGTGTAGGTTTTCCCGCGACTAAACTCGCTTTGTGGTAAACATAATTATCAAGCGGTAACATACCACCGGGATAATAAAAAGTATCCTATCTCCTACCCAAGTCATGGTCTTCCCGTGTGGCAAAGTTCATCGAAACCCGTTTGACCGCTAAGGAAAAGCTAAAAGACAGGGTAACCAAAAGGTATCAAACAAAGTTACTCTCGCCTTTATAAAATACAAGCAGATGCCCGTGAATTCGTCTGCGATCCAGGATGAAAAGCCTATGTCCCAGGTATCCAGGACATGGTCTATCTGTGTGCCGAATTTCATCGAAATACATTCAGCCGTTTTAGCGTTAACAAACAAACAAACTCATTTTCGCATTTATCCTACTAATTTTTATTAAATGCAAAAGTTTGTAAAGGACGGATGTTTGTTACTCTTTCACGCAAAAACCACCCAGCGGATTTGGATGAAATCTGGCACACAGATAGTTTATAACCAGGATTTACACATAGAATAACTTTTATTCCGATTTTCTCATGGGATCGCAACTTTTGCGAGTGAAACCGCGGGGCGCGGTATTATTATAATTAAAGTTAGCATACTATATACGTAGGTTCTACTATAATATGGACAGAGGTGGAGGTTTTAGTTGTAAATACTTCCAGAGTTGTGAATTTTTTTCCCAAAGCCTTTCACGCTTCCACTAACTGTAAATTTAACTACGAATCATCAATCTCTTGCCCTTACCTCAATTTATCTGAGGTCGGCACACCATGTTTTTTTCATCCGTACTGTTAGTCGTCATCTCAGTAGTCTAACCTTTTTAACCATAAAATCTTTCACACCGTCTATCAATCGCTTCTTTGGTCTTCTCCTACACTTATAACTATAATTTCAGACACCAATCTACATGGTCTTCACATAATCTGACCAAGATTATGTCTGGACTTTAAAAGAGACTGTGACCTCTGAGTTTGTTTCGGCCTTTCTTCTCAGAGTAGTCAGATAGGAAACGCCGACTTCATCTAGTGTAAAAAAAAAATGATTGACATGTAAAAGTGTTTTTACAAACCTACTTACCGAAAATAAATAATTTATCATTACCATTTATCCATATAAAAACTCAAAAACTGTCCTTTTCGGGTAGCCACTGAAGATCAGCGCTGTCAGCACAGCGCTGGATCCCCTATATCACAGCGCCATGCTGAGTGGACGCCTTTTTGTCATAGTCATGACGTGCAGCCGTTAGCCGTTACTCGTTTTCGCTTAGGGTTTTTCTTTCTGGCGTTTTTTCTTTTAACTCAGCTCCTAAAGACCCTAGCGTGATGTTAAATAGCCGATAGCCTTCCTCAAGAATTTGGCTATGAAATGCAAAAATAATGTTTCAAATCTGACGGGTAGTTCCATAAATTAGCGCTTTCAAACCAACAAACAAACTTATTTAGCCTTGTTATTAGTATAGATATAGATTAGTGTAGATATTATAAAAATGAAAATCTGTATTAGAAAATATTTTGATTTTGTTTTTACGTCGCAAAAGTGACATTCCTACCATAAACAAAACGCAGTAGGCGATATAAAAACAACGCGCTTTTTGACAAGTCACAAAATTAACTTCACCTCTCTTCAGAAGGTTTATATTTAAAAGTATAGCTCAGTATAAATTGGGCTTTGTTTTCTAGAATCTATTCGGTACCAGCACATTCCACCATTCGATTTTCAAACGTCCAAAGCTGGCAAAATAAACAAACAAAAGAGAGATAGGTGGGTACATTTTATTGGTGTTCCTTTGTCATTTTTAGGATTCCATATTCAAACGGTGAAAACAGAACCCTTTCACCAGAGCTATGACATTTTTCATCTTTTTGTGTTTTTTTGAAAGTGGGTTATTTTTTTTTTTTATTGTAAAAAGTTTTTTTCACTAAACATTATAAAATGATTAAATTTAATTCTAAAAGCGGGGAGCGCACTTATGATTAATTATTCTTAAAGCGCTCCACGCTTTTGACTCTTCAGGTTAAAAACTGCTAAGATTTTGTTACATTGTTAGTTAGTCAGAAGTAAAGCTAATAAAATGGTGCTAAAAAGCAAAAAGGTCGTTAGCACAGTAAACTATTCTGTAATTTATACTACACAAATATTATTCTCCTATTTTCCCAATAACTTGTCTAAAACTGTGTAAAACAGTGTACAGTCCAGGAAGTTTATGCTGATCTTACGCTATAGAAGTTTGCCAAGTTTCAGATTTCTAGGTCAAAACGGCTCGATGTATCTATCAAGCCCTTATTGGGTTGGGGGCGACTGCAGAGTAGGGAAATAAACCAGTAGGTACAAAAATGAAAGTGTGGATTTTTTTTTTTTTTTTGTGGTGGGAAATTATCAAATAACTTCTCCCGTTCTGGGCGGAACGGGAGGGTGTGTCAGAATTTTACTGACTAACACCCACCCGTGTTCCTTCAGTTGCCTGTGCCAAGGGCCACGGTAACTCTTTCGAACAACCCGCGACCCTGGCAAGCATCGGCCCCAGTGGGCCCCGTCAAAAGTGTGGATCATTGTTCAAACTAAAAATTGATACATGTGCATTTTCGACAGTGTCCAGTGTGTAAAATTTCTTTAATAGACTTTCAACTTTATCGCTAAAGCATTAGGTTCAAAGTTGATTGGGAAAAAATTGACAGTTTCGGGTCGCTTGATGTGCTGGCGGTCTGTACGTAGAGATGAAAATTTTACAGTTTTTGTTGATGTGGTACAGAGCTTTTATTTTATTTTATTTATTCGGGAAAATAAACAGTTATACATTAAGGGGCCATTCAAGTATTACGTAAGCAGATTTTTACAATTTCCCCCCCCCCCCCCCCCCCCTCGTCAGGTACATGCATTTCTCAATGTGTTATGGTTTCTTTATTGATTCATGAGCCTACTGCTCTTATAACTATTTATTTAATTATTTCCGGGAATCCCTGAAAATGCGTTTCGTTTTCATTTCAAAGTACATACAGCCCGGTACATAATGCACAAACTAGACCGCGGTTTAATCTGACCATAAACAATCCGCGAGTTGACTAATTTTTTTTTATTATTTAAATTGAAGCTTTTTTACCTCACTAATAGCTTGGTATAAACAGTTTTTTAATATTTTTAAAAATTGAAAAGATATGAGCGTTCAAAACTCTCAATTAGACAGAGAGGGAAATACTGAATTGTGACGTCATAGTTCAGTATCGCCATATTATAAATTACATGCAAAACTTCGTTTTGCGAGAAAGAGATAGACAAAAAGTTTCTATAAGTTATAAGTTTTTTATTTTTCGACCGATTTCAAATTTGGTTTAGAATTCTATTATTGTATGACATGTGTGGATATATTATCTACTAGAATATATAGTATTCAATATCATGCAACTACCCAATTATTACAGTGTAACTTTCAGCACCCTAATTTACAAACACACACATTCAATCTCAACCTGAATCATTTAGAAGGATATTGCTAATCCATTGCTTCATAATGTTCGAAAAATGTGTCTGAAATGAATGTTGTTGAACTGTCAAAATGAAACGCATTGCGCTACCGACAGTGTGTTACGCAATCACCCCGGAGGTTATAATAGACAAAATAGATCATCATCGTCTGCCTGCCTTTTTCCAAACTATGTTGGGGTCGGCTTCCAGTCTAACCGGATGCAGCTGAATACCAGTATTTTACATGGAGCGACTGCCTATATGACCTCCACAACCCAGTTACTGGGTAATACGATACCCCAAGGTAAGACTGGTTGACAAACTTTCGGGCTTCTGACTACCCGTAACGACTGTCAAAGATCTACGAATGACAGCCTGGACCAACGGCTTAACGTGCTTTCCGAGGCCCGGAGTGGTCTCGGTATGTATAGATGGTCACCCATCCACAGACCAACCGCGGCAAGCGTAGCTTAACCTGATCGATCGACCTGTGCGGCTTTTATTGTTTAGATATATGATACAAAATATTCCGTGAGCAATCTAAGCAGATAATAATAATAATCATTATTATCTTAAAGGTATTATTATGTTTAGGAGCCTTTATTTCGACCTGAACGATTTTGCTATTGTTTCCCTGAATAGTAAGGCTAGCGAAGGAAGCTATACGTATAGTCGCCTTCGTAATTGCTTTTCTCGTGCTCAGAGGGTTTATTTATAATAATAATAATAATAATATTCCACAACTTTCACACAACGCCATCTAGTCCCAAACTAAGCAGAGCTTGTGCTATGAGTACTAGACAACTGATAAACATACATAAATATATTTCTAAATTCATACATATTGTAGATAAATTACACCCAGACAAAGAACAAATGATCGTGCTCATCACACAAACATTTGTCCTGGGCGGGAATCGAACCCACGACCATGCGTATGGTAGTCAGGGCCACTGACCACTAGTGGGCCGTAATCTACGAGTATCACGCGGACCCAGTGCGGATTGGCGGATGACACATATCAACAATTTTTTTTTTGTTCTAGGTTTTTTGTTTTCTTACGAAGATTTCCTTCACCGCTTTGTGAGCACAAAGAACACAAAGTTCTAACCCACGTCCTAAAATCTCGTCAGGGCCGTTACCAATGGATCACCACCGCTCTTACTCACTGGCTTCCTGTTATAGTTAAAAAGATAGGTAAGTTCTTCCACATTCACACAGACAGACAGACAAAAGGCTTAGTACTAGTAGGGACTAGGTCGGTACCTACACGGAGAGAAAAATCTTAGAAAAATTACTGTGCTGTTTCATAATCTGAGTGCATTTGAGTGATAACACAATATTATCATGCTAGCAAGCTAAAAATTCCTATGCTGCATTAAAAAAAATATTGGACTAATAGTGAATTTTTCCCAATCTCAGTCAGAAATTTTTCTGTAGATGTCACTTGCGCTAACTTTATATTGATGAGCACAGTAATTTTTCTAAGAATGTTCTCTTCGTGTAGTTTGGTAAATGGTAATGTCACTTAATACGGTTATTAATGCTTAAATGCATCGTGATGGAAACCATCAACCAATCCAGTGCCATATTTTCGTTTCCACAGAGCACGGGGATTCCCCAATTGTTACAGATATTCAACTCATTTTGTTCTCAGTAGATTCGTTCTGATTACATAAAGATTTAAATTTCCACCAGGCCATTTAAAAAAAAAAAGTATTTTTATGAATATATTTTTTTAAAAATTTTTTCCTTACTATAGAGCTAATGTTACATCCAAATAAATTTATTTTGCTTAAAAAGTAAAAATCATGCAATTAAGGGTTAAGTCCCATTGGCATTGAGTAACCTCAAGGAAGACGGCGCACAGTAGTGATGTGCTGCCTTGCACACTTGTACTCGTACACTTAGGTTTCGGGGAGACCCCCTTACAGTCTCCCGAGAACTGTGCCCTAACAGGCGTTGCACAGAGGGGGCTCCGGATTGGTCTTTTGAGAGGTAATGGTGCCCCTTCCATGTGCAGGTGGTGACCACCGGCGTGGTTTTAGTGGGGGGTAAAAATCCAATACTCCCTGGTTTTATCTCTAAAGACCAGGTGGCTTTTGAATGATTCCCCCCGAAAAAAGGCACCATTATTCGGTAATAGGGTACCGTTGGCGCCTTATAAGTACTGAACCCCAAAGATTAGTTACATGTCAGCTGCTTGGATACCTACGTGTCTGCCTAACAAAGGTACCTTTTATTAGGTTTTCATTTTCCTCATCATGTTTAAACCTAGGACGTTAGTTTAATGCCACCTGTATTTTTTCTTTAATCACAGCCCAACTTCATAAAGTATTAAAAAGCACTTCTCACTTACCGATATTTTGTGGAGTTTTCAACAAAAGAGACCTCATTAGCGAAGTTTGTTTATACTTTGCGATAAACGAGGGAAAGATGAGTTTTCCTTACAAAATGGTAGTTTCTGATTCCTTGCCAAATATAGGTCAAAATAATAATCACTACATAGTATAAAACAAAGTCGCTTCCCTGTCTGTCTGTCCCTATATATGCTTAGATCTTTAAAACTACGCAACGGATTTTGATGCGGTTTTTAATAGATAGAGTGATTCAAGAGGAAGGTTTATATGTATAACACATGCATAATATAGTAGAGAAACACTGGTAATTTTAGAGGTTTCTAATGTAATGTCGTAAATAAACACATTTTTTTGCGCTTACATTGTAAACACTGGCTGAACCCGTCGAGATAGATCAAAATAATGTACTACAGTATTGTACACCTTAAAAAGGTCTACAAAAAAATTCGCAATGGTATATGTCTATCTCTTAGGGATAACCCACAATAACCATTTTTTATCCTATACTTTTTACGAGAAATAATGGCTCTAAAATTATCAGTGTTTCTCCATTGGACCCGTGCGAAGCCGGGGCGAGTCGCTAGTCAATAATAATAAAAAAATCGTAATCAACCTTTTGGCTAATCATTAGTGACGTAAAAGGCATCTAAGAGATAAAGCATCTATTCACCGAGTCCAGATAAGAACTACGTTGGCACTCGTAACAATAACAATTATCCGACGGGAATATATGTACTATTCTTACTTCTTTTTTTCCTTATTGTGTGTTAATCTTAGAAGATATGCATATATTATCGTTGCTATAATTTAATAGCTCTTTTTAAGAGGAATAATTCCGCAACACATTGTTTTCATATAACTCTATTGTTTTACGCGGCGCACGCCAGTAAAGCTCCCAGTCGGCATGTTTACCGATATATTCAACAATCATTGACATATTTCCAACAAAACTTAATGAATTATACACAGAAACCTTCCTCATAAATCACGCAGTGCATTGGTGAAAACCGTATGAAAAAATGTTCTGAAGTTTTTGAGTTCATCGCGTTCTGACATATAGACAGACGCGGCGGGGGGACTTTGTTTTATAACATGTAGTGATATTCTTTATTTCGGACCACACATACAAGTTCACAGAATCCATATAGTGTTTCTAAACAACGACTTAAAAACTATGTTAGTAAACTTTTACAAACTATTACAGAACCAGTAAGAACGTTGTCCAACACACGTTGGCACGTGCCTCCGTACGCCTTATAAAGGCGTTGTCCACCTGTTCTCTGCACAAAAAGTTTTACCTATACTTTCTGCTCTGTCCACGTCCAAACGCGTCCTGCGTTGCATGATTGCCGTGGAAACAGAAGAAATGAAAGAGAAAATGACAGATTGTAGAAGGATAGAACTCCTTCTACAATCTGTCATTTTCTGTCGGTTCGGTGCGTTGAAAAAAATAAAGAAATCTTAATTATTATGTTTCCTCATAAAAGCGAAAAATTGTATTCATTTTTAGTGAAATTAGGTCGGATCCTCACTATAAAGCCGTTCACAGTTCGTTCTCGGTCCAATCTCGGTTTGATAAAATATTATCAAGTAAAAAATACAGCGTGTAACGTTAAATGCGCAAAACCAGAAAATAGTTTGATCAGAATAACGAGCAGAATTAATTGAACCACTTTTTAATATAGGTCACATTTTTCAAAAAATCTTCATTAAAAACGTTGCTGTGTCTATTTATTAATAGGTCAAGCAAGCCAATGTCAGCGCGGCGCAGCGGCCCGGTGACGACTCCTCCGTCGATAAAGCGTCGTCGCAGACGCAAGAAACGATCAGAATGGCCAGTAAAACTAAAACAGCACATAAAACATTTACAATTTTTTTTAGGACTTATTTTCTCTCTGAAATAGGTCAAATGAATTAAAAATCAGTTGGGGTGTCTGAGGTTTTGCGCATTTAACGTTACACGTTGTATATGTGTGTGTGCATTCATACTATCCGTAACAGTCAACTTTCGCTCGAATCCCATTCCAACCACGATCAGGGCCGATCCTCACTATAAGAACTGAGTCAGATTGTATAATGTGAACATGATACGACTTTACCAGACCGAAATCGGATCGAGAACGAACAATGAACGGCATTATAGTGAGGATCGGCCCTAAATGTTTTAAACCATATTCATTTACACCCGAGGGCCTAGACAAGTGACAATCACTTTAAAAACGTTTCGTATTTCTACAACTTTCAACAGCACTCTAATTGCGTAACACACTATTAATTTCAATCAAAATAATTTTGAAGGATATTGCTAATCCACTGCTTCATATATTCGAATTGTTTTTTCTGCTCCAACAGCGTAAATAACGCAATGAATGTTGTTTAACTGTCAAAATGAAACCCATTGCTACTGATTGTGTTACGCAATTAGGTATTCCGCAGGATTGACATAAGATTTTCGGTAGTTTACGTCAATCACATTTTTTTTTACTTTTCCATCACCATTATGGCTTCTAGAATAACATTTTGTCTGGGCCCTCATAGTTCAGAAAAAAATTACAGGTATTGGTATTTTCCGTTTTTCGTTGGTCTAGTGGGTGGCGGAGGTCCTAGGTTCGATTCCTAGGTCAGGCAAGGTATTATTAGTTTTTCCATCAGGAATTTCTCAATCTCAATCACAGCCCGGAGTTTCGACTTGTGCCCGGTTAATAGGCAATAAACTCGACCCCCTATTACATGGTACTTAAACATAACTGTTAATGATATGTTAACGAAATGTGAGTGTACTATACACGGAGAGAAAATTCTTAGAAAAATTACTGTGCTCGTCACTCTAAAGTGAGTGCAAGTGGCATGTACAGAAAATTTTCTGAGTGCAATTGAAAAAAGTTCACTATTTGTCCAATAAATTTTACTGTACAGCATAAGAATTTTTACTGTGCTAGCATGGTAATTTTTCCATTACCACTCAAATGAAAAATCTTAGAAAAATTAATGTCCTGTTTCATAATCTGAGCGATTATGAAATAGGACATTAATTTTTCTAAGATTTTTCTCTCCGTGTAGGTGCACCCCTGATTACCCTGCGGGGAATTCAGACCTAATCTCGTTACTCGTTTTTCTTTAAGAGATTTTTACAATTAATTTCATTTTGATCATAGCATCACTATTTTGTATGCCTGTCGGCGGAACATAGGTTGGACCAAACAGTAATTATATACATAAGATCATTGTACCCTGTGTTCACAAAATAAATTAATTTTGAATTTTGAGTTACATTATTGGTATTTTACTAACCATACATTCATAGAGAATATAACCATAGTCTTTGCATACATTTTACCAACATTTTACGGCTTCGCTTGATAAAATTGTTTTAATTAATTAACTAAGCCCGCATATATGGATTCATCATACTTTCGAACTAACAATATTATGAGAAAAGTTTTCTGTTAGATGACCAACATCACGCAGCTTATGAGATCAATCATGTAGGTAGGTAGGAGCGCAGTGGCTCAGCATATTGATTTGATTTTTAACCTACTTCAAAAAAATCGAGGTTCTCAATTTGTTTTTTTTAAGCGACTTCAAAAAAGGAGGAGGATCTCAATTTGGATGTTTATTTAATATACATTTTTTTTTAATGTATTTTCGGGCGTAACTGTGTCATATAAGACGGATTTGAAAAATTCTCTCATTTTTTATTGGATAAGCTTCAATAATACGATTTTTTCCACTTAGTTTATATTGATGATGTTTTAATAGCGTCCTGTCACTGATATTTACTAGCAAGCAGTTTTATAAGAATTTGTGTGGAATAGGTATACCTAAAAAGTGAAGAATAAAAATTTATTACAAAAAAAATAACCGAGTTCCAAAAATAACACTACAAAGTGAAAAATAACTTTAATTTCGGAAGTCGGTGTCAAAAACAAAAATTCCGCATTTTTGTTTTTGACACCGACTTCCGAAATTAAAGTTATTTTTCACTTTGTAGTGTCTTTTTAGGAAGTCGGTTTTTTTTAAGTTTTTATTTTTGTAGATAAGGAATATAAAAAGTTGTAGTACCTAAATAAGTTATTGTACGTCAGACAAATAGAATTAAGTCAGTATCTGTACTTACATTCTATGCTTAAAATATAAATTAAATAAAAAAAACATAATATGTTTTTTTTATTTAATTTATATTTTAAATACCTACTCGTATATACGGTTTTGGATGAAAAAAAAAGAAAGAAAGAAAAATAGGTTTATTTGTAACAAAGATAGAAAATGCAAAATACCTGGCTATTAAGTATTGTAACACACTTACAATCACAATCTGAATTTTGAAGGATATTGCTAATCCATTGCTTCATAATTATATATTCGAAAAATTTGTCTGCTCAACAACGTAAATGAATTTTGTTGAACAGTCCAAATGATTATCCATTGTTATTGTTAGTGTACTTTGCAATTAACCCGCAGGTGTGAAGTGGTCACAGCCATCTATGGGCATCTGTAATATTATAGTCATCGCAGATCCGTCACTATACCATAGACACAGCTGAAATGTCTAACGTGCCTGTACCTAATTACATACACACACAAAGCTTTTTAACCTTTTGACCGCCACGGACGGCTATAGCCGACAAACGAAAACGTGCCAAACACGCCACCGACGTCTACAGCCGTCAAGAAAACGACATTTTTTAAGTACAAAATAAATATACTAAATTTATTTATAATAACAAACTTAATTTTTTTTTGGTGGCGTGTTTGGCACGTTTTCGTTTGTCGGCTATAGCCGTCCGTGGCGGTCAAAAGGTTAAAAACAGGCGCACTTACGGTTTCACACACGCATGCAACTACAGTTTCACAGAGAGCTGTTAAGTTAATTATTCTCAATATATATATATTTTTTAAAGTAATTTTCTGATAATTTTCTTACTAAATTGAATTTTTAGACACCTATTGTATTCATATATTTTATTGATTGTTAATGTACAGACGCCAGCACATCAAGCTACCCGAAACTGTAAACATTTTCCAATCAACTTTGAACCTTATGATTTAGCTATAAAGTTGAAAATCTATTAAAGAAATTAGACAGATCGTAGTAGCTTGATGTGCTGGCGTCTGTACCCAGTGTTAAGAAATATTAAGTAAATAAATCATTAATTCATATCAAATCATATATCATAAGTCATACAATAGTCTCAATATTGTTAATACTTAAGGGTAAGAGCGAGATAGCACCAACACAAGTATTATCTATTACTTGCGAGTTGTCTCATTTATAATCCATGTTACTGTTTTGAGAAAAAATAATAAACATTTTTCATTTTTCAATTACACTGGCATCAACCCTTCAAATGAAGACTCAGTAGATATGCATACACATGAGCGACAACAGCAGAGACATCTGCAGCCTAATAGTGGGTCCACACGATACAGACTTTCATACAGACTACAGACTTTCATACAGACTTCTATAGAATTTGTTCTGTGCAACTAAGCAGTACAGACAAATGTCGGTGTGATAAAAAGTCGCACAGACAAAATTCTATAGAAGTCTGTATCGTGTGGACCCACCATTACGCTGTCTTGTAACCCTTCAAACCGACACGAAGCGACAAAAATAATCGAAACAAATTTATTAAATGATAAATAATAATATAATAAACAGCTTACCGGCAAAAATAGGTACGGTTTTAGTAATACCCTGGATGAACTACTTTATAAAGAGCTCTGCACTCTGTTACTACCGAACTGACGATTGACTGATTTCTATTAGTTCAGTCGACGCAATCACGCGCGCCGTCATTAGCCGTATTTGTGTCTAAACACACTATGCCGAAGTTACGCGACCGAAGTTCAGCGGCTGATTTTACGATCCGACGTATTTAGCTGATATGACACACCATAAGTGCCGAACTTACGCGGCAGAAATTCAGTTCCGAAACTTTGTGTGTGTATTAAGTGTCTCGAGCGCTGTCTTGGCGTCGTGTCGTGTTATCTACACAGTTGGACAGACAGACGCAAAACAAAGTGATCTTGTTATTACTTTCGAGGTGCGAAACCCGAACTTACGCCCGACCGAAGTTAGGCTGTACGCTATGACGCGACGTAATTTCGGCATAGTGTGTCGTCAATAATTCAAATAGCATTGCAGGCGTAATTGTGCTGAACTTCGGTCGCGTAACTTCGGCATAGTGTGTTTAGACACTTAAAGAGACTCGTGAAGGAACATTACTTGTTGTTGTGATCTTGTTTTCGTAGCTGCAATAATCTGTAGCTTCCTCATTTATTTTCGTTGTTTATATATTTGCCTCTTTACTAATAAACGTCGTATAGCGTCTGTATAGTTACAAAACGCTTTGTCTTCTTCCTTCGAAATTACTGACGACTCAAAGAGAGAAATCGGTGTATTACTATTCATCTGATGTAATAAATACGTTTATTAGTAAGGGGGTTAGGATATATTTATTTATTACTTCAAGCACATGAATGTACAGAGGCGGACTTAATGCCATTGGCATTTTCTACCAGTCAACCTTTGGGTGATGCAGAGACAAACAAAAGTACTTGCAGTAGTAGGTGGTGTAGGTACAGACGCCAGCACATCAAGCTACTACAATCCGTCAATTTTTTAAAATAGATTTTCAACTTTAAAGCTTTTTGCTTTTGAAGGTGGCTGGGGTGGACTGGATGCGGAAGGCGGAAGACAGGGTGTTGTGGCGCAGTCTGGGAGAGGCCTATGTCCAGCAGTGGACTGCGATAGGCTGAGTTGATTTCAACTTTATTGCTGCAAAAAAAGGTTCAAAGTTGATTGGGAGAATTTGACAGTTTAGGGTAGCTTGATGTGCTGGTGTCCGTACATATTATACGGCATACATATACAAATATATATATATATATATGTATCTATGACAGTATATTGTATCTGTATACTTATTATATTGTATGTGTAAGGACAACCCTATTTTCATATCCACACAATCACTGTCCATTCCTGCCTGGAAGAGGTTGCAGAAAGCGATAAGGCCGCCCATAGTATGTTTTGTAGTGCTAAATTTATTTTTTGTTATGCATTTTCTGGTGCACAATAAAGTATATACAACGTGTAACGTTAAATGCGCAAAACCTCAGACACCCCAACTGATTTTTAATTCAATTGACCTATTTCACAGAGAAAATAAGTCATAAAAAAAAATTGTAAAGGTTTTATGTGCTGTTTTAGTTTTACTGGCCATTCTGATAGTTTCTTGCGTCTGCGACGACGCTTTATCGAGGGAGGAGTCGTCACCGGGCCGCTGCACCGCGCTGACATTGCCTTGCTTGACCTATTAATAAATAGACACGGCAACGTTTTTAATGATTTTTTTTTGAAAAATGTGACCTATATTAAAAAGCGGTTCAATTAATTGTGCTCGTTATTCTTATCAAACTATTTTCAGGTTTTGCGCATTTAACGTTACACGTTGTATAAATAATAACGTGAGGAGCTCGTGAAAACTGAATCAAATCGGAAAAAACCTTTTTTTTTTGTAAATCTTTGACCACACTGAGGCGATCCCGCGAGTGACGCAAATGTTTTAATGATCGAGAAGTCTCGCACCGGTGTGAAAACCCCCATACAAGACACAAACAATACGCTAGCGAATTAATTGCTTTAGTTTTGTCCGAACTAAAATCTGTATTGATCTATGACCAGGGTTGCAAAGTTTTTTTTTTTTTTTTTTTATCAAATATGGTATTTCCGAAGCTAGTGCCTGCGAGAATACAGTAGAAGAAGAAAAAAATAGGGCTGTTAAATAAAAAATGCTAATGTCTTGCTACTTTGAACCTTCATTAACAGGTTTTTTTTTTAATATCTCATTATTAAAGAATGCCATTAATTCAGCTTTTATGATTTTTATAATTGCGATCATTTTGTATTGAAATGGTGATATGTATTGTAGTTTCTACTATTTTTATTTTATTTAAATAGTATTTAGGCCTCCTTTATAGCAGGAAACTATTTATTACATTGTAGGGTTGGCAACCCTATCAATGGCAGTCCTAAATAAATATTGTTATCCTAGATATTCCTGATTGTCTTACTTCCCAGAATCCGGGGTAAATTCAGTCTGAATCCAGCTGTAGTGTTAAACGCTTGCGCCATACGTATATAACGCTCACGAATCCAAGCCGTCACCATTGATTTATTTATTAACACCGAGTTTCTAGGTCCGTTGTCTCGGATCCCGTTTCACGACATATTTTCTTTCACGGAAGAAAAAAAAAAGGTGAGAACATAGATTGTTTGTTAAGAGCGTCGTGTAATCAAAATGGAAGATTTGTAGACGTATTTTTTTTTTTAATATGATATGATGATATCATATGTTTTTATATTGTTCTCATTTATAGGGTTCCGTACCGAAAGGGTAAAACGGGACCCTATTACTAAGACTCCACGGTCCGTCCGTCCGTCCGTCCGTCTGTCATGAGCCGTGATAGTTAGACAGTTGAAATTTTCACAGATGATGAAATCAAAATCATTTATTCAATCCAGGCTGAGAATCAGCACTTTTCGAACGTCAAAATTACAAAAGACAGTCCCCCAAAACAGACAGGACTAAACTAATATTTATCTTCTGTCCTTTACTTAATGAAATAGAAACAAAAAGATGCACTGAACTTAAATTTAGTTTAGTTTGTGAATAAGGAAATCGGCCGCGATATCCAACTCACCAATTATCTTTCAAAGTTGAAGTTCGCGAGCACATTCGTAACAAGCTGGCAGTATCAGCACCACGTTAATGTTTTCCCATTCTATCCATCATATACAGGGTGTAACGGAAAGGGGGTATCAACCCTGAAGGATGTGAATGTGCTCATGAAACTTAACAACTTTCCCCAAAGAACATAGGTCGAAATATGAAAAAAAAATTTGGCCCTCCCATAGTAAATCAATCAGCTGGTAGTCAGTTTTGTAAGGGAGGGCCAATTTTTTTTTCATATTTCGACCTATGTTCTTTGGGGAAAGTTGTTGAGTTTCATGAGCACATTCACCTCCTTCAGGGTTGATACCCCCCTTCCGTTACACGCTGTATAATAATAAGTTTTTATTGATTCATAAACAAGTGTTACAATATTTAGGTATGACACTGGATCCCGCACTAGGATACCCTGTGTCGCAGGATCCAGTCTCTTTCGACAGATAATATGAGTTATTTAAGAAATGTTAACAAATGCAACGGTTTCAGTAGAAATAATAAAATCTGCCTAGCCTTTTCGCAAGTATGTTGGGGTCGGCTTCCATTCTAACCGGATGCAGCTGAATACCAGTATTTTACATGGAGCGACTGCCTATCTGACCTCCACAACCCAGTTACTGGGTAATACGACACCCCTTGGTAAGACGGGCTGTCAGACTTTCAGGCTTCTGAGTACCGAGTCAGAAGCCCGAAAGTCTGACAACCAGTAAAACAGTGAACAGAAGAAGAAGAGAGAAGTCAACAGCCCTTACGGGTGTAACGACTGCCAAAGATCCACGAATAACAGCCAAAACCAACGGCTTAACGTGCTTTCCAAAACACGGAGGGATCGCGGTATGTAAAGATGGTCACCCATCCACAGATCTACCGCGGCAAGCGTAGCTTAACCTGATCGATCGACCCGTGCGGCTGTTGTTATTTAGTCATGGGCACGTCCTTATTTTGAGAACCTCATCATCATCTGCCTAGCCTTTTCCCAACTATGTTGGGGTCGGCTTCCAGTCTAACCGGATGCAGCTGAATACCAGTATTTTACATGGAGCAACTGCCTATCTGACCTCCACAACCCAGTTACTGGGTAATACGATACCTCTAGGTAAGACTGGTTATCAGACGTTCGGGCTTCTGACTACCCGTAACGACTGTCAAAGATCTACGAATGACAGCCGGGACCAACGGCTTAACGTGCTTTCCAAAACACGGAGGGATCTCGGTATGTAAAGATGGTCACCCATCCTCAGATCTACCGCGGCAAGCGTAGCTTAACCTGATCGATCGACCTATGCGGCTGTTGTTATTTAGTCACGGGCACGTCCTCAGTTTGATAACCTATGCTCTACAAAATACAATTGAAGATATTGATAATAAACACAAAACATTGACAGTTACACGTTTCAGGGACCCTTAACCATTCACATTAATTACACATTAACCCCTTAATTTAGATCCATCTCATTACCAAGGGCGAGTGAGTCCATTTAACTAGCGCTAAACATTTTTAGGTTTTTATTTTTTTTTTATTCATTATTAATAATCAAGTACATGATACATGGAGATTTCAACGGTGATCCCCAAACTAGACGTTAGTCTGTATCTTGAGGATCAAGAAGTCATCACTTTTTTCCTGTGAATCATTTGAATTTATCAAAGACAGACAATGATAAATATATATTTTAAGTTTACAAGTTTTAGAGAATTTAATATTTATTTATTTATTTTATTATTTATGTACACACGGTAAAAAAATATATGGATATGACACATAAATCGACTGAGAGTTTAGTATATGCGAAGCCCGAAACATGAGGCTAAGTGAAGACGATATATAGACAATCACATGCTTTACATTCCTTATAGGGTGTACCATTTTTTATGTGGTGGTACACCCTAAAAGGAATGTAAAGCATGTGATCGTCTATATATAGTCAAGTGCATAGAGTAATTTTAGAATCAGTAATAATTTTAGTACAAAGGTACTGCTTATTTCTTAAAAAAAAATCTTCCAGCAGACCTGCGAAAGGAGAAGTAAAAAAGAAATGTAGACAAGAATGTGCGAGAACATGAAGAGAAAAATATGAATGTGTGAAGTCTAAAAGTAACATATTAAATATGCCTACACATATAATGCGAAAATTAACATAAGTATAGTTAAATAAATACATAATTACGGTTAAGAATAAATATTACTGCGTATGTTAGCTTAAAATTACTTTTAATTTATTAATATTATACTTCTTTTTTACTTTTTTTTATTATTCTGTTTAAGAAAAAATATGACTAAGGAGTAAAAAATATTCTCCTATAAGGGAGTGTAAAAGCTAGCCGTAAAGAAAAGGAAGTGCCTTGAAGGCATAAATTTTGTAAAGTTCACTTCGAACCTCACTCAAATAATAATATAATAATAAATAAAAATAATAATAAAAATAATAATAATTTTATTCAAGAATGAAGTAAAACATAAAGATTCACATTAATTACATGCGAGGTTAAATTTAATTCTAACTGTAATGTAGCGACCTGCCTGATATAGGTTTATGAAAACCTGTGTTTCAGGCCATCACTTTACAACAAACATTTAAAAACAAGACAACAATAAATTTATTTGAAGCTAAATTAAAAAGAATATAATGACTAAAATAGTAATCATTCTAAAACTAAAATTTTTGTATTATTTATTTATTTATTTATTTAGGTTAACCAACAATTGTTTACACATTCATTACTAACTTAATTACTAGGGTAACATTTACAAGTGTAACAATTAATTAAAGGTTAACACCACATGCACAAATAATAAAAAAAACGGCTTTAAATAACATACATAAAAAGTTAATAACATACAAAAAAAAAATCAAAAATTTTAAATAATATAAAGAAAATTAACAATGAAATCAATAAACATTGGCATTAAAGTGTCTCACTAAATTATAATTATTGTATGATTGATTAATAAATTAATTAATACAATTTAAATGACTATGAATTATAAATAAGAAAATTAAATTAAAAGAATAAACAGATTGCAATTGAAAATAATAGAAAAGAAAAAAATTAAATTAGATCTACATTGGATTATTAATTACAAAAGCTCGTATAAATTTATGAATATTGTCGTGGTGTACATCTACTATGTCACTGCGGCCATTAATGATTTTGCACAATCTAGGTATTGGAGAATTCGCACCAAGCACAGACTTTCGAGGTGGTGGACACAGGGGTGTTATTTTATTCCTAGGATATCTAGAGGGCGCACGGAACCTAATGAGCTTCACTAAACTGGGGCAGTCGATCTTATTGTGCAACAGTTTGTAAACAAATAAAGCATCGGTTACATCTCTGCGCATAGATAACGATTGCATTTTAAAATGGGATAGGCGGGCTTTGTAAGAGGGCAGACGCTTAGATTTTTGTAAGATATAATATGTTTAAATAAATTAACGAATAATATGAAAGTAGATAAGGTAAAGACTAATATTAAGCTTATTTTATAATTTCCAGCAGTTTTTCCGTGTCTGAGTAATTGAGTTTTCCCAAATATTCCTGTACTAGTAAATTACACCTATTATATGTTAAACTATAAATCTTTAGCACTCTGTTGAGCTGATTATACAAGTAGGGTCCTAAAAAGAAGTAAAATCGATTAGCGAAAGCGTGTTTAGTCTGAGAGTTAGCACAAACCAAATCTTTTCTTCTCCTATCTGAAGGTACTGGCTTAAAATCAAGCTCAGTGTGTTGGAGTAAAACTACATTCAAAACAAATAATTGACGTATTGTTAGCACCTCACAAGCCGTGTAAAGCTGGTGTGTAGGAAATCTGAATGGACGAAAAGTAGCAACCTTTAGAACTGCTCTTTGAGCACGTTCTAGGTGCAGTAAAATTGATTTAGCGGCACCACCCCAGGACGTTATGCAGTAGGTAATAATAGATTGACACAAAATGACCACACACAATTCGAAAATTAAAGAAATTTTAACGAAAGAAGCTTTTTAAGGAAATTTCTCGCCTACTGGTCAACACTGCACGTGATCAGAGACAAGGCTTCTTCTTTGGCCAAAAAATTAGCATTGCCATTCAACGTGGCAATGCTATCAGTTTTCGGGGCACGTTTCCGGATGACAGCCGTTCGGACGAGTAGGTACTTCGACGCCTAAGTGTTTTTATATTTATTGGTATTTTGAGTATTTATTTAATTTTCAAACAACATATTAATAACAGAATTAAAAAATAAATTAATTAAAACAGACTTATAATAATAATATCTAAATGTGTAACGAATCATAGGGCATTAAAAAATTTGTCCGCATCGGTGTCAGCGGAAGAATTTGTATAGTTTCAGTCAGTCATTTAACCTATCTTATTGTATTTAGAAGTAACAGCCACAAAAAAAAAACACATAAGTACCCTACTTTTTTAACAAAAAATCCCAAAGGACTTAGAGACTAGAGACCTCAAAAGACTTTATAAAACTTTAAAAATATAAGAAATTAAAAAATATATATATATAGTTCTAGAGATTTAGTCTCTAGAACTATATTTTTTTTTTAATTCGACCCATTTTTCCGAGTCGCTGTTTGTCAACAGAACGCGCACCCTGGATTTCAAAGATTTGGCATTCGATCTTTTTATTCGAATCACAAGCTCGCTTTCCATTTTTATTACGTGCCCTTTCGCATAAAAATTTTATTCGACTTTATATCTAAGGGCACTTCCCTTTTCATAAATTAATTAAAAGTGTCTTGAACAAATAAGATACAAGATGAGTATCATTTTAATCTGATAATTAAAATTAAGTGTAATTGATTGAACGCGTTTTACAAAAACTCAGAACAAAATCTTAGCTTATTATAGAATAAGCTAAAATTGAATAAACGAATTTAAAAAAAATTGCTTAAATTTAATCATTTGAATACTTAAACGAATTCTTAGAACGTATTTATAGAAATACGTTCTAAAAATTCGTAATATTTTGATGTGCAAAATATTAAAGAAAAAAATTTGACCGCGTTTTATATAAGTAGTATATTCGGATGACTAATAAGTTTTTTGCAAGGAAAACCTGATACTAGGAGGTTTTTGACAAATAAATTTCGTTTTCTTTGAGGAAGATTCTCCATTAACAGAAAAGGCGTGGACTTTAACCTGTTTTATGTTATACCGAATAATGATCTTTAAGACATTATTCGAGTCACATGTTATACTCATGTGTTACAAATTATGAGCCCTAAGGGCGTTTCGTAATTCCGTCTATATTGCTATTTTATTAAATAAATTGGCTAATATTTTCCATACGTGTCGAGTGATGGATGGGTGATTGTTATTGACTGATAAAAAGGCAATTCATCGCGTATGAAAAGTGCGAAACATTTGCGTTTTTCTTTTTATTCGAATCTAATAACCATCGTTTTATAAATCAAATTAGAAAAATATCAAATATTTACTCGAACACTCACCTTCTTATTTGAATCCACACACAACCTCTCCAAAAACCACAACTAAGAGAAAAAAAAACCATAAATTCAAAAACAAAACGTTAGAATAAAGAATATAAATGGTATCACACACGATTAACTCTCAGTCCGTTTAAATAAAAAGTTATTCAAAAAAAGCAAACAACTTAATACCTTGCGGCAAGAAATCACGAAGCTCAAAAAAATTACAACACACTCGGGAATTTTATAACACTGAATTTGCACAATATATTTTTTACATAATTTCAGGAGTCGTAATTCACGGACACACGCGCGGAGAACACGACGGCCCGCGGCAAGCGACGGGGACTGACTGGCACAACTCAAACAGTATGTATCCGAGCCTGCTGAAACTGTTGATTCCCCCCTTCCCCTCCCGCCCTTTCCCTCTGACGTCTTGTCGGAAAAATTTCAGTGCACATCAGGACAAAATTGATGCCCCCAGCGGCCTTGCAACTTTCCTTTCTTTTTTATATATTGGTTCAGTGACATTTATTGGTGTTAGTTGTATGAGCGTGTGGTGTCATAAGATGTGCTAATCTTTTTACGTGTTGTTTTACTGTGAAATATTCTGATATTATTATTTTTTTTTTCAGATTACCTACATCAAATAAATAAATAACTTTAAGCTCGATGTCTTTTAGAATAGTTTATTTTAGTAATATAATAATAAGTTAATGAATAAAGGTCTCCGAAACAATCAATTGTAAATGTCAATTTTTCAGGATTGATAAACACTGATGCGCAAATTAATTGCGAGCGGCGGAGGCCTAATGGTAACAGTCCAGACAGAGGTCGTGGGTTCGAATCCATGCATTACTTTGTATAAATAATTTAATCACCACTCCTCTCAAAACGGTGAAGGAAAACATCGTGAAGAAAACCGGCATGTCCTAGAAACAAAAATTCGAAGGCATGTGACATCCTACTGATATTATAAGCTAGATAGTTTGTGAGTATGGATGTTTGTTACTCTTTCACGCATAAACTACTAAACGGAATTTCGGTGAAACTTTACAGTAATATAGCTTATACATCAGAAGAACACATAGGATACTTTTTATCCCGATATTCCTACGGGATCGACACTTATGCGGGTGAAACCGCGAGGCACTGCTAGTAATAAATAAATAAATGTACAGACGCCAGCACATCAAGCTACCCGAAACTGTCAGATTTTCCCAATCAACTTTGAACCTTATGCTTTAGCCATAAAGTTGCAAATCCATTAAAGAAATCTGACAGATTGTAGTAGCTTGATGTGCTGGCGTCTGTACAAACCCAAACTGGGCCCGCGTGGTAGATCGCTCACTCCCTCTTAAAGAGAGCGTAATTGCGTAACACACTATCAGTAGGAATGGCTTCCATTTTGACAGTTCAACAACATTCATTGCGTTATTTACGTTGTTGAGCATACTCTCTCGGGTTGTGTGAAAGTTGTGGAATATTATTATTATTATTATTATTATTATACATACAGAATTAAAATAATACATGCATGCAAGATCTTAAAATAGGAGTGGCTCACGACATGTCTGCCATTTCTCATGGCGTGCAAATATCTTAGGTAAAAATATTATTATTGAATCAATGATTTTTATCTTTTACACTTACACATTAAATATCAGTCACAGTTAAACAAATTTCTTATATTCAATCATGAACGTTTTAAATTACGAGTATTGGCATTCCGATCGATCACAAGCAAGTGTGTTTTGTTTAATTACGTCATCACTCTCAGAGAAATTGCTTGGCTTGTCATCTGACCTTTATTATTCTCTCAGTTATCTTGCATGGGAGCTAATAACTGCGTAAATGAGTGCATTATAAGATGCTCCACATGTGATAGTACGTACTTAAGATGGCGAGTAAAGGGCCTCATTCATAACCCGGGCCTACAAAAGGTCATAAAAGACATTTTAAGCGCATTCGTCTTGAGGACGGCGAGCAATGGATAAGGTCCAGGCCCGGGTCGACGGCGCGTTGTGTTCCACGCGCGCCTCAAAGAGATGTCAGCAGTAACTGATGGGGTCCGCTAGGGCCGATGCCTGCCGGGGTCGCGGGTTGTTCGAAAGCGTTACCGTGGCCTCTAGCAGAGGCAACTGAAAAACACGGGTGGGTTTTAGTCGATGAAAGTCTGACATGCCCTCCCGCTCCGTCTAGAGCGGGAGATGTTATTTGATAATCACCCACACAAAAAAAAAAAAAACTTTCCCCGACCGGGGAATTTAACCCAGGACCTCATGCTTAGCTATAGCACTAGATCAACGTGGCAGTAGGTAATAAGAATAAAGATGTTCGCACGCACATACACTCGTACATAAGAAAGAGACAGAGAGAGAGAAAGAGATAAAATGTGAATTTAATACGTGTTTTTAATACAGAGCCATCTAGTGTAAGCTTTTAGAATCTCTCATAAAGTTGTCGCCGACTTGGATTTTCATTTTCACCTCATTATTGGCTTCAGCACCCTCGAAAACCATGAAAATGACCTCATGATGAAAAATTTGAGAATTTTCGCAGCCACCATCTTGGATTTTTATTTTGACCTCACTATCGGCTTTAGCACCCTCGAAAACCATGAAAACGATACCCATGATGAAATTGAAAGTAACCGCAGACGCCATCTTGGATTTTCACTATCGCTTTTAGCACCCTTTTCAACCATGAAAGCTATCTCTCTCTGTTTCCTTCTATTATTTATAAACGAAACAGACAGAGAGAGAAAAAGTCGCATGGCGCGGGCCTAAAGGTTTTTCGTTACGGACGATTGCTACCAGCTTACTCCTACCTATCGATGTAATTTTAGCTACAGAACAAATGCCAATGATTTATAGGTCGCTTTTCCTCAAAAGGCTACAAAAAGTAGAAATAAATTCATATGATATACGTGTTAACGTTTCGCTCCATACCTCTTACGAATGATTTAGGAGACTTTTAGTTCGGCGACGACGTTGTACTTATTAGGGTTGCTAGACGTAAAAATATATATAAATAACACGATGTTTCTTTGAAGAATTTGTTATATTGTTCTCTAAAGCTTTTGTTTCTTAAGAAAGAATAAAATAGTAGCTGTACAAATAAAGAGCGTTCTTTTGACCTAATGATCCTAATGTGAAATACGGGTGAAAATGACTGTTTTTACGACCGTTTTAATCTGACGGAATCGTTTTTCTAGAAAATCCTATTATAGTTTCGAAATCCAAAGGCTTATCAGTCTACTCGCACGAAGTTAAACTAACTTCTTTTTGTGGGCGAATCGGCAAATCCAAAAATATGTATTAGGCAATTGAAACATTTTGAATTGGTTGCAATAAAGTATAGAAAAAGGACACTAGCGCACAGAAGTGACTAGCCCAAGTGAGTTTTATAGAATTTCACTTTTCTTTTGTTTTTGTTGTCCTTTGTTTTATCTTTCTACAGATTCTTTATTTAGGTTCAACATGTAGGTAATAAAAATAACTTAAGCGGAGATTATTCTACAAACTTCATGCATTTTGTACACGGTAAGGTTTCATTACAGTATAAACCGCGCCACAGAAAAGACGTATCTATCAACAACCTTCCATAGTGATCCATACAGCACTAACGAACCGTGATTACACACGGTGTTTAAACCGTACCGTAGAAAAAACGTGTCCGTGTACAAGCCTCCATGGTGATCCATACACCATTTCCACAGCGACCCTGCCTACATTCCGTGAATAAACCGTATGGCAAGAAAAACTCTTATATACAGACGCCAGCACCTCAAGCTACCCGAAACTGTAAAATTTTCGCAATAAACTTTAAACATCATGCGTTAGCGATAAAGTTGAAAATCTATTAAAGAAATTTGACAGATTGTAGTAGCTTGATGTGCTGGCGTCTGTACAATAGGCCTTAGGGTACCAAGTTAAAATATAAATAATCTTTATTACAAGTCCTTACGTTTGGCATCCCTGCTAAAATGACCAGTGTAGTGTAGAAGTCTTGATATTGTGCGTCAAGTTGTGAAGGAGATGAAGTGTTCTGGGAGTTTAGAGCCAGTCTGTTGTTATAATACACTAGCGACCCGCCCCGGCTTCGCACGGGTGCAATGCTGATCACTATCACTACATAGTATAAAACAAAGTCGCTTCCCGCTGTCTGTCTGTCTCTATGTATGCTTAGAACTTTAAAAATAAGCAACGGATTTTGATGCGGTTTTTTTTAATAGATAGAGTGATTCAAGAGGAAGGTTTATATGCATTTAATACATGCATAATATAGTAGAGAAACACTGATAATTTTAGAGCCATTATTTCTCTTAAAAAGTATAGGATAAAAAATGGTTATTGTAGGTTATCCCTAAGAGATAGACATATGCCATCGCGGACTTTTTGTAGACCTTTTTAAGGTGTACAATACTGTAGTACATTATTTTGATCTATCTCGTAGGGTTAAGCCAGCGTTTGCAATGTAAGCGCAATAAAAGCGCAATACGACATCACATAAGAAACCCCTAAAATGATCACTGTTTCTCTACTATATTATGCATGTATTATACATATAAACCTTCCTCTTGAATTACTCTATCTATTAAAAAAACCGCATCAAAATCCGTTGCGCAGTTTTATAGAATAAAGCATACATAGGGACAGACAGCGGGAAGCGACTTTGTTTTATACTATGTAGTGATTGTATCTCCATTCAAATAGATGCAGAAACTTTAGGTAAGCTTAGAATCGGGTTTTGTGGAATAACTCTTCAACATTCTAGCACATCAGCAAGGTGGTATTTGCAAGCTATTTACACACAGCACACAGCATCCAAGGGCAGACTGATAGAAAATGCCGATGGCATTAAGTCCGCCTCTGTAAATTTATGCGCTTGAAGTATTAAATAAATAAATAAACACCACGTCTTTAATCCCCGCAGAGTAAGGCTGCCTTTGCACCAGGGATGTGCGAGGATGCGTAGCGAGGGATGTGTTTGTTAAGAACCAATAGAATCACTTCATTTACCTGGCCTCGCTCGGCGCAGTTCTAGTAGAAACGGCTCGGCGGAGCGAGGTTTTGTACGTTCAAAACAAGGGAAGGATGTGTGTTAGGTATGTGTTGCGAGTTATGTGCGCTAGAGACGGACGTGAGCGAAAAAATATCAGTCACTAGACGATGTTGGTCAGAGGTAGATGTATAGTGTACAGAAGACATGGATCAGTGGAAAAAAAAACTTATATTTGCGATGAAAAAATTGAGGCAGAAGATAAAGAATGTGTTACAGCTCTTTTGACATACTACACATCCTCGCGCCACACATTTGCACACCGTTTACCGCTAGCACATTTCTGGTGGAAACACACACCGTTTCACAGCCTCGCTACGCATCCTCGCGCCACCCCGCACCGCACCGCTCGCACATCTCTGGTGGAATTAGAAGAGCTAGGATCCACATTTCACCATTTATATTTAACTTTCATGTAAATGCGAGCCAATTGCAATCAACCGGCTACAAATCCAGACTCCGGGTTGCTACTGAGAAATTCTTGATAGAAAAACTCAATTACACTTTGCCCGACACTGGGAATTGAACCCATGACCTCATACTCAGCGTTAGCGCTCGCGACCACTTTTTTTTTTTTTTTTTTGTTTCGGGGTGGAAAATCCTCATGGATGTCCGCCGCTCTGGGGCGGGCGGCGGGGTCTGTCAGACTCTTACTGACTAAAAACCACCCCGGTGTTCCCTCTGTCACCTACGCCGGGGTTCGCGGGAACGAACGATACTTCCGCAACCCCCGGCTGGTGCTGGCCCGCTCCTGCGGGCCTCCTCGTGTCAGGGGGGGGGAGTGAGGTGTTAAACTCCCCCCGCGACATCTAAGAGGGGCGCGCGTGGAACACTACGCGCCGCCGCCTCGGGTTCTGATGTGTGGGGGGCGACGGACGTCCCCAAGTCCGTCGCCCCTGGGCCCATTTAGGGGGGCTGGAAGAGGGCGTTGTCCGCCCTCCGCCGACGCCTGGTGCGCCTGCTGCGGGCCGGGTGAGGGGACGAGATCACCCTCTCCCTTTCCGCAGCCTCCTTCTGCGAGACGACTGTTTCGCAGAAGGAAACCACCGAGCGCTTGCGACCACTGGAGCAACAAGACAGTCTATGCACCCTACACAGTCAATTGTCTATTAAAAATAAGTATCCAAGTTACAACAGGCTCGTTCGTGGAATGCATTGCCAGTTAAAATAAAACGTGCGCAGTCGTTAGGTGTGTTCAAAAGACTCGTAAAGGAACAATACTTGTCGTTGCGATCTTGTTGTCCTAACTGCAGTAATCTACAATCTTCTTTTATTTTCGTTGCTTATATACATATTTAGTAAGTATGTATTTAATCATCTATCATTTTGGATATGTATATACAACGTGTAACGTTAAATGCGCAAAACCTGAAAATAGTTTGATCAGAATAACGAGCTGAATTAATTGAACCGCTTTTTAATATAGGTCACATTTTTCAAAAAATCTTCATTAAAAACGATGCCGTGTCTATTTATTAGTACGTCAAGCAAGCCAATGTCAGCGCGGCGCAGCGGCCCGGTGATGACTCATCCCTCGATAAAGCGTAGTCGCAGACGCAAGAAACGATCAGAATGGCCAGTAGAAATAAAACAACACATAAAACCTTTACAATTTTTTTAATGACTTATTTTCTCTCTGAAATAGGCCAATTGAATTAAAAATCAGTTGGGGTGTCTGAGGTTTTGCGCATTTAACGTTACATGTTGTATATGTGTATCTATTTTAGAGTCATCATCATCATCTGCCTAGCCTTTTCCCAACTATGGTGGGGTCGGCTTCCAGTCTAACCAGATTCAGCTGAATACCAGTATTTTACATGGAGCGACTGCCTATCTGACCTCCACAACCCAGTTACTGGGTAATACGATACCCCTAGGAAAGACTGGTTGTCAGGCTTTCGGGCTACTGACGACCCGTAACGACGATCAAAGATCCACGAATGACAAACGGGACCAACGGCTTAACGTGCTTTCCGAGGCACGGAGGGGTCTTGGTATGTGAAGATGGTCACCCATCCACGGACCAACCGCGGCAAGCGTAGCTTAACCTGATCGATCGACCCATGCAGCTGTTATTACATAGCCACAAGCACCTCTGAAGATGTGATAAGAAATCAGAAAATATACAATTTGATAGGACTGAGGCCCAAAAGTGTTGTGGTGTGTGTGTGTGTGTGTGCAATAAGTCAAGCGGCTGTTCTAAACGGGAAACATTTGATGGATCCTCTAAATATTTTGACATTTAAATAAATGAACCACATAAAACATTTTTCAAGGAAAACACGACACCTTGAGGAAACCTCAAAATAAAAATAAAATTCCCAACCCGCAACAAGCAAGCTTGGTGATCAATACACGTGCCTTCTCTAAAGTACAAATGATAAATAATTTAATTTCTGTAAGTGGGTTACAATCAAGTACATTCCCAATACAAGCGTTATCAACCTTAATTAGTATAAACAACATTTTATTATTATTTGTTGTCTTTGACTTATCTTGGGACCCAGACCTTTGGAGGCGTACCAGGGCCAAAGCCAACTCGCAGAGGCCCTTTAGACAATCGTATATGATGAGGAGATATCAACCGACGATTATCCCTGTATGCACTATGCAAGTGCACCCAAGTACAGACGCCAGCACATCAAGCTACCCGAAACTGTCAAATTTTTCCAATCAACTTTGAACCTTATTCTTTAACAATAAAGTTGAAAATCTATTAAATAAATATGACAGATTGTAGTAGCTTGATGTGCTGGCGTCTGTAAAACCCCCAGTTGTTGCAGGAATATTGACAGAACAGGGAAACAAAATATATTTGGCTATTGGGTTAGGTGGGTATAGTGGATCGGTTACCTTGAATTATGGAAGGACTATGTCCCTTGCCTGACCAACGATAATTTAATATTCTCAGATATAATGGGGGGGGGGGGGGTGACTTGCACACTCAATTTAAAAAAAATAAAATACTATTACCAATGTATTGTAGGTTTCACATTAATATTATTCCTGTTACAAGTTCTTGTGTTTCCTGTTAGTGTTCCTGTGTACCAATTAAGCTTAATAACGCTTGTATTCAGAATGTACTGAGTTGTAACCTAGTTACAGAGATAAAATCATAATAATTTATCATTTCACATAAAAAACAAATAATTTTAATTATTTATACAAATTAATAGGACTTTATAAACCCCTTACGGGTTGCGTCGTTTCACTACAGAGTTCCCATAGCCGCCTTTCATGGTGCCACCTTCTGGCTTCATCACCAGGCTCTGGATGTCATCTAAGACTAGAGCCCTCGTCAAGACGAATCAAAGGAGTCAAAACTCGATGGGATTCTTTCGTTTTATTACAGACTCTCTATGACCACCTTCTGGCTCCATCATCAGATCAGCTTCATGTCATAATATCGTAGCATTGTCGTCTGATTTACATGCGCTTGCAAAATTTCAACTAAATCGGAAACCGGGAAGTGGGTCAAATTTAACTTGCAAGATTTGATTACAGACATATAGACAGCGGGACAGGTAAAACTAAAAGCTAGTAATGTATATATTATATATTATTATATTAATAATAAAAAAAAAAACATACCAATTTTACCGATAATAGTGGAGGGGTAGCAAATATAACCTGAAATTATCAGAGATATATTTTTTCTCTTTTATTTTATTGGAACTGGGTGTATTTATTTAACCTATAACGAACTTGAGTGCGCTTGATTTTTTGTTTGAACAAAAGATATCGCTTCTCACATTTATATTTATAAACGTTTTTTTTTTTGTTTTTTTTTTTATTGAATACAAATTGGATTTCATGGGTTTTTTTTTTTTGCGCAGAGAGCTAATTCTTTTTCTAAAATAAAAGTAGCCTTAGTTATACCTTATAACATCAGCTATCTACCAGTGAAACTCCCGTCAAAATGGGTCCAGCCGTTGCGGAGATTAGCCGGACCAAACAGAAAGACAGACGAAAAATATATATATTTTTTTTTGTTATAAGTACATATAAGTATAGCACTTATACTTTCCCTTTTCTTTTTTAACTATATGCTTCAGAAAGCATTTAGTAAAAAACGGTTATTTTGACATTACAAACAGACACTTAAATATTTATTTATTTGTATATGTTTAAAGATGTATAAACTATTTGGACTAAACTTAGTAGGTACTCGTTTTATAAGACGGTTAAAATCTACAAGCATAACTACAGAAACCAGTACAAAACTAGTGTCTACTATAATCTTTCGGGTCAGACAAGGGGTCGACATTTAGAAGTATCTTTATGAGACTAGGATTACTCCCTAATTCGTTGGTTCTGTCGCTAATATTGTTTGGGATTTGTCTTGTTACTGTGATGAATTGGACAATCATTTATTGTTGTTGTTTCTTTTAATATTATTTTTTCTCGGAAAATAAGAAACGTCATGCCATGTGTCAAAGGAGAAAGGAAGTCCTCTAAAATTTTGGGATTCATCATTCGCAATGGAAAAATCTTTCGCAATAGCAGGCCAAAAAGTAAAAAAAAATACTCCTAACCAAGCTTTTAAACAGCACTATGCTGTTTAACAGCTTGGTTAGGAGTACTTTGGACTATTGCAGCGTGGTATGGAGGCCACGAATTGCGACACATACACTTCGGCTGAAAAGTATTCAGAAACGGTTAAATAATAATAATAAAAAGCTGTTTATTTCAATTAAAATACAGTTTTATACAATTCTTAACTTAATCTTAAACAAAGATAGAAAAGATTTTACAGTTAAGGAGTTGCTATTCGATTACAATTCATTAAGTGTCGCTTGAATATGTTATAGGCCTGCCTTTTATTTTTGTTTTCCAGTTTACAAACTATGTGTTTTGGCAACTTGTTTAGTATTCGGGCGAGACTGACATTCCATACTCTCTCACCATAATCGTTATGACATTTTGGTTTTTCAAAGGTCGGGAGGTAGTCTAGTTTACGTAATGTGATTAATCTTTTTGCCCTATTCAATTTACACATGTCACCACTGTACTGAGTTACAATTGCTAAATCTCTCTTATCAAATATATTCAAAACCTTACAATAATGAAACAAGTTGTGGTAATTATTTTTGTTCATGAATTTGACTTTTAAAGGAACAATTGTTTTTAAAATTCTAATCTGCAAATTATATAATATCATTTAGATACGTTTTATACGTTCTTCCATAGCTAGATAAGCCATAACTGATGACAGAATCAGCTAAAGACATTTACATAAGTCTCAGTGTTCTATATGGCACTTTATGTTTGAGCACACATAGTTTTGACAAAATAGCTCTTAGCTTGTTGCATATTAGGTTAACATGTGATCCCCAATTAAACTTATGATCTATTTCATGTGGCACTTGGTATATACTTCTAGCGGAGTAAAGAAAAAGGCACGGACACGGATAAATTGTTTTGTCGAAATCTACAATGTTTCAGAGCGTTATATGTAAGTAATAATAATATATTCCACAACTTTCACACAACGCCATCTAGTCCCAAACCAAGCAGAGCTTGTGCTATGAGTACTAGACAACTGATAAACATACATATACATTTGTAAATACACACATATTATAGATAAACTACACCCAGACACAATATACGAAATGCAAAAAGAATTTTTCAAATCCGACTTGTAGTTCCAGAGTTTACGAACGCGCTACTCTTTGGAACTCAGAGATTAGCGCGTCCAAAAACAAACAAACAGGCTCTTCAGCTTTATGATTAGTATATTATATAGGTATATAAACTTGCTTGATATAACCAAATTCATTTTATATTGAGAACTGAAGTGCTATTCTGTAAAATTCTCACCGTGAGAACTTAGGTTATGTGAGCTCTGTCATTCCCTAATGGTAGGGATTAACACTATTAAGTGCTCACTTCACTTGTGATTTCACGGTGAGATTTTTACAGAATCGACTGGCTGGTCAAGAGGGGCCCGTGGCTAAATAATAACAGCCGCACAGGTCGATCGATCAGGTTAAGCTACGCTTGCCGCGGTTGGTCTGTGGATGGGTGACCATCTTTACATACCGAGACCCCTCCGTGCCTCGGAAAGCACGTTAAGCCGTTGGTCCCGGCTGTCATTCGTAGATCTTTGACAGTCGTTACGGGTAGTCATAAGCCCGAAAATCTGACAACCAGTCTTACCTAGGGGTATCGTATTACCCAGTAACTGGGTTGTGGAGGTCAGATAGGCAGTCGCTCCATGTAAAATACTGGTATTCAGCTGCATCCGGTTAGACTGGAAGCCGACCCCAACATAGTTGGGAAAAGGCTAGGCAGATGATGACTGGTTGGTCAATTCACACATAAATGCCGTACATATAGCAAGTCGCACGTAAGTTGTAACAAAATCAGTATAAGCTAGCCAATTGAAACTCCGTACTACGCTAGACGTGCAGCGTAATTCCGTAACACACTCTCAATTTGAATAATTTTGAAGCTAATCCATTTCTCCATAATAATATGTTCGAAATATGTTTGTGTCTGCACAATAACGTAAATAACGCAATTAATGTTGTTAAACTGTCAAAATGAAACTCATTGGTACAGATAGCGTGTGTGTGGTGTGTTACGCAATTATCCTGACGCTTAAGTTAAAGTTTTACCACTGGCTTGCAACCTACTGCACACTACACAGTTAAAAGTGAAGCTTAAACCACGGATTATAAGTAAAAAAAGGTCGACAGCCTCGTTGTTCTAGTCTAGTGGTAGCAAGGGCTATTACACACATGAGGACATGAGGTTCGATTCCCGAGTCAAGCAATTTCTCAGTATTTTTTTCTTGTTTTTCCCGGTGTTTTTTTTTGCGTGGGAAATTATCAAATATCTTCTCCCGCTCTGGGCGGAGCGGGAGGGCGTGTCAGACTTTTACTGACTAAAACCCACCCGTGTTCCTTCAGTTGCCAGTGGCAGGGGCCACGGTAACTCTTTCAGACAACGCAATAGACTCGCCCCCTATAATTTACATGGGACGTTAACATATATGACGAAATATGGGTGAAATATAAGTACACCTCTGCCGAACCTTTCAGGGAAACAAGGCGTGATATTATGATGTTATAAAACGTAAACTGACTGTCAACGATGTGAATGAAAATGACAGTTCAAATGGGTGTCAGCTGACTTTACTTATGATTTGAAAGTGAATTAACTTGAATAGGCTTTCAAATAGACTATCCCTTATTTCCATCACACCCTTTGTTTTTGAAGGCGTGGGATTAAGTATTAATCGATCAAAGTTAATCCCTTATTTCCACACCCCGTATAAACCTTTTATAAGGTTTATACGGGGTGTGAAAATAAAGGATTAACTTGCAACTGGGAACTTGTTCCCAGAAAAAAGTTTTAAATCTATTTAGCTTAGTTTCCTTTACTAAACGCTACAAGGCCGTTGATTAATCAATTAACTGTAAACGGATTATGCCTCGCCTTGATCGGAATCGTCATTTTAATGAGGGTTAAATCTTGGTTACACTCTCTTATAATATTAACCCTTTAAGGGCGAAGCGTCAGGATAGCCCGCGTCCTATTGGTTGATATTTAATATTATTATATGAACTTAGAGGGTTGTATTTGTGTGATTATCTATACTTATAGACTAATATTATAGAAAAGAAAAAGAAATTAAAAAATATTAATAATTGTAGAGGTAAAATTGTTTGTTTGCTTATATGTACAAATGTGGGGGGTAATCTAGGTAGCAAGCTTCATTATTCCTGAGTGCTGTAGGCTATATTTATATTTATTTATTTATATTTATATCTATATTTATTTATTTATATTTATATCTATATTTATATTTATTTATTTATATGTATATTTATATTTATATATCTATATTTATATCTTGCATTTTAGCTGAGTCATCACAACTTTTGTCTAGCAAGTCGGAAAGAAATACCTCTTAAAACATAATTAATAAAAAATTTTATATGTAAAAAAAACAACCGACTTCCAAAAAAACACTACAAAGTGAAAAATAATTTTAATTTTGGAAGTCGGTGTCGTTGGTTCCGCATTTTGGTTTTTTGACACCGACTTCCGAAATTAAAATTATTTTTCACTTTGTAGTGTTTTTTTGGAAGTCGGTTGTTTTTTTTACATATAAAATTTTTTATTTTTCACTTTTTAGTTATATCTACCCCAATCAAATTCATATAAACACTACTTGCTATGTAAATATCAGTGACAGGAAGCTGCATCTGCGTTTGATAACCTCCTCCTTTTTTTGAAGTCGGTTAAAAACACTTCCTCTCTGCTTAAACAGCACCAATATATTTTCTTTACTCCTGTTTCATGTCTATTGTTATATGTATATATTTATTTAGATTAGTATAACATACCTTATGACAACGAGTCCTGGAGTGAAGAGCGCGTTTCGGAAAGCGTAGTGTGGGACGCCCCCCAGCTGGATGGATAGACGACCTCAGACAGGTGACTGGGACTGACTGGATGCGAAAGGCGGAGGACAGGCTGTTGTAGCGCAGCATGAGAGAAGCCTATGCCCAACAGTGGGCTGCCATACGTTGATGATGATGCAGGGGTGGGCATGAATGGGAAATTGAACTGAATTATCAAAATTATAGAATAAAGGCTCGTGCAGACTGGCGCGACTAGCCGCGCGACGTGGCGCGGTTCGATTCTGCGATATTATCGCGCCGCAACACCTTTCACACTAGAGCAACGCGAATCGCGGCCGCTGCGCGAATATCGCCGCGATATCGCCGCGTCGCCATACAAAATGTTCCTATTGGAGTCGCGGCGTAACCATGTTGCGGCGCGACAGGTCGCCCCTGTGTGAATTATAGCGCGCGTTTCCATAGAAATTGTTCTACGGATATATATCGCAGGATCGCGTCGCGCCGTCGCGTCGCGCCTGTTTGTACGAGCCTTTATCATTCCTTGATCGTTACACAATTAGGGTGCTGCAGTAAAAATCAAAGTTTAAAATTGAAAACAATCAAATCGTGCGAATGTATTGTTACTCGTACGTGACATTGCCGTGCGATTCACTTGAAGCGTTGCGAGTCGGTTCGCGTTAACACTGATTGTCGCTCATTTAGACGAGACACGGAGAGCCGTTTACACTCTACGATTTGCCATTTGATCTGGCTTTTAGTAGTGGCAGAGTGGACGAAGGGGCTAGTTGCTAAATGTTAGCAGTCGCACGGTTCAATCGAAGATAAAGCTACGCTTACCGCGGTCAGTCCGTGGATGGGTGACCATCCATAGTCCAAAAGATCAAAAGTGGAAGCCCAAAAGTCTGACAACCAGTTCTACGAAGGGGTATAATGTTACCCAGTAGAGTGCAGTAGAGAGTAGTGGGTTGTGGAGATCAGATAGGCAGTCGCTCATTGTAAAATACGGGTATTCAGCTGGTTAGACTGGTAGCCGACACTAACATAGTTGGGAAAAGACTAGGCAGATTTTTTTTTTATTGACTCTCGTGGTAATTGGCACAAGAAAAGAGAGGGTTATGCCCAGCCGTGGGTGAAGTCGGGCTGTGGATGATGATGATGTGGACTGTGGTGTGGACAAAGTACTTCAGGCCGCACGACTGTGGTAACAAAACCAGTACAAGCTGGCCTCTTATTCAGTTGAAACTCCGTACTATGCTAGACCAGTTCAAGGACAAACTATTTCACCTAACCCTACCAGTTTCTCCCGCTAAGCAATGTGGCTATTTTCCAGTTTGATGGGTGGGCATGAGATATTTCCAACATTTCAGCATTATCTCCCGAATGACAACGCACCTTCCGCCATTAGACAGCGTATATCAAAAAGGTGTGGAACATACTATCAAACTGTACATATTTCTTCATGTAACCAACATCGTAAATCGTAATCAAGAAGAAATAATCGACAGTCCCTTACATTTGGGTCGATAGGTGGGTGGTAGATGGTAGGTATTGAAATTTTGTATGGGACAGTTGATTTTTTATTAGCGATTACGATGTTGGTCCCATGGAGAAGTTGTTGTGTCAAGGCTCGTACAGACAGGCGCGACGCGACGGCGCGACGCGATTCTGCGATAGATATCCATAGAACAATTTCTATGGAAACGCGCGCGACAATTCACACAGGGAACATTTTGGATAGCGATGCGGCGATATCACGGTAGCGGCCGCGATTCGCTTCGCTCTAGTGTGAAAGGTGTTGCAGCGCGATAATATCGCAGAATCGCCCCGCGCCACGTCGCGCGACAAGTCGCGCCAGTCTGCACGAGCCTTAATGGTCTGTACCACACCCTTAAATGTGGCCACATCTTTCTGATACCCTGTATAATTATGTGTGTCAATACTGTGAAATAGACGGCCCTCAATATAATGTGAAAAAAAAAAATACTTCTCCGGCATTCTGAAAACGTTTCAGAAGTAACAAAGGACTTTTCTATCCACAAATTTATTAGAAAACGGTCTCAGAATACAGAAAACGTTCATGCAAATACAACCACAAAAAGCACACTTTACTTTTATAATAGGTAGATTTTCCCTTCTCATATTTATTCACATAACCCACAGCCTTTGACACCAATTCCCAACTCAAAATTTCCTTACGCAAATAATACCGTCACGTTCACAAAAACCAATCTTAACACACATAAAAAATTGATGTGCACGTCAAAAACAAACTCTTTTGATAACAACACTGTAAGCGATTCGTCCCGAAACAACAGACCAGAACAAACACTCCTTTGATACGAACTCATGTGTAAAAGAAAAGTTTATTTCTAAAGTATTGTAAAGCTGAGGGTTAACTGAGGGTTGCTTGTTTTGGAACACAGAGTACGGATTCAACACATGCAGACGGCATAATCAGTCTACAATGTTCTCAGTGCTGGGGCTGCTGGGATTCTTCGAGAGGGGTCTGTACTCTACCAGGCGGGCCGAGTGACGGTTGACAGATGTCACATGCCTTCGAATTTTTGGTTCTAGGACATGCCGGTTTCCTCACGATGTTTTCCTTTTGGGAGCAGTGGTGATGCAATTATTTACACAAAGTAGTGCCGCGTATCGGCAGGCGTAGTGTGGGACGCCACTCAGCTAGATGGACGGACGACCTAAAGAATGTGGCTGGGGACTGGATGCGGAAGGCGGAAGACAGGGTGTTGTGGCGCAGTCTGGGAGAGGCCTATGTCCAGCAGTGGACTGCGATAGACTGAGTTGATTGATTGATTGAAAGGACCTGGTTATAACTCGTTAGTGGGGGCTTTACCATTGCACCATAAAAACGGCAGTACTTATAAAATTCGCGGCGCAGAAAGTGTGTTGAGAGCACAATTTTTTGTCATGAACCGCCTTCAAAGCTGTCAGTTTCTATACGTCACTTGTGTCGTAGTGCGAGTAAACAGTAACAGGCTTGGTTTGTATGGAAAGTGTTGACAATGCTAACTCTAGCCATGACAGCGGCTCCCCTGATCCGCTTTACTAGATCGACTCTTACCAGCCAGTATCACTCTTATCCGACCTTTTCGGTGATGCCAAATAACTTGGGATTCATGGGTTATCTTAAAAAAGTTAACAGCAGAATCAGGGTTAATTAAATAATTCATCTTGTGCCACCAAGAGGTTGTCTTAAATTTTGCATCGCCAATGGAATTTCATGTTAGGGAGTCACTGAAAATATTACAAAAGGCTTACGGTGAATCGATTTTATCAAAAACACGTGCTTATGAGTGGTACAAAGCGTTGAAAAGCGGTCGAGATGTGATGGAAGATTTGCCTCGCTCTGGTAGGCCATCAACGTCTGTGAAGGAAATAGTGACTAAAAATCCTCATTCAAGTTTGAGAGACATAGCCGCCGAATTTTCTGTGTCTCACGAATCGATACGTACCATTTTAAATAATCACTTGGGTATGAAATATGTTGCCGCTCGGCTAGTCCCAAAAGACTCAATCGTATAAAAGTCGCTGAGGACATGCTAGGACGAGTCAATTCCGACCCAACATTCTTGAAACGCATTGTTACTGGTGACGAGACGTGGGTTTACGAGTTTGACATGCAAGCTATTCAACAAGCTTCGGGGTGGCGCCTTCCAACTGAATCGAAACCGAAAAAACCACGCCAAAGTCGATCAAAAGTCAAAATCATGTTGGCTGTTTTCTTTGATTATAGTGGTGTTGTGCACCCGGAATTCTTGCCGGAAGGTCAAACGATAAATATTAATAATATTATTTGAGCGTTATTCGCAGTTTAAGAGAGCAAATTAGATGAAAAAGGCCAGATGTGTGGAAAGAAAATTCTTGCATTTTGCACCACGATAATACGCCTTCGCACAAGGGCATCATTGTGAACGAATTTTTGACCAAAAACTCAACAAATACCACCGAGCAACCATCTTATTTACCTAATATGGCTCCAGCCGACTTCTTCGTTTTTCCTAAACTCAAATTACCACTTCGTCGCACTCGTTTTCATTCAGTAGAAGATGTAAAACGAGGCGAGAACTGAACTCAATTCCGGAAAAAGCGTTTAAAAAATGTTTTGAGGATTGGATTATTCGTTGGCGTACGTGTCTCGTTTCTGAAGGAGCACACTTTGAAGGTGCTAAAATAAATTTGGATGAATAACTAATTATGTGTATTATTGATCTTTTCCCGGTACTTTCTTGACAGAATAGTATATTCATCAACTCATATCGCGGATATCGTGGGTGTCTGTCTTGGAGGCGTGACACATGTCGCCTCTATCTGGCCAAACTGCTCAGATGCGTGTGCGTAGTGCTGAGACAAGTATATCGATAATCGCTAGTTGTTTTAAATAAGAAATTATATTAAGAACCTGTTTAAAAAAAAAAAAACATTCTATTTAAGTTTCCCGAAAGATCCAGAAATTAAAAATAAATAGATACATGCAACATGCCGTGAAATTAATTGTTTTCCCTCAAACCAAAGTGTAATTTGTTCTTCCCACTTTCAAGAGTATTGTTTTAAACCGTCCGCATAAAGATGCATGTTTTCAAAGTGGTCTGTACCTACACTCAAATTAAGATACATATTCGAAACCGTATGTTAACTATTAAAGCCTTATGCTAAAGTATTAGGCAAACCAATTGTCTTAATTTTTCAAAAATATGCCATGGATTTTATTTTATTGTTTTACAATTGCATCTGCGGTATGTTTACTTAATAATATAATACTCGTAATTAATACAATAGATAGGACTTCCAAGATTTTTTTATGGTAAGAGCCGTATTTTCGTACTTTTTTATTTGAAACTAGTTTGAATTTAATCTTTATTCTCTATATTTTCTAGTTTTAAAGTCATCATCTGCCTAGTCTTTTCCCAACTATGTTGGGGTCGGCTACCAGTCTAACCAGATGCTACTGAATACCAGTATTTTACATTGAGCGCCTGCCTATCTGACCTCTACAACCCAATGACAGCCGGAACCAACAGCTTAACGAGGCACGGAGGGGTCTCGGTATGTAAATATGGTCACCCATCCACAGACCAACCGTGGCAAGTGTAGCTTAACCTAATCGATCGACCTGTGCGGCTGTTACAGGTTTCTGCGTAGTTTTAAATGTGTATCTACCATTATTATTCATTATTTACAGTCGTTTTTCATCGATATTTTTTTTTCGATCAAATATTAATACCAACCTTATTTCCCTATTTGAGGCTAGAGTTATATGTGTGCATGCAGTGACTGTATCTATACTATCTAGTGCCCGCTCCTTTTGAGCAGATGTGCAATAAGATAGCATAAAAGTGTTCCTATTTTCTTGCGTGTGTGCTAAAAAAGCATCATGTGTCATCATCATCATCATCATCATCTGCCTAGCCTTTTCCCAACTATATTGGGGTCGGCTTCCAGTCTAACCGGATGCAGCTGAATACCAGTATTTTACATGGAGCGACTGCCTACATGACCTCCACAACCCAGTTACTGGGTAATACGATACCCCTTGGTAAGACTGGTTGTCAGACTTTCGGGCTTCTGACTACGCGTAACGACTGACCGCACCACTAATGACAGCCGGGACCAACGGCTTAACGTGCTTTCCGAGGCACGGAGGGGTCTCGGTATCTAAAGATGGTCACCCATCCACAGACCAACCACGGCAAGCGTAGCTTAACCTAATCGATCGATCTGTGCGGCTGTTATTATTTAGCCACGGGCCCTTCATGTGTGCCGTATCTATTTCTCTTGTTTTTCTGTGAGTTTCAGGAGTGGGAAGAAGGTGGTGACAGTTGAACTCTATATTTAGAGTGAAGGCATATCTCTCGGATATCTGTGACTCATATAAATATAAATTATAAAAAACATATTTTTTCCTTATCGGATGTTTTCGTCAATCAATAGCCAAATCTCCATGGAAACCACATACAATACGATTAGAATAAAATGTCATGTCATAAAATTCAATGACAAGAAAGTATCGTAATATTTTATAATACAAAAAAGATGGGTATAAATAAAAAACCAATTTCCTTTCGTTGTTTGTTCATTAATTTTTGGTCGGATTACATATTTGGAGACATTGCAATTCTATTTTATGTCTCGTCGATTGAACTGTAACGTTCCCAACACAAAAACACTAATATCAGGTTAACTAGGTGCTCGTCACTGTAAAGTGAGTGCAAGTGACATTTACAGAAAATTTACTGAGTGAGATTGCGAAAAATTCACCATTTGTCCAATAAATTTTATTGTACAGCATAAGAATTTTTGCTGTGCTAGCATGGTAATTTTTCCATTACCACTCAAATGCACTCAGATTATGAGACAGCACAGTAATTTTTCCAAGATTTTTCTCTCCGTGTGGGCAGCGCGCTGTTAACAGCGCGCGTTTGAACAGCGGTGCACTGTGAAACGAGATTAGTACCGCGCGTTCCGCTGCTGTGAGACAGTCGTGTACAATATGAACGTTAATGCGGTTAGACTACTGGCTATTTACTTTTTATGGAAAAAAGGCAACGGTGACTTCGAAGTACTTCCTCAATTATTCCTCCGGTATCGATGTAATTCATTTTGTAAACAAATATCTTACCGCGCGTCTCAACGGCGGCGTCACACTAAAACGCATAGCGGTCGTTCACACGATGCTGTCCTGTACGATATTTTACGATAAAAAGTTGAGATCACACGTCAACATCCTACTGTTCACACAGTCAAAAACAAATGCAGTGTGAAACTACCATGTGAACCCAAAATTACACAGCAAAATATCGTACTGAATGACGCCGTGTGAACGTGGCCATACTGGCCGTAGAAGCGCACAAGCACCGCGCGCTTCGGCAGCACCGGCGAACAGCGCGCGTTCACTGAACGGCGCTGCTCAAGCGCGCGAATTAGAAACGCAACTACTACCCCATACATCTCTAAATGCGCGCGCTCCAACGGCGCTGCCGAAACGAGTAACAATAAAACCAGTCTTAATTATATTATTATAAGTGTATACGTGAGGATTTGTAATTAGCTTTCGGGTGACTATGGTTTCCTTTTTGTGTTTGTTTTTAGTAGCTGTAACTCCTCCATGTACTAAAATAAATAAATAAATCGAGATGCTCTAGTTTGTACGCAGCTTTAGAAACCTCGCATTTATATGCATCATTCGCATCTTTTGAAAACTTTTTCCGTCTTCGGTATAACTGAACGTCTTTATTATGGAAGTTGTTCTTGTTTAGGTCGTAGCGTAATATTATATAGCTTATAACCTTTCTCAAGAAATGGGTTATCAAATTAAAAAAAAAGAATTTAGTGCGTTCAAACAAAAAACAAACAAAAAAACTCGCCAGCTTTATTATACTGGATGCTTTATTTTACAGGCTCCAAATTTTTATAGGGTGTTCTACTCATGAATATGAACAGTTTTCACTATGGGATCAACTTTGGAATCACGAAAACAAAATCAGATGTGTAATACAGAAGTTCAATACCTACTTGACCAAAATGTATGAAATAGCTGATTTTTTTTTTCGTGTTCTCAGTGTGGTCTCATAGTGAAAGTTGTTCATATTTATGAGTAGAACACCCTGTAAAAATTTGGAGCATGTTAAAAAAAGCTTCCAGTATTATAGTATAGACTAGATGCTGCTCGCGACTGCGTACGCGTGACATTAATACGTTTTGACTTTCTTTCTTCTTCTAAAATAAAAGTAGCCTAAGTTACTCTTTATGCTACCTACCTGTCATTGTAAGTCCGGTCAAAATCGGTATAGCCGTTTCGGAGATTAGCCGGAACAAACAGACAGACAGACAAACGTTTTAAAAACTGTCTATTTTTTTTAAATAAACGTTGCCCCACACTAGGAATTTCTCCTGTATCGTGGGTGCGTTTACAAACATTTAAACTCACATACACAAACAGCCAGACCCGGAACAACTACTTGTAGGTCATACAAATATTTGTTCCGTGCGGGAATCGGACCCGCGATACGCAGCGCAGTAGTTAATCGCTTGACCACTGCGCCAACCGTGCCGTCGTTTTCGTTATAAGTACTGTATATTATCATCATCATCATAATCATTTTAGCAGAAAAACGTCCACTGCCGGACATAAGTTTTGTGCTTCTCGCATAGTAATTACGTAAAAAGTGATTCTGATATCCTATTTACAGAATAAACAATTTTGTTTTATTTCATTTGATCAAAATCCGTCGCGTAGCTTAGAAAAATAACGCGGTCACACAGTCAGACACGAAAGCGATTTTAATTTAAATAATATACGAGGTGTAACTTAAATAACGCACAACCTCTTAAGGGGTCATTGCACTCATCATTGTGAACAACTTTTACTATGGAACCAAACCTGAAATCGCAAAAAAAAAATCAGCTGTTCCCTATATTTTGAAGAATTACACGAACATAAATGTAGGGAACAGCTGATTTTTTCACATTTCAGGAAGTGCGGTCTCTTAAAAAAATGTCTCCGTTTTTCATACTTGGCACAACAAAACTCTATTCTATTACTGTCATTCTCTAAACATCACTTCGAAATTTGAACGGTGTGTCGTTGTGACTCTGCAATGATCTACTTTAATGAAGTCAGTTAAAAATAAATGAGTTCGCTTTCGAATGAGGGTTTTCATAAAAATTTACGCCACCAGTTGGCGCCACTTTGCCAAGAGTTCTTCTATTTCGATAATTAATTTAAAATATATGATGACGTTCATCATTCGTTTCATTCATTCGTTTTTCATTCAGTCATGACTAAAGAAAATATAGGCGCTTTGACATTTTTGAAATGTGCTCGGACCTGACGTCTCAGTGCTGCCACCTAGTGCACGTCATTTCAGAAAACCCTCATTGTGTGCGTCACTTGATGAACCTTACTCAAGTGAACTTTATGCGGAACTTACACAGGTGAATATAGCCGCAAAATATAAATTTGGTTAGGCCACGGTAACTAAAATCGCAAGTTCCGAAGTAGAGTTTCTACTTTCGTCGTGCGGTGACTGTCGCTTGCGGCGGATGGCTAAAAACGACCGTGAAAATGCCCAGTCGCTCGCATGAAGTCGATATTTCGATGCAAAATGAAAGTGTATTTGAATGAAAGTCACCTGTAACTTTTATCGACCTGTGTCAGTGGGGTGGTGATTTGGTAAGCGACCAGCCGCACGGCAAAATCGACCAATATTGTAAATCCCCACTTACATAATAGTACCCATAAGTACTACTTGTACCAGTTGTCTGGCATTTTTGCTGAACTGGGCCTTTTTGGCGCAGCCGTGAGGCACACCTTCCAGTTTAATCTCTTACATCGGACTTTACACTTTGTTATTTGATTTTTATTTGTTTTTATCTGATGTATGTCTCAGGTGTACTGTGTGTCTTACAGTTTGTGCTAAATAAATGTATTTTCTTTCTTTGTCTTTCTTTCTTTCTTTACTGCTACTACTTCATCATCATCTGCCTAGCCTTTTCCTAACTATGTTGGGGTCGGCTTCCAGTCTAAACGAATGCAACTGAATACCAGCATTTTACATGGAGCGACTGCCTATCTGACCTCCACAACCCAGTTACTGGGTAATACGGTACCCCTTGGCAAGGACTGGTTGTCAGACTTTCTGGTTTCTGACTACCCGTAACGACTGTCAAAGATCCACGAATGACAGCCGGGACCAACGGCTTAGCGTGCTTTCCGAGGCACGGAGGGGTCTCCGTATGTAAAGATGGTCACCCATCCACAGACCAACCGCGGCAAGCGTAGCTCAACCTGATAGATGGACCTGTAGGACTGTTATTATTTGAGCTTCTCGCATCGTAATTACTGGAAAGTTTTTCTTTTTTCTTTCGTCTTTTTTATTATTATTTACATGTACTGCTACTATTTGAGGTCCCTAAAATAGGATCGGGCACGATGACTGATGCATGCATGTTGTCTATTGGGACAGGTCAACTCATTGCTGCAATGGCTCTTTCTTCAAAAGGCCATTCCAGACATGGCCCTGCATTATTAGCCTCGAATAAAATGTAATGTTTGTACTTTAAAAGAGACCATGATCTTGAGTTTTTTCGGCGTTACTTTTCAGGGATCAGTCGACTAAGAAATTCCCGCGCTATCTAGTTTTAAAATATTGACGTGTAAAAGAGTATTACAAGATCTCTTTACAGAAATAAACATTTAATTTCATTACTAATTATCTGCTTTATTTATATCACAACAATGCTTAAGCGACTTTCACTAAACAATTTTCCGTAATACTGATATCATAAAGCTTCATGTCTATTTACATTTTGTAAGGAATTAATTTAACGTAAAGGAGTTTCCTGAGCCTTTTCAAACAATGTTGTGTCTCAGAACTTAGTTCCAGAGTCTTATAATCAATGTCAAACATAATCTTGAACAGTATTCACTCTTCAAAAATACATTTTACTGAATATCCCTGAAAATTAATGAGTGTTTATTTTGGGTAGCGAGAATTATTTAATGAGAAATTGATTTCATTTGTGATAATCATCATCATCTTCCTGCCCTTGTCCCATTTTATTTGGGATCGGCGCAACACGTTTTGTTTTTCCATTCTTTGCTGTTAGACGTCATGGCATCATCTACTCTTTTGTCGTTCATATCATTCCTGACACCATCCATCCATCTTTTCTTTGGCCTTCCTCTCCCTCTCAATCCATCTATTAGGTTGTCTCATAAGTTCTTGCCATATTTTATTTTTCTCTAATTTTCTCGTATTTAAACTAAAGCGAATTCAAGAAAGTTCTAAATTTTTCTAGTAATGATGAGTATATTTTATGGTGAGGATATAAATAGGCGCGAACGCAATGAAATAATTAGTCTTTAGTGAAAATGGATCAGCGTCAACTGCGAGCTATTATGCTATATGAGCATCGACTTAAAGTCTCCTCAACAGAAACAGCTAAAAAGATTAACACTGCATTTCGACCGCGTACTACTGGCGATCGGACTGTTCGTTTCTGGTACAAGCGTTTTGACAACAGTGATATAAGCTGCGAAGATCAACCTCGCCCAGGCCGACCCACCAGCTTCGATGAAGATGCTTTGCGTCACGAACTTGAGCTACATCCAGACTATAGTACGCGCGATTTAGAGAAGGCGCTTCGACAATCCCACGCGACTATAGATCGTTATCTCAAATCTATGGGATATCGCAAAGTGATGTCACGTTGGACACCTCATGCGTTAACGGACCATGACCGGGCCGTTCGTGTGGCCATTTGTCAAAGTTTGTTACTTGTAACAAACTTGTTTATTACATGTAACGAGAGCTGGATACATTATGAAACTAACACGCGTCATGCCTATTGGATTCCTCCCGGGGAAAACCCACCAGCCCAGCTCAAACTTAATGAACATGGTCGCAAGATTATGTTGTCTGTTTTCTGGGATTGGCAAGGAATGATTTTCTGGGAACTCCTCGAATCTCATCAGACTATTAACGCCAATCTGTATACGCAGCAGCCCGGATCTTGCGCCTTCAAACTTTCATTTATTTCGAGCTCTTAAATTTCATTTACTAGGAAAAAAAATCGAAAATTCTGTAAGTATTAAAATTGAACTTGATAATGTTTTCGAGTCCCAGCTTGCCTCATTTTGGGAGAAGGGTATTCAAATTTTGCCCAGTAGATGGCTGACTGTTGTTGATAACGAGGGAGACTATATAATTGATTAAATGTATTTTTTATTAATAAAAAAATATTAATAATAATTTGTTTTTTAACTGGCAATAATTTATGAGACAACCTAATACATTCATATTCAGCACTCTTTTCAATGTGATAATAATAGTTACATAAGCTATATAGAGCAGTGGTAACGGCCCTGACTAAGGAGTTGTAGGTCATAGGTTCGAACCCAGGCAGACGCTTTACTTTGTGTAACCTATAGGGTCCTAGAAAATTCGAAGACATGTGACATCTACCAACCCGCACTGGGCCCGCGTGGTGGATTATAACCCGCTGCCCCTCGAAGAGAGGAGGTCTGTGGCCCAGCAGTGGGGACAATACGTATAGCATGATTATGCTAGCCTACATATCTTTATGGAGTATGCAAGGATCGTAGCGGGTGGCGTTCTGTAGTTTCTGCCTACCTCAAAGAAGGCGTGAGTTTATATATGTATGTATATATGATCGTGTCGATCATATCGTTCTGCTCAACAGGTTATACAGACTGGGTATACGCGGCGATCTTTTACGATGGGTACAGTCATATTTATTATCATATATACAGCGTGTAACGGAAAGGGGGTATCAACCCTGAAGGAGGTGAATGTGCTCATGAAACTCAACAACTTTCCCCAAAGAACATAGGTCGAAATATGAAAAAAAAATTTGGCCCTCCCATAGTAAATCAATCAGCTGGTAGTCAGTTTTGTAAGGGAGGGCCAAATTTTTTTTTCATATTTCGACCTATGTTCTTTGGGGAAAGTTGTTGTGTTTCATGAGCACATTCACCTCCTTCAGGGTTGATACCCCCCTTCCGTTACACGCTGTATAACAAAATCAAAATCAAATCAAAATGATACAGACTTTATAAACTAATACATTAAGTAATAGTTTATATACAATCTGTGTATGTTTAGCTGTAAATTTTCCTAAAATAAATATAAAAAAATAAAATTTCCTTTAATTGCATAAATTCTAGAATCCACAGTGTTAAACAATAAATTGGTGTAGTACGTTTTTGATCTTACGTAGCGTGAATTTATTCTGCAGCGAATCAGCCATTCGATTCTGTAACCATCTCACCGTGAAAGCTTGGGTGAAGTGAGCGTGGAGTGAGCTGTCATTCGCTAGGGATTAACGCTATTAAGTGCTCACTTCACTTATTATTTCACTGTGAGATTTTTACAGAATCGACCGGCTGGACTTTGTTGATTGCGACTGCTACCTAACGACTTCATCGTTTACTATGTCGATTTGTTCAGATACACCTCGATCTCATATACGCCAGTTCTTTTCGTGTGTTCGCTGCAGTATGATCGTGGGATTTTCAGACGGTACGTGCCTATGGCGAATTTTATGAGTTCCTCATAGTCAGCCCCGGAAAATCTGACACTTGTGGATTGTTTGCGTCCAGTCTGGTAAATGTTGCCCTTTGTCTGTTCAAATTATTACATAGAACATACGTTGCCAAAAGATTAGGTTTGTGTCAGTTGCGTTTCTTCATGCGGGTCTTCATAAGGCTTCAGAAAACGGTTTATTTTAAAGTTCGCTGCTTTTTTAAAGTCTGTAAAAGTGTTTACCAGGGCGTATTGAACATTTTGTGGCGGAAGATTTTGAAACTATTTTTGAACTTCCCATTTACGGTTCCTGTGACTCCACGATACGAGTCGACTCTAGAGCTCTTTTATATATATTGAATATGTCAACGAAGCTATCAACATTAAAATAAGAATGTTGAGAGGCTTCATTTTCAGGGAATTCTTCCAAAGAAGTTTTCTGCAAAAATGTAGTTGACAGATGCAGGCCCGGGTGGCATACAATCGGAAATGACTTAGGAGATAGGCTTTTATAGTGTTCGGAACAAGTCGTAGCCATCCAAGTAGTTGCAGTGGTTCATCATGCATCGTCGGGACGCAATTGGCTACTCGATTAACCTGAGGGACATTCACCGATGCTCCAATGGCAGGTAAGACAGCAGGTGAAGGTGGTTGGTCTTGATTACTGATGTTAGAGTCAATTTGATGTCAACATGCATGACAAATTGATCGGGTACCATAGAATGGAACCTGCCGTGCGATTCTGTAACCATCTCACCGTGAAAACTTGGGTGAAGTGAGCGTGGAGTGAGTTGTCAATAGTGTCAATCCCTAGCTTCAGCATGACTCACAGCTCACTCTAAGCTCACTTCACCTTAGTTATCACGGTGAGATTTTTCCAGAATCGACCGGTTGTTAACAATGCAACGTATTTTTTAGATAAACGACAATTATTTTTATTACTACATATAGTTTTACAAGAAAGTCGAATACTCTGTTTAAATGGGATACATTTAAACAATACTTCTTGGGGTGGTTCGATTGCACGTACAATATGAATGACAAATACTCGACGTGATTGTAGAAATTGTTCAGACAAAATATCTCTACGACGTCGCCGAAATGGTTGTGTACACAAAACACAAACGTCTACCATATCACAAGAAAAGCAAAAGTCCAGGAGGAGTTAGCCGATTCTTCGTAATAATCAAGAATGATCAAGAAGAAAGGTATCGCACAGTATACAACACAAAAAACGTTAACGAAGGATGGCGCGTGGGCATCAGTGTAAACCAACTAACACGACGTTATGGCGTCACTATGTTTCTCCCTATAAAAATTGGTTTAGAGGGAGAAACATAGTACGCGCACTACGCATTGTGATCGTGATAACAATGCGTAGCCGGTTTTACTGTCACTTCACGTCCGAGGCACGTGGTGATCCTTTTCTACCTGCGATTATTTGAAGGTCATACATCTGTAAAGTTATAACCAGCGATCGGATAATCGGGCGCTAATATACCTAAAGTTCACTTTTATTCCCACGAAATAATAATACGGACATATCTTTCAGAATCCCGGATCCCGGAATCGCTTGAAATTCCTGAGATTGCTAAAAATGTCACCTGCATATTTATGTATTTAACTAGAGTAAATACCTTTAAAATTCGTTGTCACTTTGTCTGAACGTAAAACGGAACAATTAGGAGTGAAATTCGTACATTATCTGTGGTAAAATGTCAGCTTTCTAATGTAAATAAATGTTGAATTTTCTGTAACTTTATGTTAGTTCTTCTAAAAACTATATTGTGTTTCCCAAAAACTGTGCGTTTGCTGAGTTTGGGATTTTGTGATAGTGTTTTACATAACAACAATTATACGCTATTCAAACTGTGAAGTTTCGTACGACCGGGTTAAGTAGTATAGTGGAGCCAATTCGATCACTAATCTTTTAGATAGATAAATGAATTCCCATTAGTTGACCACATTGTGTACATTATCATTTTTTATTGATATTCTATTTGTTTTGAATAAAATAAAGACACTAAATCAAAATAACCAAAAAATTCAAATAAAAAATTTAAATTTCATTGAGTTTGCTACAGTTGTTTTTACAAAAATTTTCACACCGGGAACCCGGGATTATTTATTTATTCAGGTAGGAATGTCCATATTAATCTTTCGTGGAAAGAATTTTAGGCATAATAAGCGCCCGATTATCCGATCTCTGGTTATAACACAGACTTATTGTTTTTGTCCATGTTAATAATATTAATAAGGCGCTAATTCGCATCTTATTTTTTTTTCTATAAAAAATATAATGCAAAATATAATGTATATCGTATATAATAAAGAGTACATATACAACACATATTGTTAATGTTAGGTAAGTCCAAGAGGATGAAGTTTTTCCTTAAAAGTGTAATTTTTACATCAAGCGCTTAAGAAACTTCACCGGGCAAAAAAACTATGTCAGCCACCGAATTTGCGCGATACTTTACAATATTTTTTTTTCTGCTATTATTTACTCTGAAATCAGAGATACATTTCTCTTGCGCCGGGCCTGGAGTTTTTTGTATGGGATTTGGCGGATCTCCTTTACGGTTTTTGGATTTTTTCATTTACTTGTGCTACATGACATCGCTTCTTGCAAAATTTCGTGATTCTAGATCAACGGGAAGTACCCTATAGATTTTGATTCCCTTGCGAGTGTCAAAATACGCGGCACAAACGGAACATAAACGCCCGTATCTTTTGATTGCGTTGACTTAGAAGTATGATTTTTTTTATTGTTTTAAGGGACTGCAGCTGGGTATTTGATATTGATTTCATCTTGATAACTCCACGCATTCCTGAGAAAAAGGATCTTAACAGACAGACAAACAAACTTTTTTTTTTTTTTTTTTGTGAATGGCATCTCGCAGTTCAACCTATGAGGTTGTCGACTGCTTAACCGGGCTTGCCTGTGGATGCCTCAATAAATTAAGGCCTCCAGCCAGGGCTTAAAAACTTAAAAACTAAGCGACTACACGCTAAGGGCACCCCCTGTGGGGTACGGACCTCGGCTTAGGGCGTCGCTGGGAGAGGGCAGCAAGGGACAGGCTGGATCGGAATTATTTAGGGGCGAATTTTGTACTACAGGCTCAGCGGCGCGGGCTGGCTCGAGCAAGGGTCGGGGCGGACATGCTATGGGGGGTCGCGACGGGCCTCGACGGCGAGGACGGAAAGACGGCTGTCGGGACTTGTGTTTTGTGAGCGTGCTGGTGGCTTTACTACTCTCCTGTAGGAGGGTCGTAGCGTCGTCGGGGATAGTGAGAGTATGCCTTGGTCGGCGAATCCTACTTATGCGAGAGGGAGTGTATCGGGCGGCCGCTGCTATCAGGGGATTGGGGTGCTTTATGCCAGTATCAAAGAAGCGCTTGGAAAGGCGTTTCATGAACTGCTGGATGGTGGGTATTCTGAGATCTAAGTGTAGATTCTCATTGCGGACATAGAAGGGGGCTCCCGTGACCTTTCTGAGGAAACGGTTCTGGAGGGTCTGCATTCTATGCAGGTGGCGAGGCTTGGCGTGTGCGAAGACTACGCAAGCATAGGTCATGATGGGACGGATGACCGCGGTGTAGAGGCGCAATTTGCACTTGAGTGACAATTTGCTGCGGGCGGTCAGTAAGAAGTGGAGCCTACTGAGAGCGAAAGAGGCGCGCGAACGAGCCGTCTTTATGTGCTCTCTGAAAGTAAGGTGGTGGTCGAGGATGACACCTAAGTATTTGGCTTGCTTCCCCCAAGGGATCGGCTTGCCATACATAGTGATCGGACTGGGGAGGGGGGAGGCGAGTCGACGGGGTTTCGAGAAGAGCACTGCCTGACTCTTATCGGGGTTGACCTCTATTCTCCATTTCCGGAACCAAGCGCCTAAGACGCTTGCGGAGGTCTGGAGGGTGCGAGCAATAGAGGCCTGACAGCGACCCGTATAGTAAATGGCAGTGTCGTCGGCGAATAGAGCCAACTGAGCCTTTTTACTATTTGGAATGTCGCTGGTGAATAGGGTGAACATGAGGGGGCATAACACGGATCCCTGGGGGACTCCGGCACGGATGGGGTGAGGGGAGGAGAGTGCACCCTCGACGCGGTAGCGGAAAGTACGATCCGACAGAAAGTCTCGTAAGATGAGCACGAGACGGTCTGGCACACCTAGTAGATAAAGCTTATATAATAAGCCATTGTGCCAGACTTTGTCGAAAGCTTTCGCTATGTCGAAGAACAACACGCCCGTCATCGCACTGCGCTGGAAGCCGGCGCTAATGTGTTCTACGATGCGGTGGACCTGTTGGATGCACGAGTGTTTAGTTCGGAAACCAAACTGCTCGTTAGGGATAAGGCTCTTTGCTTCAGCATAGTCCTTGAGTCGCTTATAAATAAGCCTCTCATAGATTTTGCCAAAGACATTGAGCAAACTGATGGGGCGGTAGCTGGTGGGCTCAGACTTGGGCTTGCCTGGCTTGGGGATGCCGATGATGGTGGCTTCTTTCCACGTTTGCGGGAAGATGTTGTTGCTCAGAGCGCCATTGAAGATGGCGGTCATAAGCAATATGAGGGGGGCGGGGAGGAGCTTGTACACCTTATTGGTGATACCGTCCGAACCGGGGGCTTTCCGTGTTTCGAGCCCTTTAATGATGTCTTGCACTTCGTCGGGAGTGACGGGAGGCAGAGGATCATCGGGGTCTTCGACTGGTGGGAGGGAGGCTCTACGTTCGACTTCAGCGTCCACCTTATTAAGGTGCACTTGGTCTACTGGTTGAGAGCTGGGAGAGCATTGGGACTCTAGGCTGTCGGCGAGGCATTCGGCTTTGTCGGGGCTGTCGAAAGCGACGCTCTTGTCGGGGCGAATGAGAGGAGGCATGGCGACCTCTTCAGGGGAGCGTAGTTTCCTCTGAAGGTGCCAGAAGGCTTGGTGAGTGGGCTCGAGTTCGCTGAGCATCTTATCCCAACCTTCGGAACGCCACTCCACTATACGCTTCTTTACAGCACGCTGTAAATGGCGCATGTGGGCTTTGTTCGCGTCACAGGGAAAAGAGTCGTAGGCACGAATGGCCGCGTTCTTCTCGGTTATCAGTTCGCGTACGTCGGCCGGTAATTTCCAGCGATGGTCTTCCATCACCGGAACTTCCCGTGAACAATCCGTCAATACGGATTGTACGTGTTCTGTAAACGAGTCGATCGCGCCCGTCGTGTCTGCGACTGAAGCTATGAGGTCAGGAATGGAGTCCAAGTGAGGCGACGTGGTGGATTTCAGTCTTTCGCTTACTTTCCTCCAGTCGGTTATCACTTTGGTCTGAGGGGGCTGGTTGGGGTCACGCAGGCCCGAATAGGGGGCTAGATGCATGATAACTGGGCGGTGATCGGAATTAAGCTCGTGTAACGTCTCAATTGATTGCAAACGGAGGTTCACATTCTTGAGCAGCGCTACATCGAGTACATCAGGAAGCTGGTTGGGATCGCCAGGGAAATGGGTAGGGTTCATCGGAGCGATGACATCGAAGTTAAGGGTGGCGCCCAGGTTGTACACGATCCTACCTCTGGTAGTAGTCGTGCTGCTGTTCCAGGCGGGATGTTTGGCATTGAGGTCCCCCGCCATGATGACGGAGTCACTCAGACCGAAGAGGGCAGTGAGGTCATTGGTGAGAGAGATGGGGTCCTCTGCACCATTACTGGGTGGGATATAGGCGGAAATTATGGTGATTGGTTGATGACCAGTCATGCCGAGCCGACAGATAGAGATCTCCAGATGAGAGAGGAGGGGGGGTGGATCTACAGGGATGCAATATAGTGCCTTCCTGTAGTAAATAAGGGTACCTCCCTTGTGACAACGGGACCTGTCATTGCGAACTAATTTATAGTTGGCAATGTTCGGGTTTCGGTGGTGGGGCTTCAGGAAGGTTTCCTGTATTAGGAGGACGTCAAGCTGATGGTCGCGGAGGAAAGTGGCGATCTCGTCGCGTTGACTAGTAATGCCATTTGCATTAAAGAAACCTAGTTTTAGGGAACGGGGTTTGGTAACACTAATTCTTTGTTGATCCATTGGAACAATTAGAATTTTAGTGTTTGAAGGACTTGCGTAACCTGGGGATACGCATTGAATATCTCGGCGATACGCCAAGCATTGCCATTGCAGGCTTTAATTTCAGCTGCCATAGCGTTGGCGGGGGCGATAAACGCTGCATATGCACCGAGTATAACCTCCATGCTATTAGGCTCACAGCTGGGGACTGGGGGTGGGGGGGACCTACTAGGACCTGCGGGAGCAGCCCTGGGAGCGGTAGGAGGTCGGACTGATGCGGCCTCTGGGGCCGAGGGGACTACTGGGGCCGCGGGGGCTACTGATGGCGCTGGGATGGCAGTTGCGATCAGCGCTGGGATGGCCGGGGGTTGGGAGGGCACCGAAGCAGCAGGGGCTTTCTGATGGAATAGGTTTGCCCAGGGGGAAGGCCTTTGTGGACTGAGCCGATCAGGCATTTGTGAAGATGGAATCTTCACTGAGGGACTCTCTCTTTGTTGGCGGTCGCTTGCGCGCTTTGCCAGTTTGGGAGAGGAAGCTTTAGGAGCTTTGGGGCAGCCCCGGTAGTTAGCCGGGTGCCCGGATTGGCCGCAAAGTACGCAGCTGGGTGGCTCTGTACAAAGAGTGCGGTCTTTGGGACGGGGGCAATCAGCTGTTCCGTGCTCACCTAGACACTTGACGCATCTAGGTGTCGCGTAACAGTTGGATTGGGAATGACCATAAAGTTGGCATCGGTGGCATTGTCCAATAAGATTGGACTTACGGGGCTTCTCGATGGAGATGCCCGAAAGGGAGCAAACTGATTTCACCCTAAATATAGGGTGATGACCTTCTGTAGGGTCGCAAACTACAAGGACCATGTCGTAAACAAGGCCCTTTCTCGCTTTGTGCAAGCGATGGACAGCGGAGACGGGGATACCTTGTGAAGCAAGGTCAGAATGAATCTCCTCGGTGGAGATTTCTTTAGGGACTCGCCTAATGATGACTCGGGTTGGAGTTTCCTCCGGGAGGGAGTAAGTGTGAAAGGAATAGTTCCTCTCACGTAGCATACGGGTAAGTTCCCTGTAGTCCGAGGACGAGGGAACGGTTACCTTGATGCCTAGCTGGGTCGACCTGGCATTTGTGTAGTTGATCTTTCGATCAATACACATTTTCGAGATTTCTGTCCATTTGGACTTCTCGTGAATGTATAGAGGGGGCGGGGGTCGTTGCTTCTTTTTGATGTCCGAAGCAGGAGGACTAGCCCTAGGGCTTGAAGGACGGGTGGCCTGAGGTGCGGCGGGGGAGGGGGTGGGAGGGCAGGGGATCGAGATAGCCGCGACTGGCTTTTTGGCCTTGTTGGCGTGGGATGAGGCACCCTTCTTCCTTTTGCCTCCCTTTCCGACGACTTCATAGTCGTCTTCAGAGGAGGACGAAGAGGTTGAGAGGGCTTCCTCTGAGTCGGACTGAGGTACGGACGTATCCATACTCTCGGGGTGTGCAGCTGCGGGACACAGCTGCGGTGCGCCTATTGTCTTAGTGACAATGGCGGCTTGCACAATGGGTGCGGAAACAGGGGCGGCGGCAACCACAATAGGTGTGGAAACAATGGCCTCGGGAGTTTCGGCGGATTCCATTGTCGGGACGGACAATGGTGCCGGAATTTTTGGGTTAATCCCTAATGAGGGATTAGTCATGGGAGTGCCTTGGTCGGCCAAAGGCGGTGAGAGCGGGCTCTCGAGGACGTCGCTGAAGTCAGCGACCGAGCCAGAGGATGGGGCGGGAGAGGGAGCTCGCTGAAATTCAGCGAGTTTACTGCCATACTTGGCGACGAAATCCGGGTCCTTCAGCAGGACCTCCCTGACGAACGCTATTAACATAGCGTCCGACATGGTTGGATCGGGGGAGTTTAAAGAAGGGGTCGCATAGGGGCGTAGAAAACCCTAACAACCTAACTCCCCGGGTGGATGGGCCCGGGGGTGTGTGACCCTCCCTGTCGGGTGTAGACAGGGAGGTGAGTACCTATTGGTGAGCCCTAAGCTTGTAAACCGTCGCCAGTCTTATTGTGCGAACGGGGCCCTGAACCAGTCTAGTGCGAAGGGTGTAGACACACCCAACCGACACTAGGTGTGTAGCTGTGGACGAAGTCAGATACTAGATTCGACTAGGAGATCCCCCAAGGCCGAGATTCTAGCTCCCGATTCCAATTGACTTCCTCACCCTGAAGGGGCTCGGCGGGTGTGATTGGGGCAACACCCCCTTGGCTTCGTTGGCACCGTTTGGTATCCACCAAGGACCACGAAACTGTGGTTTTTACCCTGAAGGGGCCAAGAACGTTTTGACAGACGTTACTAGTTTTGGGAACAATGATATCAATGCCGCCTTGAAAAAGGCAGCTATTGATAGGACAGGGGTGTAGTCGGAGACTACAGATTTCGTTACGACAGGCGTAACGAAACCGGGCGGCGATAGCGGTGAGACACGGTGCAGCGAGCAGGTAGCAGCGGCACGTCCGTTCACGGCGAGCGTCGAGCGGAGAGTGGAACCTTTTGAGACAAACAAACGGACAACAAAGTGTTCTTATAAGGTTCCGTTTTTCCTTTTAACCCTAAAAATATGTACTATGATCGGACTCCCCTTAAAAAAAAATCTTCCATAAAATGCAGTATTAAAAAGCAAAAAGTATACTACGGTCGTAACCGTCAAGCATCAGAAAAAATAAACCCCGGTCGTAACTACAACTTTTTTTTAAAGTCGTAACGTGTAAACGGTCCCACAGTTTAACTGTTTAATTTCCTCGACGCGAGGTTGTTGTCAATCGCTCGCATCACAAGCGACATCTCGTGAGAACAACTACGTAACTACTGATTGTGGATGCTGTACTGTAACTTGGTATCTATGTAGATATTTGGGTGAGGATATCGGGTTCCTCTATTAAGTTACGGTGTGTTCTAGTTACCAATAGACTTCAATCTTTATTATAATAATCACTAGCGACCCGCCCCGGCTTTGCACGGGTGCAATGGAGAAACACTGATAATTTTAGAGCCATTATTTCTCGTAAAAAGTATAGGATAAAAAATGGTTACTGTGGGTTATCCCTAAGAGATAGACATATACCATCGCGGACTTTTTTGTAGACCTTTTTAAGGTGTACAATACTGTAGTACATTATTTTGATCTATCTCGACGGGTTCAGCCAGCGTTTACAATGTAAGCGCAAAAAAATGTGTTTATTTACGACATCACATTAAAAACCTCTAAAATTATCAGTGTTTCTCTACTATATTATGCATGTATTATACATATGAACCCCTTCTCTTGAATCACTCTATCTATCAAAAAAAACCGCATCAAAATCCGTTGCGCAGTTTTATAGATCTAAGCATATATAGGGACAGACAGAGAGGGAAGCGACTTTGTTTTATACTATGTAGTGATAGTGATGATGAAGAGACAAAATTAAACTTTTATCTAGAAGGTACTTAACCTTCGGAACTACAGATCCGATTCCGAAAAATCTTTCACTATTGGGAAGTTACAGTATTGCTGAGTGTTATAAAATATCATAATTTCAGCCAAAAGACGTCCACTGCTGGAAACAGGCCTCACCAAGCATCGCCACTTCGACCGGTTATGTGCCTCTCACATACAGCGACCTTCACCAGGTCATTGGTCGATCTTGTCACGATACGTCTTCTAGTACGCGGTTGCCACTCCAGAACCTTTTGGGCCCATCGGATATATTTTAAGTTAAAACAAGATGCACAAAAACACCTTCCGATTGATCCCGATGGCTCCCGATGATCATACAATAGGTATCACAAGAGATTTCCTACACAATTTATTTAAGAGAGACACTGCTGAAGATTGAAAAAACTAACTTTGTATTGTATAAATTCAATCTCTTAATATTGTATAATTGCATAACACACGTGTGAGCACTATGCAACTAAACTATAAAGCTACCATTTACTGGGTACGTCTTTCATTGACTTGAATGTGCCCTGGCGGCTGAGGGTATGTCATGCTCACTCAAATGTCTCGCTGGTGGTGGCGTGTGTGTTGGATCATTAAGTTCCCTTCAAAATGGTTGAGCTAAATGGTGCTGATCCATACGTCATGTTCGTGAACGGGCGCCGCCAGTAGGGACTGGTCATCTCTTAGCTGCCAAGGCTTATTTTAATTTTAATCTAAGTATTTTCATTTCTGAATTGTTATTTTTTTGTTTTTGGTTTTATATTTTTTAGTACGGACGCTTTTAACGTGCACGTCTTTCTACATCGTTCTCACATGTATTATTTCAACTTGAATGATGTAACCAAAATTTTGTAACGATTTTTATGATTTAAAAGAGTGTCCGTGGAGTTTCTTGCCCGTTCTTCTCCACAGGTACCTACGCTTTGGAATGGGCAACTAGCTTCATCTTTCTGACTGACCGACCCCTTGACAATTCAAAAGTGCCTGTAATTGGTTTACTTGAAATAAATGCTTTGAGTTTGAGTTGAGTTTTGAGTTTAATACTAGCTGGGGTACCCGGCTCCGCTCAGGAACATTCCACAACATTCTGGAATGTTGTGGAATGCTCTCGAATACTCACGAATATTCTGGACTGTTCTATAAATTTCTAGAGGGCGAAAATTCCAGCTCTTATATCTTCAAAAGCATGCCCTTCAGGCAAAAACGGGAACCTTCTTCATGGCTCCCTTGATCGTACCGGGTCTCATTTCTGAGTTTTAGCAGCACGCACATTGTACACTTTCTTTTATAATATATTGATTATAGAATGGCGGCAAACGTGATAAAACCTCCATAACTTCCACTTGTAGAAGCTGTACTGTAATTTGGTATTTATGCAGATATTTGGGTGGGGATATCGGGTTCCTTATATTAAATAACAGCTCGTTTTTGTAACCAATAGATTTAAATCCTACTATTCTACTTGCTACTAATAGGTATTATAAACGCGAAAGTTTGTGAGGATGGACAGAAGAGTTTTTATCTGTTCTTTGAATGGATGTTTGCAACTCTCGCAAATACTACTGAACGGATTTTGATGAAACTTTACAGTAATATAACTACAACGTGTAACGTTAAATGCGCAAAACCTCAGACACCCCAACTGATTTTTAATTCAATTGACCTATTTCAGAGAGAAAAGAAGTCATTAAAAAAACTGTGAAGGTTTTATGTGTTGTTTTAGTTTTACTGGCCATTCTTATCGTTTCTTGCGTCTGCGACGACGCTTTATCGAGGGAGGAGTCGTCACCGGGCCGCTGCGCCGCGCTGATATTGGGTTGCTTGACCTATTAATAAATAGACATAGCAACGTTTTTAATAAAGATTTTTTGAAAAATATGACCTATATTAAAAAGTGGTTCAATTAATTCTGCTCGTTATTCTGATCAAACTATTTTCAGGTTTTGCGCATTTAACGTTACACGTTGTATATAGCTTATACATCAGAATAACACATGGGATACTTTTCATCCCGATGTTCCCACAGGATCGACAGTTACTTGAGTGAAACCGCGTAGCGCTGCTAGCAATGTATAAAGACTTGTCGTTCAAAATTTTATTTTTATTTTTGGGACGCAAGCCTCCTCTCGGTGAGAGGGATTGAGCAGAAATCCACCACGCGGGCCCAGTGCGGGTTGGTAGATGTCACATGTCTTCCAATTCATGCTTCTAGGACTTACTGGTTTCCTCACGATGTGTTCCTTCACCGTTTTGAGAGCAGTGGTGATTAAATTATTTACACAAAGTAAAGTGAATGTCTGGGTTCGAACCCACGACGCAAAAGTAGTAAGTCGGTGCCTTTACCATTGGGCCAACACTGATACGCTATACAAAGCATGCATTACAAAGGAAAAGTTTTTAACACACATGTTAAAAACTAAATTTCCTTTGTAATATCGCTGTTAAAGGCTCACTTGAAGGCAGTATAAGCCCTGTGTTTCACAACGTTACAAGTAATAGTGCAAGTACTTAGCAAACTGTAGAACGCACTGAGCACAATATTGCAGTTTTCTAACGTTAAACATCGTGGGAATGTATTTAGTTCTACCGAGTTGTACGTGTTATGTGACTCGCTGTTAGAACGTGTAAGCTTGCATCTGTCCCTCTGCCGGCGATTAGCGAGAAGCAAGTCACAGTGGGCAATTGTGAGGGCTATGCTTGGAGTTTTCCTGCGTAAACGAATCAGAGAGAAATGAAGAGATCTGCAGGAGAACCAAGGTAGCCGACATAGCCCGAAAAGTCGCGAAACTTAAGTGGCAGTAGGCAGACACATTTATTTATTTATTTTTATTTATTTATTTATTTATTGGTTCACCAACAGTTGTTCACACTGGTATTATGCTAAAGGTAACAAGCAATATAGTAGAGTACAATAGTGTAACAATCACTTGAGGAGCGTCGGAACAAAAACCGATATGTCTTAATTAAGACATTTTTTTTTTCTGTTACAAAATGTTTAATTATACACCCTTCAGGAAAGAAACCAATTAAAAAACAGTTACATCCATCTTATAAAAAATATCAAAATACTGTGGTCAAATCAAACCCGACAAATACATTTTTAAATTCAACATGTTCTTGTTGTTGGATTAAAAACCGATAATTCTTATTAAGTTTTACACAATTCAACAATGGTCGGTTCCAATTCAATTCAGTTCAATACAGACATATCCATTTTGGTTTCGTCAAAAACCGATATATCCAAATGATCGCGTCAAAAACCGATATATCCATACTTGTCCGCCAAGTATCTCCCTAAATTAAGTATATACCCTCCGTCAAGTTTCACACATCAATCGATGTCACTTTAACTGCAAATTGACATGCTATAATTTTCCACTTTTGTAACATTAAAAAAACTTACAACCTTTTTTTAATTTGTGAAAAATATGGTAAATTCGATATATCGGTTTTCGTTCCGACGCTCCTCACTTATAGGTAAACTCCGCATGCTTTAAGGACAAGTTGTATATGAGAAAAAGAAAAAAAAAACAAACTTAATTAAACTATGTAATCTAAAAACTAAAATTATTATTGCAAACACGCGACTTCATAAATGTCTAATCTAAATCGGAATGATATTTATAAATATTGGTTTTTAGTTGGCTTAAAGAGTTAAATTTTTGTTCAATTGTTCGCACACATGGCCGATGGGGTTCTGGAGTGGCGAACGCGTACCGGAATACGTAGCGTTGAAAGGGCTCCCACAAGGTGGACCGACGAACCCGTTGAATGCGAGAAGCACAAAACCGGTTGAAATTGAGTTGCTTGGGGGAGACCTACGTCCAGTAGTCTTTTGTTTGAAATGATGATGATGATGATGAGTCAAGATAGCAACTAAAAACGAGTTGGCGAGCTACGAGCAGCGAGTGCGCTATGGTGATGGGTGATTACGCTGGTATACGTATGAACCGTGTTTTCTGCATGACAAGCGAGGGTTGCTGAACGAGTACTCTCTATGATAGCCCTTGTTGTTACGACAAACGTGTACTCGCTGGCGGTGTGAATAGTCAATGATCAACTATAATATTATATATAAGTATCTCTTACCAACAATCTTTTGTACGTTCCTTGAGCAAGGAAGTCCTCGATAGCCAATCGCTTCCTCGTTGGCGGTGGGACCTGTCCCACTGTGCCTTAAGCTCTGAATATTCTGTCAATAATCTTTATTTTAACATGCAAATGTCTTTTCTGCTATCATGAACAGTAATTACAAGAATTTCCGATGCAATCGTGAATGTATAAGTCGATAAGCAAGATGGCTCCGGGCCGATATACAAGGGAGCACTAGAAGTGAAGCCAGGGAAATTAGTAAGCAAATTGTCTACCAATTTAAACTGTCCGTATATTCAAATCTCAACTGCCTTTCTTTGACAGTTGTATGGCATGGCTATAATACGGTAAATTGATGGAGACAAATCCTGAGAAATCCCAATCGTGGAGGATAATGGACTGAAATGTAGTGTATATCAACCGTAGTGTATATATGAAAGATTTTCGATAGTCCGATTTTCTTAGAGAACCTTCTAAGGAAATCATCATCATCATCATACATAATCATCTTTTTTGTAACCTCTACCAAACTGTAATGTCATCTAACATTGTAAAATTGCACTCCAGAGCCACAAGATAGAAGCGATGCTTAGTTTGCGGCTCACCGAGTCCGTCACATTGTATTTTTACTTTTTGATGAATCATCCTCTGCCTAGCATTTTCGGTCGGTTAAGCTACGCTTGCCGCGGTTGAAACGTGGATGGGTGACCATATTCACATACCGAGACCCCTCCGTGCCTCGGAAAATACGTTAAGACGTTGGTCCCGGCTGTCATTCGTAGATCTTTGACAGTCGTTACGGGTCGTCAGTAGCCCGAAAGACTGACAACCAGTCTTACCAAGGTATCGTATTACTCAGTAACTGGGTTGTGGAGGTCAGATATGCAGTCGCTCCATGTAAAATACCGGTATTCAGCTGTATCCGGTTAGACTGGAAGCCGACCCAAACATAGTTGAGAAAAGACTGGGCAGACAATGAGTCCTATGTTCATCCACATTCATATACGAAACTTAACCCACGACTCTCATTCCTCCGCATCACTTGCGCACCATCACCGTGACACCCGATTTTCATACAACTTTTCAATCACCAATACCAATTTCCGACATCCCCTTATGTATATCTTATTTAGTCTTATTAGTCTTCTAAAAAAAATTTGCCTAATAATAAGTATGTACATAATATGCATGGACAAGATGTAATGTAATTTCACGAATTCTCAACGAAAGATAATCAAATTTCATGGCATGAAATAGACAGATAACGAAATCAATTCAGTGTACTGGACATATTGAAGCAATATCAACGTCAAAATGTCTAAAACATTCAAATTAATCATCGTGCTAGTAATCACAACGTATAATTTCAGCTTTGTATTTTGCAATTATTATAGTGAGCCAAAAATTATATACAGACAAAGAAAATCAGGAACGTGGCCTAGATCGTTTAAAATTAACTGGCCACGAAAATCATTTGAAATTAAAGATAGGAAAGCATTTGAAATTTCCGATATCTATACAGAAAAGTTCTTGAAAGAAATTGATTCTCAGATGCCACCAAAGCCCGCCGTGGTTCGGCAATGGCAAGCAGCAGTCGATACACGACCTAAGAAAGAAGACAAATTTTCGGAGACGGTTCAAAAATCTAGACAGGAGAAGGATGTAGATACGGTACGGTCAGAAGAGCTGCTCCCAAATGTTCTGGAAGAGCCAATGGAAAATATAAAGAATTCACAGAAGGAAATACAGAAAATGAAAGAAGAGGTTCGGAAAGAAAAGCAAAAAACAAGAGATTGGCAAATAAAAAAGGAGTCTTTATCAATTGATATGTCAAAGATACCCGTGCAGAGCAAGTCAACGGAGTTACAATCAGAACAGTTCGGAAATGTAAGAGTAATGCTGAATCATTGTGGTGTTTCTTTCATGGGCAACCCATTCGTACAATCATCACCATCATCGTCCACAGCCCAACTTCACCCACTGCTGCGACAGGCCTCTCCTTTCTTGTGCCAATCCACGCTCTTGTGCCAGCGTCATCCAGGTTTTGCCCGTGATGGCAACAATCGCCAACAACTGCCCATCGTCGCCAGACGACCGATATCTTGTTTTCCAGTCCTTGGACGCCTCTCTGTCACAGCCTTACTCTACCTATCACCACTACGCCATGCCAGGTGTCCTGCCCAGCTCCATCTGACAACTACATTCGTACAATTTGACGGCATGGTTGGCGCAGTGGTTAAGTGATTGACTGCTGCGCCGCGTGTCGCGGGTTCGATTCCCGCACGGAACAAATATTTGTATGACCTACAGGTAGTTGTTCCGGTTCTGGCGGTTTGTGTATGTGAGTTTAAATGTTTGTAAACGCACCCACAATACAGGAGAAATTCCTAGTGTGGGGCAACGTTAAAAAAAAATAAAAAAAATACGTGCGATGGCTATATCTTTATTCACAGTAACACATCTTTACATATTATAAAGTCACTTTTAGTGTCCATCTGTGTGTCTGCTACGATCGTTTATACTACTATTTTGCGTAGATAATATACCACAGAAATCTCGATGTCTTGACATGTGAGCCCGTGGGAAGCACTGGTGTGTCGCCAGTTTATTTAAAAATATTAGGGTTCGGGGCGTAGTTAGAAGCTTCATAAATTGTATACCGAGGAATTGCCTTCACGGTGCGTGGCCCAGTTGATGAACCTCAGACGGCTTATGATGAAATCGCGCCAAAAGCGCGTCGTCTGTTTTTCAAAAAGCTTCTAGAATGGTCTAGGAGCTGCGACTCGCCCTTGTTGGCGCGAAGAGCGGATTCTGGCGGAGCTGTGGCGTGCGTTATACTCTACATATATATATATATATTTTCATTTTAGGATCACTATCCGAAATCAAGTCAGACAGCAGTAGTTGAGGAAAATAATCTGAGAAGTGGCCAGCACCACTCGGGATTAGTATCGAGGCAGCACGACTACAAAAATAGCAGATACAATCATCACTGCGTTAAAAAGGTAATAAATTTATGTATAATTAGATAGAATAACATCACGCCTATAATGCCCGAACGGTTCGGTGTCAGTGTACAGACGCCAGCACATTAAGCTACCCGAAATTGTCAAATTTTTCCCAATCAACTTTGAACCTAATGCTTTAGCGATAAAGTTGATTATTTTTTTTATTTTTTATTAATGTGCTTAAAAAGTAAAAATCATGCAATGAAGCGTTAAATCATGTTGTGCGTGCATACGTACTTCTGTCACGGACCGCCTTCAAAACTGTCAGTTACAATGCTTCAAAGCTGCCACCCTGGGTATGCCGTCTCTAGACGCTGCCAGCGCGGCGCTTCCATGCTCTGTGGCCGAAAACCTAATAACCATTTCACATTTTTATCTAGTGTATAGGCCGCCAAGGGTCTGCAGCTGTAAGTGCTACTTTAAATATTAAAAAAAATAGATAAATTCAATACTAAAATAGTTGTTCAAAGCTTCGTTTGCATACAAAATTCACACGACACCTTCAAAAGGATATATATTTGTAACTAGTTTGATTCAATCTTGTATTCTTCTGAATTAAAATTAAATAAAAATTTTATAAAAATTATGAACGTCATTTTTAAAACAAGAATAAATGAAGCGTAAATATTGGAACATTAATTAAACTAATATAATATAATTCATTTCCAGTGCAGCGCAGATAAATGCAGAGCTTCGGTATGTAAGAAGTTAATTAGTCACTAGAATATCAAAAGGGTCAAATTAAGTGAACTAGCGAAACTCTGCAGATGTGAGTGATATCGATATCTAAACATGATAAAACAAAAAAAAATTGATTCGATAATTTTTTATGACTTCATCGACCGCAGTTAAAGTATTCACATGAAATATCAGTTTAAAAAATCAGATTTCTTTGTGTGAATTTCAGACGGGATTAGTATCGCTATATAAACACGATAAAACATATTTTCTCAACTCATACTCATTCAAGTAACAACACTGCTAGTTGTCGTTGATCCCTAAAAAACATCAAATCTTTTATATTTTTTTTCTATCGTGTCTATATCGAGACTCATCACATCTGCAGAGTTTTGCTAGCTAATTTAAGTGACCCTGTATATAGTGAGTCAGTATAAGGAAAATTAATTGTTAAACAAATTTACACCGTACGTCAATTATCGCGTTATAGCCATTTCATAGACTGTCAAAGAATGATAGACGTGCGTGACTTTAGAGAGTGCTACTTGAAACAAATTATTTGACTTGTGACTGCAGTGTCGCTCCATAAAAAATACTGGTATTCATCTGCATCAGTTTAGATTGGAAGCCGACCCCAACACCGTTGGGAAAAGGCTAGGCAGATGATGATTTAAGTTAATAGTCACTTTGCTTATCAATCAATTTCCCTGTCTTTACTTTTTTTTTTTTATTCCGCTCGTAACCTCGATCACGCCCGATGGAAAACTATGGATGAGGTCTATGATGGAACGAGCTATATAAACGTATTCTTTATTTTCACTTTTAATAAAAAAATATTTGGAAATGCCTCAGACACGCGGCCCAGATTCTGCGGCAGTGGTAAGTCGTGATCAAGTACCTCTCTTAATTTTGTTTTCACACCTGCTCGATAATGACAAATTATATGTCATGCAAACTTAACCTAAAGTAAGTCATTATAGCCCTGGGGTCCAGCGGCGTAATAATATTGTACTGAATATCATTATAACCCGCTGGTTACTAATGTAATTTGAATTCGGGACCCACGACTAAAAAAAAAAACTTATGAAAACAAAAAGTATGTTCGAAAATCGAATTGCTTTTTAATATTTCGCAGAAGGTGAAAAAGTAGAGTATTCTTCTCAGTGATTAAGGTGCCTTCGTCTTGGGCGAGCTTGAATCCCTCGCTGTACTCAGGATTCTAGTCTTAATTCCCACGCTTCATGTTCGCTTTCTATTGTGTCCGATCACTTGAGTGTGCGAAGTGAAATTTACAGAACAGATGTACTGCTATTTATTAAAATCGCCAACATAAAGGAGATCAGTTATATTGGGCCCAAAATCCAAAATAGCCGGCCAACGAAATAATAGATTATTCACTAAGGGGATAAAGCAGTGTCTTAATGTTGCGGGCGTTATTTTGAATTCTGAACGCAACGAAGGATTCTAGGGCGGAGTGTAGCGAGTAATTAGATTAGCTACTGAATTAGGTACCCAACGTTTAAAAAACACAACAGGTTAACAATAGATTTTCATACACTTTTTCTGCCCGCTCAGCACGTTTATAATGATTTTCATACATTTATTTGACCCGCTTTGTATAAAAGTAACGACGTACTATCTGCCTCAAAAAAGGAATAAGGTACTTTCCGAGCAGGTATAGTATAAAATGATTTTATTTCACACTGTAAAGGGGAAAAGTGTAAGGGATTGGTAAGTAAATAACACAACTTTAAAATAGCTCAAAGTAATATTTAGTTAAATTTAACCTACGCTTTTATGATGTGGACTGACAGCCACTTTCAAAATACTAGAAATGGGGATAAAAACTGTCACTTACTCACTTCAAATATCACTAAAGCTGCTTTTTTACCAGAGGTAGACGCATACCTTTTCCCCAGCTCATCTTTTAACCGTACTACACTCCAAGTCGCATAGATACATTTTACATAGTTTTCGTTTAATTTATGATCGACACTACAGTGAACACATACAGAGTAATCGCGGTTTGTGGATGAAAAACAGTGCTGCCACCCATGACAAGCGTTAATTATTAACCCCATTCCAACGCTGTAAAGTTTTTTGCCATGTGGTTGAAATCGGAACTAACGTCGCCATCTTGTTTTGTTAATACAATTTCACAAATGTTTACCAACAACGCCCCCGGCAGTGTCATTCAGGCGCTAAAATATCCTTGTAGCTCTACCATACACGTGTTTCGTGTACACTTATACAAGTTAAAACACAGGAATAAAAACAAAACACCTGCCACTAACATCAGAAAGTCCTTGACAGTATGTTTGGTCTTCGTCAAGTCAGGAAAATTAATTGTTCTTCAAATTGAATATATATTTAAATATACAACATTATTTTTAGTATACTGCAAACCTGAATATAGTTTGTTCAGAATAAGTAACTGAATCAATTCCAATATTTTTTTCCACCACGTTATATTTTCTCCCAAAAATATTTAAAAATGGTAACAAGTTAGACACTAACAAAATCTAGCGACGACAATAAATATATTATATATCCGCAATCATATGCGCACAACACAGTTCACAGCCGGTCGGCCGGCGGCGCCGGAAAATCAGGTAACAGCTTATAACTTCGTGATTTTTCATGATACAGTTTTGAAATTTTGTACATAGATTCTTTACATAAAAATACTAGACCTGTGTTTCAGGTTTGCCATATACTAAAAATAATTTTGTATATAAAAGCTAACAGTAGGTAAACTGTATAGTGATTTATTTATAAACATTAAAGTTAATCGTCAAAAATGTATGGGTTAACAGTCGCTAATCAGTAATTAACTTTCAGCAACATTTATAAATAAAGGAGATAATAATTATGTACAGACGCCAGCACATCAAGCTACCCGAAACTGTCAGATTTTCCCAATCAACTTTATACCTTATGCTTTGGCGATAAAGTTGAAAATCTATCAAAGAAATCTGACAGATTGTAGTAGCTTGTTGTGCTGGCGTCTGTACAAGTATAAAAAGTAAGTTTAAGGCCAAAAGACATTTCCATTGGCATAGCAACCATCTTGCCAATTTGCAATCTTCCATTTTGAATCTACATAAAACTTCAGTAATGTTGATCTTGGTAATATCAACTAAAATTGTCCGTATATTGAAATGACAATTGTCATTCTTTGACAGTATTATGAAATACCTGTAACGGCAAATCAGCATAGGGTGCCAGTTTAATAAATGATTAATTGCCCTGAATTAAAACTGTGAAGGAAAACTTCGTAAGAAAACCGGCATGTCCGAGAAGAAAAAAATCTAAGACATATGACATGTACCAACCCGCACTTGGCCCGCGTGGTGGATTACGGCCCACTCCCTCTCACAGAGAGGAGGCCTCTGTCCCAGCAGTGGGAGCATTATAGGCTGCTTATGCTTAGCTTGAATGTACAGACGGTAGCACATCAAGCTACACGAAACTGTCAAATTTTCCCAATCAACTTTGAACCTTAAGCTTTAGCGATAAAGTTGAAAATATATTAGAGAAATTTGACAGATTGTAGTAGCTTGATATGCTGGCGTGTATATTGCTTTCTGAGTACAGTCAATTTCCTTCACTTAATGAAAGTACCCTTAAAAATGCAGCCTCAAATGGTTACGTCAGTTACTATCCATTTACGAATGACACCAGAGCTAGACATGAATTCAGTGAACATAACAACTAGTGTTGCAATAAAACGGATACAGATTAGCACACGTGTTCGGGTAATTGGCTTCAACCGCATAGTTTGAACATTGGTAGGGTTACCATCGAATTTGCAAGGGAAACCGGACTTTTATAACCGTCTAAATTAAAAACATTTGGGTCAGCTAAATACTGAAGTTTTGTGTGGGACAGTTGATATTTTTTTTTTTGCAACTACGATTTTGGTCCCATGGAGAAAGTTTTTCCGTTTGATGGTCTGTACAACAATCTTAAAGATGACCCCACTTTTCGAATATGCTGTATATAACACAGCAAAATGGCATTATCAATACACATAATAATTACGAAATTAACTCACGTAACTTCGCAAGGTTTTGGCGTAGTGGGAGTAAGTTTTTGCATGTACTTGTACACCTACTCCATCAATCAACTCAGCCTATCGCAGTCCACTGCTGGACAAAGGCCTCACCCAGACTGCGCCACAACACCCTGTCCTACGCCTTCCGCGTCCATTCTACCCCAGCCACCTGGAAGGACGACCTAAGGGACGAGCTGGGGGGCGTCCCACACTACGCTTGCCGATACGCGGTCTCCACTCCAGGGCTCGTCTGCTACACTTACTGCAACTAGAAAATGTTAATTTTTTTTGCTTGCCATTATTCTATAGTTATTGCTGCAATTTATTTTCAAACAGGTCTGTTTAGATGAATATTAAAGAAAGGAGAACAACGACTAACGACTGTCCAAGTTACGTGGTTTACCGACCCAAGCGAATATCGTAGGGGAAGACTATTTAGAAAAATTATAAGTATTGAAGATGTCAACAACACTGCTAAAAATTAAATTATTATTGACAATTCAGTGAAAAGACAGTTCTTAAAATTTCACCTACATGCATAACCTACTCATAACTGGTTTACACCGGTCGGATCCAGTTAGATGCAGTTATAACACGTCACACGAGCTAATGCAATAGACAATGGTTGTAGCTATTGTAGAGTTTACTCGCACTGTTTTGTAGCAAAGATTATAAAATTATATTTAAAAAAATAATAATAATAATTCTAGTGACTGTTTGTAAAACATAGATACAAATAAAGTATTTGTAGTAATGTCAAAATGACAGCCTTTTACCAAATGCATATGAAACTATATGTATATACGACATTTATAACAAAAACAAAAAATAAAATTGTTGTCTGTCTGTCTGTTTGTTCCGGCTAATCTCCGAATCGGTTGGATCGATTTCAAAGGGTTTTCACGGGCAGATAGCTGATGTTATAAGGAGTAACTTAGGCTTTCATTCTAAAAAAAAGAATTAGGGTTCTGTGCAACAAAAAAAAAATTAAAAAGAGAAAAAATCATCTTCCTTTTCAATGGGGGAGTGGTCCCTACACCTTTTCTAAGCGATACATTATTGATACCCGAATGAAGTCGCGGGTACAGCTAGTACTGTAATATAATGCGGGCACTTAGTTGAATAGTATAGAATCAATTTATTCTAACTGAACTAGCATGTCGATTCTGTAAAAATCTCACCCTGAAAAGTTACGTGGAGTCAGCTGTCAGTGTCATTGCACTGATGCTAGGGATTGACTAAACAAACATTTACAATCATAATCGAGATTTCAATCATGTTTTTTATGCTAATTATAATGATCATATTTTTATATAATTTCAAAGCTAGTATTTTAGTTGTTAAAACATTACTATTTTTAAAATAAAATAGCAAGACAGAAACTTAGAATATGAGTTTCCTTTTCTTTCCTAGATTAAAACTCCACAAATAGTAATGTTTTCGACTTTAGGGAAAAGAGAATCGCGAAAAATATCAGCCGGTCGATTCTGTAAAAATCTCACCGTGAAATCATAAGTGAAGTGAGCACTTAATAGTGTTAATCCCTAGCGAATAACAGCTCACTCCACGCTCACTTCACCCAAGCTTTCACGGTGAGCTGGTTACAGAATCGCACGGCAGTTCTTCCCTACATTTATGCTCGCATAACTCGTCAAAATGTAGGGAACAGCTGTTTTTTTGCAATTTCAGGTTTGGTCCCATAGTGAAAATTGTTCATAATGATGAGTACAACGACCCCTTATGATGTTGTGCGTTATTTAAGTTACACATTGTATCATCACAACTGTAATTCTTTATCAGTCGTATGTGAAGGGTATAACCCAGCAAAGTAACGTAGTCTGTCAATCTGCTAAATAAATACATTTTCCAGACTGAACCAATTATGACATTGTCTCTGGTCAAGCTCTATTCTCCCGAATGTTTTTCTGTTCATCGCCAAGCGGTTTGTCGACTCTGCACGTGACCAGAGGGCTGGCTTATTTTTTGGCCAACAACGTGGTAATGCCAGCCTTTTGTATAATTTTTCCGTTGACAGCGAGGCGTACAATTTTATTGATGACCTCTGATTCTCCCCTCCTTTTTTATACATTATTATTATTTTAATACTGTTCCCTTTTATAAAAAACAATTTTCCTGACTTGAACAGAAAAATGGCTATATCTCTAAAATTGGCCATTATTTTTTTTGCGCCTATGTTAACTTTGAATCAGAAGGTTGCAGGCTATATTATACCAAAATTTCAGCAAAATTCACCGAACGGCTTTTACCTAATATTTTGTGCGGGGTTATTTGTTCAAATTTTAAAAAAATCGTATATTTTTTTTATTCATGTTTTTAATACAATCACCAAAAAGAATTAAAAAGGTTTTACTTCTTCCTGTTTTTGTATTGAAATAAAATTTAATTTAGTTTTTATTTTAAAAGGATTGGTCAAATCACACTCAGACGAAGTGAGTTTAGCTAGCATCTAAACTCACTTCACCTGAGTTTTCACGGTGACATTTTTAGAGAATAGCACTGCTGTGGCTTTCTTTAGGTCATTCGAGGTAAATGTGAACGGACACTTGGAACACACCAGCAAGTGGGGCATGGTCTGATTAGAAGCACTGGGTGTTGGATGAGTTAGTAATCCCTCACTCAGAAGTGTGGAAAATGTATACCGCCGACACCAAATAAAGTGGGATAGCAGTAGATGAATGACGATGACAGTTATGTTTTTAAATATATAATTTTTATTTTACAGTGTAGTGGGCGACAATGCAAGGCACAGGTCTGTATACAGGGTGTATCAGAAAGGTGTGGTCATATTTAAGGATGTAGTATTGCGTGGGGCCGCGTCGTAAAGCAGTAATTGTTTTAGACAGATTCGAATTTGAATTCGGACTGTATCCATTCCAGTGCAAAGAAGCTCGTTGCCTGTCGTTTGCGATAGTTTATACAACATGTACGAAACTTACCTTATAAGATATTCCAAATCCTCCTGGATTTGAAATATCTTGCGTCCCTAATCTGCGTTAGCAGTTAAACTTCATATAAAATCTGTCTTTCCAGTGTGTGGGTAAAAACTGTACCAAATTTCACTATCGTGGCAACCCTCCGAAACCAGACAAACCATGGATTGTGGACTCTGAGGTAATAGATGTGAGCTACTTTTAATTTTACTTATTTATTTTTACTTCTACAGTTTTAGTGTTACAGACCCCAAACGGCCTTATTACAAAATAAGGTTTAATTTATTGACATTTTTGAATTTGGAACTTTATTGGGCCAATCGTAAAGTTCTAATTACAAAAACCGTTGTTAAAAACTAATCTATATTGACAGTTTTGTGTTAATAATTTAAGACTGCTTGAAATAAAGTTCAAAATACAATAACTGGCTCGATGTTTTAAGCTCGGACTAAAGTTAGAACACGTTCTGTAATAAGTCGGCTTATGCGACCACGATTCGCACTGTTAAAAATAACTATAAGAAACTTAGTAATAACTATGAAAAATAACGAATGATTGACAGATATATGACAATGAAAAATGACTTTAATCGAAACTCCAAAAATTCGCGTTTTGCGCGCATAAAAATATTATTGAACACTCTAATACTCGTATAATGATTGCGCTTCGTTTTGTGAACCTCAAATAATTCCTATTTTGGGGTCCTAAAAATACTTAATAACCAAGTTACTACGAACAACTTGGATGTAGCGCGATTGGTCACATTTCAAACCTAAGCCCCGCTTACTTACCACGACAAACGTGGGAAAAGAAAGAAAGTTAAAAAGAGGCTAAATCATTAAAAAAGTTTGCATCATTAGAAGCGAGAAAACGTTTTAGAGATTCATTAATTTAAATGAGTGTCCATCATTAGAACCTATACAACGTGTAACGTTAAATGCGCAAAACCTGAAAATAGTTTGATCAGAATAACGAGCAGAATTAATTGAACCACTTTTTAATATAGGTTACATTTTTAAAAAAATCTTCATTAAAAACGTTGCCGTGTCTATTAATTAATAGGTCAAGCAAGCCAATGTCAGCGCGGCGCAGCGGCCCGGTGACGACTCCTCCCTCGGTAAAGCATCGTCGCAGACGCAAGAAACGATCAGAATGGCCAGTAAAACTAAAACAGCACATAAAACCTTTACAATTTTTTTAATGACTTATTTTCTCTTTGAAATAGGTCAATTGAATTAAAAATCAGTTGGGGTGTCTGAGGTTTTGCGCATTTAACGTTAGGTACGTGTTGTATAATAAGTTTTTATAGGTTATCTTAAATATTTCCCTTTTTCTTTGCTATTAAGTGCGTTAATCTCGGCGTGAATAAAAACCTTTTCTATATTCTTTTTTAGTCAATATCAGAAGAGATATCAATAAGTGACGAGAGTAGTATCGAAAAAAATCTTGCAACTAAACCAAAGAAATACAAAGACAGTGCCAAAGTTGATGACGATGGATATTATGGCAATAAAAATCACGTTAAGAATACCATAAATGGTAAAGGTAAGTGATGTTAAAAATAATAATAATGGTTATATTGATAATAGTGGTAATGAACCCTTTTTTTCAGTACCAGTACAAGTACCAACTAGTAATTCCGGTACTGGAGATGTGACGCTAGACTACTCGATAGCTCTTCAACTAAGTAAGCGAGTAGGTGATTATTTGAAGAAGAAAATATCTGAACTGAAAGATTTGAGTTTACTGAGATATTTACCTAGATTGATGTAGAATAACCTTAAATTAAACTTTATTCATTATTCTTTTGTTTTTTTATTAAATCCCCTACTTTTAAGCTGGTATAAGTTTATTGCGTTCCATGCTTGGCTTACAGATCGAGTTGCAAACGTAGAGATTCGAAGACGTACGAAGGTTTTCTATATCGGGAAAAAAAAACCAATGGAGTTGGACAGGACACCTGGCCAGGTGCAGTGATGGCAGGTGATGTAAAGCACGAAAACAAAATCAGCTGTTTAATACAAAAGTTCAATACCTACTTGACCAAAATGTATGGAACAGCTGATTTTTTTTTTTCGTAATCTCAGAGTTGGTTCCATGGTGAAAGTTATTCATATTTATGGGTGGAACACCCAGTAAAAATTTGGAGCCGGTAAAAAAAAATCATGCTGTATATGCTAGTTGCGCGGTAAACTCTGCTTGCGAGATGCAGGATTTTGCCTGACGTCAGTATGACGCGTAGTTCGCATGTGGCGTTCTATAACGCCACATGCAGCACATACGGTAGCGGTATAATACCGATACAAATCCATGGTAACCGATTGCGTGTCAATGTCGCCCTGTATACACAAACGGCAATCAAATGTTTGTAAAGTGTACAACGTGTAACGTTAAATGCGCAAAACCTGAAAATAGTTTGATCAGAATAACGAGCAGAATTAATTGAAACACTTTTTAATATAGGCCACATTTTTCAAAAAATCTTCATTAAAAACGATACCGTGTCTATTAATTAATAGGTCACGCAAGCCAATGTCAGCGCGGCGCAGCGGCCCGGTGAAGACTACTCCCTCGATAAAGCGTCGTCACAGACGCAAGAAACGATCAGAATGGCCAGTAAAACTAAAACAGCACATAAAACCTTTACATTTTTTTTAAATACTTATTTTCTCTATGAAATAGGTCAATTGAATTAAAAGTCAGTTGGGGTGTCTGAGGTTTTGCGCATTTAACGTTACACTTTGTATAAAGCTATTAAGGTACTAATCAGAGCAAAAGTTAACTTAACGAAGTAACTGTACTTGATCCCTTTTACCCGTTTTTGAAACATCAATCGCTCCTGAACGAATAAACCACTCCATCGAATCCTGAAACAAGTCGCTTTATTGTTTTCTGAGAAACTCCTGAACTGTTCTAGGTTAAGAGTACCTAAGTACAGTCACGAGCATATACGACTTCAGAATCATGTGCTGAGTTCATGATTACAGTTTGTGCTTCGATGTCGCTGCCAACCAGCCACCTAATTGCGTAAAACACTATTACTCTCAATTTGATTCATTTTGAAGCGTATTGTTAATCCATTGCTCCATATGTTCGAAAAATGTGTCTGCTCAACAACGTAAATACCGCAATGAATGTTGTTGAACTGTCAAAATGAAACCCATTGCTACTAATAGTGTGTTATGCAATTACCCTGCTGTACATGTATCTAAAGAAAGAAAGAAAGAGTAAAGTTTATCTCTTTTACTTACAATCTTTTGTACGTTTCTTTAGCGAGAAAATCGTTGATAGCTTAATAAATCGTTAGTCGCTTCCTCGTGGGCGGTGGGACGGTGCCTAATTGTAAGGCGTTTATGTTCGTGACTGTATTTTTACTGTTTCGGCTTTTCGACTCAAGATTAGCCTCGTGACGTCTAAGTCAATGGTGCTTTAGATTTCCTTGTTAAATAATTAAGTACCGAATATATTTATTCGAGTATTGTTGTCAGGCGCGGATCTAGGTTTTCGCTCAAAGGGGCCGATGTTTCTCTCTGAGGGGGGATTTCTCAAGACTTGAAAACCTTTAAAAAAAACACACTTTAACCGGATACAACTTAATACCAGTACTTCACAGGAGCGACTGCCTATCTGACCACCATAGCACAGTAACTGAGTAACACTACACCCCATAGTAAGATTGGTTCGATTCCCACCCAGGACAAATGTTTGTGTGCTGAGCACGATCATTTGTTCTTTGTCTGGGTGTAATTTATCTATAACATGTATGCATTTAGAAATACAGTCAAACCTGGATAAGCGAGAGTTCAAGGGAGCACAATCTCATTCTCGCTTATAGAGGTCTCTCACTAACCCGAGTTTCTCGCTAATGCAGGTACATGGGTAGCGTTTCTCTCTTATAGGGGTACGCAGCAATAACAAGTCACAGCAAGTACGAATGTAGTAAATATGTAATTTTATTTAGAACTTATTTACACTTAAAAAAAATCCATCAATTTCTCTGGATTCAAACGCATTCACTGTTTTAAGTTTATCACTTAATGACAGTACTTTAATTTTCCGTTTTGAGATGATGCAGAAAAGAACTTTCCTTCGCAATTGATAACTATGAACTGAGTAAGTCCGTCAGACAGGACGGTACACAGGCACACGTGTCCATTCGAAAAGAATGCAATACAATAACAACATTTAGTTCCACGAAATAGAATAGGTACAATATTGACGAGAAAACAATACAAAAACAATGGTAGGAAATACCACGAAAGTTAAGAATGAGTCATAAAATAGCAGATGTTAAAAAAATAAAGCTCGACTGTCGCTTATCGAGGTATAGATAAGTAGCAGTCTCACTTACGGAGGTCTATGCGGGAAAAACGAGTCTCTCTTACAGAGGTTTCTGTTTCTCGCTAATAGAGGTTTTGGGAGCTTAAAATGACGGGTCCTGGCTATTATTCTCACTTATAGAGTTTTCTCACTTATCCAGTTCTCACTTACACAGGTTTGACTGTATATTATATGTATGTTTATCAGTTGTCTAGTACTCGTAGCACAAGCTCTGCTTAGTTTGGGACTAGATGGCGTTGTGTGAAAGTTGTGGAATATTATTTATTTATTTATTCATTCTTTTCGGGAACTGCTTCGCGTGCTTTCCGTGCCTCAGAAAGCACGTTAAGTATGTCGTATGTTATGGGTGGTCACCCATCCACGTATCGACCTCGGCAAGCGTGTTTTAACCTTGAAGATCGACCTGTGCAGGTTTTATTATTTAGCCAGGAGAAAGAGACTTAAAAGTACTGAAGAACGAAGTAAGCTGTCGTATGCAAGGAAACTAAAACAAATAAGTACATACTCGATTTTTTTATTTCAGTTTTTATTCACAAAATACGAGTATATGACCGTCAATCTCACCGAACACGAGTTGACAAACACAATTCCGTATCGCTATTGACATTTTCTGTTCATGAAGTCGTAAAAGAACTATGTCGCATTTTGGAACTTACTACTATCGAAATCACGTTTAAGAAGTAAAGTTCGCATCATGAGAATCGGTAGCTAGTAATATTTTCTTACCTCTCAATAATTAGATTTCCAAAACGTAGCTCTCGTTACAATAACGCTAATTATACAAGGTCAAATTGAATTATTTAGAGAAACTCCGCAGACGTGATAGGTATCAATATCTAAACACGAAAAACAAAAAAAACAAAAAAACGACGGGTTGCACTCCGGGAGTGCCGGCAGAAGTGAAAACTTGAATATTAATGTTGTGCATTTTTGATATTTTGGAATAATTTTGCACAAATTGCTTTAATTATCAGTATAAAAGTACTATCATTTATGTGGTAGAATACAATATTTATTTATTGCGCTATCGTACACAAACATGACAATTTATATTACATTAAAAAGTTTATCTCAGAAAAATCAACTTCCATCCATAATTTCGACGACTTTTTCACCATCATTATTACCAGAACCATTATTCTATTAATTTTTTAATATTTTCCCGTCCACCGGAGCTGTGCCATATGTTCCACCAGTTATCTGTAGTTCCCAAATTGCAGATTTATTGTCGAGAGATGTACCTTCAAGTCTATCAATACATTCTAACTACAATTCTAATTAATTAATTCATTTAAGTTAAGTTTATTTCTGTAACATAAATACACACGAACATTGGCGCAAGCGCCCTGCGCCGCCTAAAAGAAACAGCAGGCGCAGGCATACATTTTCGCCGCGCCGTAGAAAGAGAGGGGGATACTTCCTCGCCTACGCCGCGCCGGCTGTCTACTCTCCATCCGTCTTACGAATTTTCGATCAGGGTCACGTGTCCTGACGCGAGTTTAACATTTTTTACCCATTACAAAAGAAGTGTACAACGCCGCTAAAGAAGTTTTCACTTCAAAAATGATATCCTCAATTCATTCTTGAAGTAAGTAAGTACCTGACTATACTACCCGCTGGTTAGTTACTTGAATACTGTATTAGGGGCATTGACCCTAAAAAAGATTTGTTTTGGATCTATAATTTAATTTGACCCTGCAGATTCACATTTTGCAAGAGCCACAGTAGTGCAGCCGGTCGATTCTGGAAAAATCTCACCGTGATAACTAAGGTGAAGTGAGCTTAGAGTGAGCTGTAAGTCATGCTGATGCTAGGGATTGACACTATTGACGATTCACTCCACGCTCAATTCACCCAAGTTTTCACGGTGAGATGGTTACAGAATCACACGGCTGTTCTTCGAAATTCGAACGGTGTCTCGTGATTGACGGTGTTTCGTGAGTTTGCTTTCGAATTTTATGCACTCACGTGAGTGAGGTTCCTAGTGAATTTTACAGAATAGAACTCTTAATAATAGAATAGCACATAGGTGTTGTTAGGGTGTAACCAGAGGAACACCTCCCGTATTTTTCAAATCTCAGTCTCAATCTGTCAAAATGACCTCTAATTTTCCTACATTTTTGACAAATTTTTGACATTAATTGTCACTGACTGACTGATTAGAGATGACTACAAAAAAATAAAATACACGTGTTTCTGGGTTTTCATTATTTTTAATTATTTGGGAAGAAAATTTCAAAAATTGTAACAATCACTTTTACCAACAAAAACAAAATAAAATGTGAAATTATTCAAAAATAACGTTACAAAATAAAGTTCAAACCCTTACCTCTCCAATTTATCAATATACACAAGACACGAGCAGAACCATTTTTTCATATATTTTTTAAATCACAGTGAACCGCCACGTTTCGTGCCTATGCAGCTGAATACCAGTATTTTACATGGAGTGACTGCCTATCTGACCTCCACAACCCAGTTACTGGGTAATACGATACCCCTAGGTAAGGCTGGTTGTGGTTGGTAACACAAATCTCAATTTGTAACAAGAAGCACCGTCTAGTCGTATTTTTTGGTACTAGTTCATTAGTTCGGAGTGTAGACTACGAGTTACAGTGCGCGATTACGTTATGAAATCAATTATTTTAAATTTCGAGGCGTTTTGTACGGTATGTTGCCTACAGTCTACACTATGCTATAGAGGGTTAATTACTGTAATTGGCTTTTACACTGCGATTAATAGACAACATTGTGAGATTCAGTCTTTCATTAAATGAGGTCACATGTGTTCAATGTTGATTAACCGTGGCCTAGCTTTTCCAACTCAATTTAGGCATTGGCAGAATGGTAAGCATTGCCATTGCTTGCCATTAAAAAAAATAGAATAGAATCGTGGTCTCGTTGCACCTTAGACAAAGAAAAGTAGCTTTCTTACTCTTAGAGTACGTACTCGTACTCAATGCCAGGTGGTTTGCTTAGCGCCTATAACCTATCGAGTCACCTTGCGAGTAGCGAAGTGAAATGAACGCGCGAACGCTCTAGAATTTTCGCAACCGGCCGCACTGCGCGCTTGGCCCCTTCGCTAGTGGCCTAGTGAGTGTGTAAGGATGTTAAGTCAGTTGGGTGCTAAGCAAACCACCTGTCAGTGTGTACGTAGCCTAAGGCCCTGTATCCACCAGAGCGGAGAGGAGAGGAGACGAGAGGAGATGTGTTTTTAATAACCAATCAGATTTCGTTATTTCCACATTTCCTCTATGATTAGCTTCGGTGGAATTGGATCAAGCGGAGAGGAGAGGAGATGTCTCATTTTTCTATAGAATTTTGTGCCGCGAGCAAGCAAGCGACGCGGCAGAGCGGAGATGTGTGTACTGTGAAGTCGGGCGGCCGGGCAGCGCCCGCGCTCGCGCGGCTCGTTCCCCGCGCCTCGCACACCCGAGAGCGTCATTCAATTGATTGACCTTGAACGCAAAAGTCCGTCCCTCCGTATTTTTATATTACATTTTCAGTTAAGTTCACAACAAACAACATGTTAACAAGTTTTGATACGTTGTGTTGTGTTCCTCTATACAGCTCACATCTCCGCTACGCACAGCTCACATCTCCTCTCCGCTACGCATCTCCTCTCCGCTTTGGTGGAAATAACCTGCCATCTTCGCAGCTCATCTCCTCTCGTCTCCTCTCCTCTCCGCTTTCGTAGATACCGGGCCTATGGGTTGCACATTTATGTAGTATATCATCATTAAATACGAAATATGCATATGATTCAAATAACGGCCATTTCTTTTTATAACCCGTAATACTTAAGAATTATGCCTCCATCAATATGTTTGATTACAATTATTTTTAAAGCAAGAAATTAATATTTTAAAAGTGCAATAAAACTGTGAGAAATTCAAATAATTGAAAACCGACGCAATTAGTCAGAGCGAATGTGATGTAAAAGTCTATGACAACAATAAAATGTCAATGTGTTTTATAGAAATGTTTGCGATTCAATCCGTTGACGTCATAGCCTATGACGGCATACCGAGCGCGCCAAAATGGAGGGCGTTTAAAGTGGCAGTGTTGGTTGGCTATTTTAAACTTTTTTAGTAGTACTTATTTTCAATTGTTTTGTAGTGTTGAATATTTTTTAAATGTTATATCGTTTTCTCGCATTAAAATTGTATAATCTCAGAATTTACTCATTTCACAGGAGGACGTTTTAAAGGTTTAACGAATAATAAATCTCCACCAATTTAAAACCTACCAATGCGCCGTCTAGCGGGGATTTGTGGAACTATGTACTTTTTCACTATTTAAGAGGAAATATTTGCGATGCTAAACATTTCTCTATACTTAACTCAATTTCGTACTTTTTTTTTTGAGTTTGTACACATTTAATGCGAAACTATCGAATAAAATATTAAAAAATACATGCATTAAAATATATGCACATAGGTAGGTACCGTCGAACGGGGTGACTATGTGCCTGGCAGGTGAAAATGTGCAATGGGGATCTTAAGTTATGCTTTGATTTTTAATCTAACACAAATGTGTTTAACGCCATATTTTTAAATCACTAATAGATTCACACATAACATATTAGTGATTTAAAAAAATGTCGTTAAACACATTTGAGTTAGATTATTAATTGCACATTTTCACCTGCCAGGCACATATAGACTGTATTGAAGGTTAATAAGGTTTTTTTTAGAAAAACAGCTTTCAAAATACATGACACATTCTATTCATTCTGAAAATAGTCATCAGCAGCATGACCATAGTCTTCTCCTTCACGCTTGACGGGAACGTTTACGTCTGGGTTGGGGTTGGAAAACTTCTGGCCATACTGTGGATACAACTCGTCCCACGTGGCGTTGCTTGTACGTGTGCGGCCACCATTCATGGTGTACGAGCAGCTTAACAGTGAACACTGAAAATTAAAAAAACATAATACATAGATAGATAAATAGCTAGAAATTAATTTTTTATTTCTGTAAGTAGATATTTTACGACACTTTTATACGTCAATATTTTAACCCTACAGCGCATAGTGTCCCACATATGGGACATACCGAATAATGTCTTATATTTTAAAAATCGATCCAAGTAGCGTGATCTAGTGTTGACATGATTAACTATTATGTATTTGAGTTTCGAATTTAGTACCATATATTTTGGAAAGATCTGAATAAGTTTTTATTTATGTTTTCTTCAAATCGGTAGGTACTTTAAATACGATTAACGAGCGGCGTATAATAATCGCAAAAAAATTATAAAATTGAATTTTCAGTGTCGAAACAATTAGTAGACGTAAGGTCATGCTCATATTTGTCATTTTACGTGTAATCTTGTAATTTCATTGATACTACGTAACACAGATTCACATTATAATGCATGATGTGCCATACACAAAAACATACGTTTCTATTGAGTTATGATTTTTCTAAATATTTTTTCGAGAAATGTCATCATATTTGCAGGCTAATGTATTTTTTTTAATCCGATAAGAAAAATCATGCTCTGTAGGGTTAAAACTAGATAGCGCCTTCTAGCTGACTGATCCCTGAGAAGAAATGCTGAAACAAATTCAGAGGTCATGGTAAATGATAAATGATAAATGATTTATTTTCTGTAAGTAGGTTTGTACAAACACTTTTACATGTCAATCATATTTTTTTAAACTAGATGAGGTCGGCGTTTCCTATTTGACTACTCTGAGAAGAAAGGCCGAAACAAACTCAGAGGTCACAGTCTCTTTTAAAGTCCAGACATAATCTTGGTCAGATCATGTGAAGACCATGTAGATTGGTGTCTGAAATGGTCTTTTGAGTAAAGAACCACACAGATTGAGCGGACCTGTCCAGTCAGTGCACGCATTTGTCAAAAATCGTGCAGCTCAACTCAGAACTTGAGGAGCCTTACGATTCGACGAACAATACCAATGAAAGGACATTTGGGTAGGCCGCATAAATTACTCAAACTGCCAGATCATGATTAAAACTAACTAAGAAGGAAAACAGAAAAAAGAAATGACCCACATAGTCTTCACACTCACTAATAATAATAAAAAATAAGATACTTTACAAAGTAAATATCCATGTCATTGTTTATATAAAATTCATCAATGTCAATGTGTATATAAAAATCCGGACACGTTTGAAGTTTGAGTTTGGTGTCTTTGAAAGTCCAAAAATTATATTATAAGGATTTTATGCGAGGCTAACAATGCAGGGTCATGTCTGGAAGAGCCTTTTGAATAAAGAGCTATTGCAGCTTTGTTTTTTCGTTGTTTTATTTAAATACCTCAAGAAGTAAAGAATTATTCCATTTTAAACCAGAAGAATCTAAGGATTTCCACGTATTTCCTATTTTCTTTATTTATAACGAAAATAAAGCAAAAGATCGAATCATATCCGAACAATATTCATTCACTTTGCTAGAATATTGTCGTAGCTCTTTTGCGATAGAAAGTATTGGATTGTGACGGTCGTTTCCTTGTGAAACAACATTCTTATTTGATTTTAAAATTGCTACGGAAGAAGGAATGAAACGCAAACTTCAGCAAATAATGGTATTGAATTTGTTACCAATCGACTCAATTAACTTGAAAAAAAAATTACAAGAAATATAAAGTTTGAATAGCAAAATTTATATTGGTTGTCATTTCAGGAGATAAATTACTTGGTTGTGGAAGACATCTACAAATAACAAAAATAAATTAATATAGGCATACCTATAATAATTTTATGACATGAATATAATACATCTACACTAATATTATAACGAGGAAAGATTTGATTTTTTTATGTTTCTAACGCTAAAATGGCTGAAACAGATTTGGATGAAATTGTGTAAGTAGATGTGTAAACCTTGACATGGATTAGGACATGAATACTTTTTATCCCGATGTTCCCACTGGATCTAGAGTTAAACGGGTGAAATTGTATTCCTGTAAGTAGGTTTCTGTTTGTACAGACGCCAGCACATCACCGCTACCCGAAACTCTCAAATTTTCCCCATCAACTTTGAACCTTAAGCTTAAGTGATAATGTTGAAAATCTATTAAAGAAATTTGACAGATTGGTAGTAGCTTGATGTGCTGGCTGTTTTAAAAAATAGATAAGTAAGGTCGGCGTTTCTTTTCCAACTACTCTGAGAACTGAGAAGATAGACCGAAATAAACTTCAGCCGGTTGATTCTGTAAAAATCTCACCGTGAAATCTTAAGAGAAGTGAGCACTTAACAGTGTCAATCCCTACCATTACGGAATGACAGAGCTCACTTCCCGCTCACTTCACCTAAGTTCTCACGGTGACATTTTTACAGAATAGCACTGCTGGTCACAGTCTCTTTTAGAGTCCCATCGTATGAGGACCATATTTTGTAGTGTTTGATATATTTTTTACGTAATGTATTTTTGTGGTGTACAACAAAGTATATGTATATATAAATATTTAGTATCTGGAATGGCCTTTCGAGGAAAGATCCACATATCTATGAATGGACTTGTCTAATGTATAGTCAACGCAAACATTTGTCAGTAATCGTGTAGCTCAACTCAAAACTTGAGGAGCTCAACGACTCGACGAACAATACCAAAGAGGTGACGTTTTTGTTGGCCGCATAAAGTACTCAAACTGCCAGAACAACATTAAAATTAACAGAGAAAGAAAAAAGAAATGAGCGCAACTTAAGTTAAAGATTTGATTAAAGTAGTTAGTTGTGTAGTAAATTAATCAGTTGTTTAGTTAATTTAAAATAATTCTTACTGATGAGGTGCAATGCGTGCCCCAACACTGTGAAGAATAAAACCATAAATTGTATACATATTTGTATTTTTAATTTTACCTGAAACCAAAACTGAAAATCTTATTAAGCACGGCTGAATATTAATTCTGTAGAGAGACTGATAGGGTGGTTACCATGCAGCTGTTACAGGTGGCCAATATTTGACAAAAAGTGTCAAAGGGAAGTGTCAACCGATTTTGAACCATATGGAATGGAACTATTAGGTTCTTACCTATGAAATTGCCGATTTTTTATACTGGATATTGTGACGATCGATATCTTTCATTCTACTCATTTAGAATTCCAAATTCAAATTAATTTTATAATATAGTATGACATTTTGTTTTTCAAATTCATTTGTTTTCCCGGCGTTCGTTTTTTTTTTAATTATCGCTGTTTATAACATACACAAAATATACATACGAAGAAATGGCGCAATACTCTCCCTGGCAACACAGCTGTCTATTAAGTTATTGGCTTCTACATCCCAAATACTGGGTCACATTAATTTAGCTAGCGAAACTCCGCATACGTGATGGGTACCGATATAAAAGCGAAAAAAAAAATATTTCAGGTGTCAACGACCGCTGGTAGTATCGTTACTGGAAGGACGAGATGAGAAAATATGTTTCATCACATATATGTGTCAATATCGATCGATACTAATCACATCTGTAAAGATTACACAAAAAAAAAATATATATATTTTTTTTCTATTTTTTTATGTGAATTATTTATGAAGTTTTTTATTTAAACTTTTCCCACAAAAAAGTTCAAAGGCGGACTAAATGCCTTAGGCGTTCTCTACCAGTCAACCAAGGGTGGTGAGGAGATTAACTCATCGAATGCCATAATTAGAGACACAATAGAAAGACATTCCAAAGGTTAAATAGCAGGTGCTCTGGTTGAGAGGAACAATGATAAAAAAAAAACTATTAAAACTAGGTACACAAATTATTTGTGTACCTATTTGTGTACCTAGTTTTCACACATTCTATTTACTATAACATATACTTATAATATATATATACATATATGTATACAAATTCAAGGGAGAGAGGTGTTGAGATGACTCTAAGCTATTTGTTTTGAAAATAACTTGCGCATTCCAAAGAAGAATGGATTGAATATGAATGGAAGAATGAACAAAGTCGGAATTATGAGTAGGACTGAGTTGGAGAAGATTGTTAGAAGAACGCAGATTCTTATCGTGAGAAGAACATGGATATTGGAAGTGAAACACGAGATAAGAAGAAGAAGTGGGAGAGTTGAGAAGGGAGAAAAGCGTGGTCAAAGCGCGCAAATTTCTTCTTTGGCGAATGGACATCCATTTGAGCTCAGACCTATAATAGCTCGACACATGGTCATATTTTCTGAGGTTGAATATGAACCGGATACCATTGTTGAACAATCTGTCGAGCTTATCCAACAAGCAGCAAAGTTTAGCTACCTAATTTAATATCACCCTATTTAGGGCAACAACGACCCATTTTTAAAAAGTAAAACAAATGAAAATCTTCGTTCGAAACAAAATAAATACTTAAAACAATTGAAATCGTACATACCTTGGCCTCGCAGTTCAGGCCCTCGCACTGAAATCCAATAAAAATGACCAATACATTTCAAAAATGTATACAATACACTTCAGCATACAATGCAATACACCCTGTGGATTCTGCGGTATGCATGGATTTCCGTTTGTATTTCTTTGTGGCCGGTGCCGAGGTAGAAATACATGGTGTTATTTCTTTTGCAAGTGTTTTTTTTTTTGCGACGACAAATAAGTGGAATCTATTCTGTAACCATCACACTGTGAAAACTTAGGTGAAATGAGCGTGGAGTGAGCTGTCAGTGTCATCCCACCTGATACTAGGGATTGACCAAGCATACATTTACAATCATAATCGAGATTTTAATAATATTTTTTATGCTAATTCCATTGATAATTTTGTATAATTTCAAAGCTACTGTTTTAGTTGTCAAAACATTACTATGTATTTTGTGGGGTTTTAAAATAAAATAGCAAAACAGAAACTTAGAATCTTAATGTTCTCTCTTTTTTTTCCTAGACTAAAGACCCGATTCAAGATATTTCGTGAATTGGGTGAAGTGACCACCCACACAAATGACGTGAGATTAAATTATATGGTCCTTCAGCCGGGTGTGTAACGGTTGATATAATAACAAAAAATCTAACGTCCACTTGACCTAATTTCAGTTAATATACTTTTGTTTAATATAACGATCAGTTGAGATAATGAATTGTTGATATAATTTCATTTTATCTAATTTCTTATGATATAATAAACATTTCCTATAATGCACATTTGACATAATATTCATGTAGTATATTATTCATTTACTATAATATTCATAATCTCTAATAACTTTTAATATAATTAAGAAAATCTGATACGATTTTAAACGCCTGCTAGTATGGTGCTAGCAAGCTTTTTTTCTTCGCTTTATACCCTATACACCTACCACCCTCAACTATTGTAAACAGTAGAAATTGGATGAAATCTGGACTTTAGGGCACCCCGACTCGGACAGGTTAGGTTAGAAGGGGATGGCGGGGTCGTGTGAGCGAGCGAAGCGAGCGAATAGACCCCGCCATCCCCTTCGTGGTTATTTTTTTATAAACCATCCAGAAGTAGGAGCCCCGCGAAGCGGGGCTCCGTCGACCAAGCCCACCCTCGATCATGCATTGAATATTTTAAGATTTGGTTAGGTGCCATTTGAGTTAGGTTAGAACTGTGACCATTAAACATGAAAATTAGGTCAAAAGAACATTAGGTCAAATGAATGTTATATAAAAAGAATATTATACATATTGAAAATTATATAAAATGAACGTTATACTAAATGTTTTATATTAAATGAAAATTATATCATATGAAACATTAGGTCATATGAAATTAGGTTATATGATTTTATAGCATATGAAAATTATATTATATGAACGTTATTTCAAGTGAAATTAGAGCATTTGTTATTATATCATACATTACACACCCCCTTCAGCCGGGCACACCGTTAGCACTCGATGACTTGACACACTCCATTATCTCTTCTAATTGAGTAGATTTGTGTTAATAACAACGCTTAACATCGTCGCAGTCTTTACTAGATTAGATCTACAATAGCTCATAATAACAAACAATCTCGATGCGTATTTTCATCAGTCTAGTAGCTGTCTTAAAAGTGAATGTTTTATTTTATTTATTGTTCGTGCGTGACGCACTTGCGCACCGAGTTGCCGTGTCTGGCATACCTCTGTTAAATCCGCGATGGTTTGTGAGGTATGTTAATGTTTTTTATAAGTCTTGAAAATGTTTTGAATAATAAAAAATAAAAAATATGGCCTTACCGTACGTCAAATAGTAACGAGTAATCGTTATTATTTGACGTACAGACGCCAGCACATCAAGCTACCCGAAACTGTCAGATTTTCCCAATCAACTTTGAACTTTATGCTTTAGCGATAAATTTGAAAATCTATTAAAGAAATCTGACAGATTGATGTGCTGGCGTCTGTACGTATGTTATATTTACCCCAACTGTTTGAAACAACCCATATAGTCTTCTCGTAGTGAAGAAAATAGTGCGTATTATATTATTGTTTCGTATCGATATTGTCATTTTAAATAATAAATTATGAAATTAAATTGAAAGGCTGCGATCTTAGAAGACAATGTTAAAAAAAAAGAATCAAAAATAAGATATATTTTTTTTTTCGGTTTGCCCAGATGACAATATGGCATACACAAATATAACCCGTTTCAAAAGCATTTCACAGTGAATAATTTTTAAGATTTTTACTACAGTAAAAAAATCTCTGTAAAGCTACAGTTTCTAAGAAGTGTGGTGGCTGCGACATACCAGACGCAGTGACGGCGATCACAGGTAATTTTGCACCGGGGTTAGACTTTACAACACACCAATTTACTTTCATAAATAATGTTTGAGTGACTTCATTCAACTTCAGTAAAGTACAGATGCTATACAGCGGCCAGTGCCCTTCTAGGAAACCTAGCTTTAGTATACAATGTCAGGGAACTAATAAATTGAAAATGAAATACCTTTGCAGTACACTGTTCGCCGATGCACTGGAAATTAAAAGCAAACTTTGAGGTTTACCGTACTTGTAAGAACTTGATTCCTTGGTTTGCATTAGATAATTATATTTCTTAAGACCAGCTGTGCCCGCGACTTCGTCCGCGTGGAATATTGACTTTTCGGGCAGCATATTTTGAATTACATATACCGTCGTTTGGGTAGCTAAAAATTTACTTTACAGTAATGCTTCTCTGTATACGATATTTGACGTATGGCCATCGGGGATGAAAGTATACAGGCTTCTAGGATTGCTAACCCGTGACAGAGCCACATACAACTGACCGTGCGAAGTATCGTATACCGAAAATCAAGGAAAGAAATGCCTAACCTATAACAAATGCTTACAATATTTATTTACAAAATTTTAAAGAAAATTAAGAAAAAGAACCAAACCTACAAACCCTAAAATATAAATAAATGAAATATGCAAACAGTCAGTATTCAAGTGAATCGCAATAATCGAATGCAACTATTCGCCTATACTCTCCAGGATACGTGCGTTCGCTACAAATAACTGAATCCTTATGGCAGCGGCGCGTTTTTTTTTTTTTGAATGGCATCTCGCAGTTCAACTTATGAGGTTGTCGACTGCTTAACCGGACTTGCCTCTGGATACCTCAATAAGTTAAGGCCTCCAGCCAGGGCTTAAAAAACTTAAAAACTAAGCGACTACACGCTAAGGGCACCCCCTGTGGGGTACGGACCTCGGCTTAGGGCGTCGCTGGGAGAGGGCAGCAAGGGACAGGCTGGATCGGAATTATTTAGGGGCGAATTTGGAACTACAGGCTCAGCGGCGCGGGCTGGCTCGAGCAAGGGTCGGGGCGGAGCAGCGGCGCGGCTCTCCCGGCGGGAAATTTGGCCCTCCCTTACAAAACTGACTACCAGCTGATTGATTTACTATGGGAGGGCCAAATTTTTTTTTCATATTTCGACCTATGTTCTTTGGGGAAAGTTGTTGAGTTTCATGAGCACATTCACCTCCTTCAGGGTTGATACCCCCTTTCCGTTACACCCTGTATAGCCACGGACGCGCAGGCGCGAGGCGTGTACGTACTCTGATAGAATACCTTAACAAATGTTCGCCGTGATTCTTTAAATTGACATAACTTTTTTATTTATGAACCGATTGACATGAAATAAACACTAAATGTTAAGTGAAGCTTATTACAATATATTAGTGAAAACCGCATCTAAATTGAATAAGCCGTTTCTGATATTAGCGTGCACAAACACAAAGACAAACAGACAAAACAAAATTTAATAACAATTTCGGGTTCGGCATCGATATAATAACAACCCCTGCTATGTACTTTTTTTTTTATATATTTTCATTGTACAGACACCACTTTTCTACAATTTTATTATAATTATGTATAGAAGAATAAGAGTGGCAAAGTACAGCCGCACGGGTCGTTCGATTTTTATACACCGAGACCTTTCCGTGCCTCGGAAAGCACGTTAAGCCGTTGATCCCGGCTCTCAGTCATCAAGTTTTGACAGTCGTTACGGGTCATCTGAAGCACGAAACTCTGACAACCAGTCTTACCAAGGGGCATCGTATTAACCAGTAACTGGGTTACAGAGGTTGGATATATAGGTACTGTATGTAAACTACTGGTATTAATTTTTCTCATTGTTTGTCTTATTTGTTTTTAGTATAATATATTTATGTATATGACGGCGCGACGTTAGCGTCACCTTCAATTTCTAGACGAGAATGACGATTTTGAAGATTGTCATTCTGGCGGAACGTCAAACGGGCAACCATCTTGTGGCGGACTTTTTGAATGGAGCTCGACAGAGGTTGCACGTCATCGACGAATCGCCTTTAATCTGCGTTAATAGTACATTATGATATAAGTGCGGTAAGTTGAAAATTACAGCTGAGGCGATATTGCTAGCCCGAGCCGTAGGTGAGGGCTATAAGAAAGCAGAGGCTGTAATTATCAAACCGCACGTATGTCATACGACGTTTTATAACACATTTATGAGGAAATAAAGAAAACTCGGACTTTCTTAAACGAATAAATCTTTAATTACTTGTTAAAACCGTTATTAAAAACATGAAGATAGTTTCATAAAAAGCGCTCGGAATAATTTTTACTTTTTCACAAATTAGCGATGCGCGCGCATCAGCGTCTTTTGTTTATGGCAAAGGCACAAAAAACAGCCAGTATTACTAATAAAGTAAATTAATACTTTTGTGTTTTTGTTACAGATAAATGGTTGAAATTAATTGTCAATATTAATTAAATTAAAGAATCAAATGTTTATTTATTATATTTTATCTCCCAAAGTTAATTTTATTCATAAAATGTTGACCACTTTTCTAACATAAAAACTCTTTGCTAAGATTTAAAAAAGTACCGTTCGGTTTAGATGGAGCATCTTGATAAACCGTGCGCTTATTACAATTACGCACAAGTACGTAATGAGATACATTACGATATTGAAATTGGTGCAGTAAGAGACCTTTTACGAGCAAATGTGTTATAAATTACGTTTATACACGTGTTAATCGATTTGTATCGACTGAATAAGTGTGTGAGAATCATATTCCGCCTTTATTTTGATCTTACCTGCCTGTATACCCACGCAAGATGCACCCACCTAATGATGACGGTATAGAATTGCTGTTTTATATTTATTTATGCTTATATTTATATATACTTGTACATAGTTTTAATACGTTTATGCGTACCTTTTTATTTAAAATATTTATTCCTCAATTTTCATAATTGCACCTACTACTGTTTGTCTCTGCATCACCCAAAGGTTGACTGGCAGAAAATGCCTATGGCATTATGTCCACCTCCGTACATTTATGTGCTTAAAATTCAGTTCCGTCTAATTAGAATGAAAGCCCACTCTAACATATTTGGAAAAAGGCAAAAAAAAGGCAAAAAGGCATGAATACAACGTGTAATGTTAAATGCGCAAAACCTCAGACACCCCAACTGATTTTTAATTTAATTGACCTATTTCAGAGAGAAAATAAGTCATTAAAAACATTGTAAAGGTTTTATGTGCTGTTTTAGTTTTACTGGCCATTCTGATCGTTTCTTGCGTCTGCGACCACGCTTTATCAAGGGAGGAGTCGTCACCGGGCCGCTGCGCCGCGCTGACATTGGCTTGCTTGACCTACTAATAAATAGACACCGCAACGTTTGTAATGAAGATTTCTTTGAAAAATGTGACCTATATTAAAAAGTGGTCCAATTCATTCTGCTCGTTATTCTGATCAAACTATTTTCAGGTTTTGCGCATTTAACGTTACACGTTGTATAAACTCAATCTAGTTATCAAATTAAAGATGTTTGCTGAGCCGAAGTGCAAGTCTTTATGAAAATGACTGCTCGAAAATAACTACCAAATTAAGCAATTTTGTTCATGGATGGGTGACCTTTATTAAGTATTAGTAGTTCCAAGTCACGAGGCTACGAATTTGCTACGCCGTAGCTGGTTCGTAGCCCGTAGCGACTACGCTGGGTAGTCCGTAGCAGTAATCGATATTTTGCAAAATAAGCACCAATTGCTTTAGTGAACACAATTTGTTGTTGTAAGTTTGACGAAGCTTACCTTATCCTTTTGGCAATATCCCTCAATTTAGTTTTAGGAGGGTTTTTACTTATAACATACCATAGCGTTACATCCCGGTCCTTTGCACTGAAAGTAAAAATAAATTATTGCTAAAGTACTACCTATATATTATCACATATTTCAAAATGACGAAAGGGCTGTTTCAGATCTGAAATGCTGTTCGTTGGTTATCGCATCACTTGAAAACTGCTGGACCGATTTTTTATTTTAAAATGTTTGTACTAGTCCGAATTAGGTTTTTAGAGATTATTTTTTTTAAATGTTCCCAGAAAATATTAAAATTTGGGAAAGCAGAACGTTTATTTTTCTATGGGATTCTTGTATAAGCTTTTGGACGAGACAAGGTATGTCAGTCAACTAGTATTTAAATAAAAACAAACAAAATATCACTCACAACAGCATTGCAGCTTACTCCAACACACTGAGAAATAACAAAAATGAATAAACTAAAGCTGCTTCACTTGGAAAGCTGCCTTAGATCTAGATAACCAGTACTCCAAATACCTACATATTCCAATATCTTCGTTTTCATATCCTGCGATAGTTCTACACCAACCAAGGGTTGTCCTTGGGTCCACTTGCGTGGTGCGTACAGGGATAATCGTCGGTTGGTACCTCATTTCATTAAAAGAGGCTTCGGCTCCTCGTACGTCTTCCAAAGATCCGGGACCCTAGGGTCCCGAGATATCTCAAAGCCACTATAAATAATAATAATAATTTGCAAGATAACATACCCCAGAAGCACAAGAATCACCCTTACACTGAAAAGGAAAAAAAATCTGTAAACCCCTAAAATAAAGTGCTACGAGGATATTTGGCACCTGAATGACATTGACACGGGGCGATGTTGGTAAACAATTGTGAAATTTTCAAAGAAATTGTATTGAGAAAACAAGATGGCGGCGTTAGGGCTCTTTCCCACGGCAATATCCCGTTTTTTGCAGGTGTGGTTTTTTGCAGGATTCACTCAAGCATCCTTTTTGCAGTAACCGGAAAACAGGATGCCCGTGTGAATATATAAATTTAAACCCGTTCACTACTAAACGGGATCCTGAAAAAACTGTACCTGCAAAAAACGGGATATTGCCGTGGGAAAGGGCCCTTAGTTCCGACTTTGACCACTCGAAAAACCTTGTACAGTTTTTTTGCTTCTGATGTTGCATCACTGTCCAAACCACAGTGATCTTTATTCTCATTCAAATAAGGTTGCTGTTGGGTTGCTGCCACTGACAGGTCTGTCAAAATCATTGTGATCTTTATTTTCTTCACAATAAGAGTGCTGTTTCTAGGTGGCTGTTGACAGAGGTCAAATAACTATAAACGAACTGAAGCGTCGTATTGACTTTGTGTGCCGCCAAATGTCATATGAAGTTGAATGCTTAGTTTTTATTTCACGCAAGTAATATCCCGAAACTTTTCGATCCTGCAGAGAACCAAAGTTGCCCATAGCCCACAGAATAAGCAGCTGAAGTACCAATGGGTCGGCCATATTAGCCGTAGAACCGATGACCGTTGATGTAGACATGTTCTTGAATGGAGACCGCGAATCACCGAACGTAAGATCAATAAAAACTTATTCTTCTTTGAAATCCTTGAAAATCTCATACAACCTGGTCTTCAGCAGTCAGATCCTCACATACGTGAGGTTCAGGAATAATTTGTTAGTCGCTCGATCGTGCTCAGAATTTTGTAAAGTCGAAACTCACGATCACTTCAACTCGGTTGGAAAGTGGTAGGATGCCCTCGGGCTAGGTAGAGCGACGATCTTCGCAGGATAGCTGGTAGCAGCTGGATAAGAGTTGACGAAAATCGAGTTGAATGGCGTGCAATAGGAGAGGCCTATATCCAGCAGTGGACTGATATAGAAAGATAATGATGAGGCCTTACCGTGCAGTCGCAACCAGCTTTGTGGCACTGAAAAAAAAAAATTACAAAAATATTGTAAATCAAACTCAAACTCAAAGCATTTATTTCTAGTAAACCAATTTATTTATTTATTTATTCATAGGAGAACCAACAGTTATAACTAATGAATAACGACAGTATAAGAAACATTGAGCCAATTACAGGTTCTCACGGATTGAAATATACAAAGTAGTAGAAAACTTACGATCACTAACAAGCACGATAAAAAAAAGAACTTAATATTATAAGAACATAATAAAACATCACTCAAGTACAGTCAACACTATGCACTTTTAAAGCAGTCCGCATTCAGCATTCGGCACTTTTGAATTGTCAAGGGGTCGGTCAGTCAGAAAGATGAAGCAACTTGCCCATTCCAAAGCGTAGTAGGTACCTGTGGAGAAGAACGGGCAAGAAACTCCACGGACACTCTTTTAAATCATAAAAATTGTTACAAAATTTTGGTTAACATCATTCAAGTTAAAATTATACATGTGAGAACGATGTAGAAAGACGTGCACGTTAAAAGCGTCCTTACTAAAAAAGATAAAATAAAAAAAATAACAATTCAGAAATTAAAATACTTAGATTTAAATAATAAGTATTAAATTCACATATCTGAATCTTGTACAAAGCTTAAGTGGCTTCCCGTACGTCTTCGCCAGAATTCTCATATCTTGATTCAGCTCTACAGTATTTTGTTTAACCCTAAAACCCCCTCTTATCTTAAAGAACGTTTCAAGTTCCTTCATGACACACATAATAGATATCTGAGGTCATCGGAAAACCTGAGACTAGAGATGCCGATGCATTCCACCAGTGTCTATGACAAATCTTTTACTGTTCAAGCAGTACGCTTATGGAATGACTTGCCCGTGTCGGTAAGGCGTGCTCAATCTTTGTCCACTTTTAAAATTATCATAAAAAATCACTTCCTCTCTCCTTAAACAGCACCATTATATTTTCTTTACTCCTGTTTCATGTCTATTGTTATATGTATATATTTATTTAGATTGGTATAATATACTTTATGTATGTATTTATTTTATCGTGTAAATAGTACACCACAGACTACCTACAATATTTGTCTCTCCTTCCCTTTTCAATCAATCCAAAGGTTGTCTTTAAAAGATCGCTCTTAGCGATAAGACCGCCCATTGTGTCACCCTTTGTAAAATGTCTATATTTATGTCTGTAATCTATATGGTGTACATAATAAAGAGTATTCTATTCTATTCTATTCTAAATTAATAAATAAAGGTAAATAATTAGTCAAATCAATGCTTGGCCTTTTCCCAACTGTGTTAGGCTCAGCATACCTCCCTTTTGAGCTTTGACGCAGAAAAACTTACTCTTGATTGACACGCTTCGCCAGCACACTGAAAAAATAAATAGGTAGACATTTTTATAAAACTAAACGATACAAAATCAACAAAGAACTTCATAATTTGTAACAAGAAACAGCAGAATATTAATATTCTGTACTTAGAGCTAACCCATGTCCTAAAAGAAAACGATTGTCACGCGAATACGCGATCGTTTCCACGTAAATAACGTTATATTACGTTATTTACGTGTGCGTTAGTTTTCCGTTTTTGGAGATTGACGGTTGTTTCTACCTCCTTTTATTTATATTATAATTTCTTACCTCTAATAATATTAGTACTAGTATCTCTAGTATAGTGGTCGCAAGTGCTAGTACTGAGCATGAGTTCCTGGGATCGATTCGGGCAGTGTTAGGGCCCTTTCCCACGGCAAGATCCCGTTTTTTGCAGGTGCGGTTTTTTGCAGGATCCCGTTTAGTGGTGTACGTGTTTAAATACAGTATAACGCGGTACCCTTATAACGCGTTTTCATATTACGCGATTTCGATCCCCGTAAAACACGGGCATCCCCCCATATAACGCGGGGATTTCCCACATACATATTTCTGTACTTTAAAATTTAAATATTCGAAGCCCCCTGCAGCGAGAAAAGTTAAATGTGATGAATTATTTAAACGTAACGCGTCATACGATGTCGTAAAAATGCGTTATACGGGAATACCCCTATAACGCAGAACCAATCTACCGCGTTATAGGAGGGATTACTGTACACATATTCACACAAGCATCCTGTTTGCAGTATCCGGAAAACAGGATGCCTGTGTGAATATGTAAATTTAAACACGTACACCACTAAACGGGTTCCTGCAAAAAGCCGCATCTGCAAAAAACGGGATTTTGCGTTGGGAAAGGGCCCTTATTGGGTTTTTCCATCTTGGATTTCCTCGTAGCAGCCCGGGCTCTTAAGTTGTGCCCGGTTGATGGACCCTATTACATGGGACTTAAACAAAACTGTCTAATAATGGATGTAGGCACTACATTTCTACTTAGCTCTGGGGAATACAAGAGTGATTTGTGTTTCTGTATCATTGCTTATCTCTATAATACGAGTACTGTAATATTTTACCTCAGGTTCGTAGTTGAACTTGACTCCTAGAATGGTCTCGTAGGCCAGCCATTCTTGCTGAGATGTGCTGTTAAGGTTCATTGACCTCATCACGATTTTTATTGCATGTTCCTCAACATAAGGTGTAGTTGTGATTTCGATCAGCGTTTCATTATAGCTCTCTGTCTGTGGATGGTAAAGGAAAATTTACTTTATTTTTAGAACACAACAGTTCAATTTCCAAACTAACTAGCTCTCATCATCTGCCTAGCCTTTTCTCAACTGTGTTGGGGTCGGCTTCCAGTCTAACCGGATGCAGCTGAGTACCACTATTTTACATGGAGCTGGACTGCCTATCTGATTGTCACAACCCAGTTACTGGGTAAAATGATACCCCTTGGTATGACTGGTTGTCAGGCTTCCGGACTTGTGACGACCCGTAACGACTGTCAAAGATCCATGAAAGACACCACCGCCGGCTTAGCTTGCTTTCCGAGGACGGGAGGGGTATCTTGGTAAGTAAAGATGGTCACCAATCCACCGACTAACCTCGGCAAGCTTTGCTTAACCTGATCGATCGACCCTTGTGGATGTTATTACTTAGCCACAAGCCCCACTAGCTAGCTCACTATTATAATCATAGACCAAACCAAAAAGATTTAATTTTTTAACTCTTTATAAGGTTTATACTAAAGAAGCTTTATACTAGGGGCCCGTGGCTAAATAATAACAGCCGCACAGGTCGATCGATCAGGTTCAGCTACGCTTGCCGCGGTTGGTCTGTGGATGGGTGACCATCTTTACATACCGAGACCCCTCCGTGCCTCGGAAAGCACGTTAAGCCGTTGGTCCCGGCTGTAATTCGTAGATCTTTGACAGTCGTTACGGGTAGTCAGAAGCCCGAAAGTCTGACAACCAGTCTTACCTAGGGGTATCGTATTACCCAGTAACTGGGTTGTGGAGGTCAGATAGGCAGTCGCTCCATGTAAAATACTGGTATTTAGCTGCATCCGGTTAGACTGGAAGCCGACCCCAACATAGTTGGGAAAAGGCTAGGCAGATGATGATAAGAAGCTTTATACTAAGCAACTCCCTATCAATGTCGAAATCTCACGTCAACACTCTGAATCTTGACATTACTATCGACAAAGGCTGTAAAAATGCACACGCATTTATACAGCCATTCTCTCACGCCCTCACGGGCGCCGGGCGTGATAATTAGACATGGCAAGCGAGTCACCGGCGATCAAAGTCACTGCGTGAGTACATTACATACGTTATATTTTTCTTAATCTTTTTATGTTGGTACTTACTGTCCACCCCAATCTAGCCATACTCTCGTCCACAATCGGCACGTATAGTTCTCCCTGTAAAATTAAAACCCAAATAAGTATTACATTCATAAATAACCCCTACCTGGAGTCATCATCACCATAAATACAGTCCAGAATTACCCACAGTTCGGTATGGGTGCGGTGGCATCTACATCGGCACATGCGAACTACGCATCACACCGACGTCACGCCAAATCCCGCATCGAGCAAGCGGAGCTTGCCGCGCAACTAGCATATACAGTGGCCCAGAAGTCGACGTCAAGCCGTAATCGGGAATAGGCCAAGTCATAATAGTTATCAGAAAAATATTTAAAAAAAAACTTACTTGCCAAACTCGCATAGTGCATTTTTTTTCAGTACAGTCAGTCAAAGTTGGAAGAAGTGTTCATTTTAAATATTTGATTGGGCAAGAAGTGACACTTTCTTCCAAGCTAGAAGCTGGGGCAGTTGGCTTTACATTTTAGGCAAGAGTTTACGGAAACATTATTCAATCTCACATTAAAAAAAAATAAGATTTGTAGCAACATCAATGAAGCACACAGAGCATATTTTCTCGATTTTTTGTTAATGCTAGTGTTTTTTTTAATTCACAGATTTGTTTTTTTTTTTTTGGCATAACTATTAGGACTTAGCCTATTATTACCCGATTCCGGCCGGGTCTTGACATCAATCGTCGGGTAGTTGCACACCCGTGTCTGGTGGGTGATGTCACACCTGTCTGATCTGAGGATCTTCCCTTTTCTATAGAGGATGAGTGAACTTTACACCCTGTCCTTCATACCTCTATACAACGTGTAACGTTAAATGCGCTAAACCTGAAAATAGTTTCATCAGAATAACGAGCAGAATCCATTGAACCACTTTTTAATATAGGTCACATTTTTCAAAAAATCTTCATTAAAAACGTTGCCGTGTCTATTTATTAATAGGTCAAGCCATCGCGGCGCCGTGGCCCGGTGATGACTCTTCCTTCGATAGAGCGTTGTCGCAGACGCAAGAAACGATCAGAATTGCCAGTAATACTAAAACAGCACATAAAATCTCTACAATTTGTTTAATGATTTATTTTCTCTCTGAAATAGGTCAATTGAATTAAAACTCAGTTGGGGGGTCTGAGGTTTTGCGCATTTAACGTTACACGTTGTATAGGCAAGAAATCCAAAAAATCAAAGCTTTTATTTAAATTAAACCAAACCAATTAACCAAAACCATTTCGGCATTCTGAAAGTCATTGCTGCTAGATTTGACTGCCCTATTCAAAAACACTGGGTAAGGGTAGTGAATGGTTTTATATAGTAGTCTACATAGAGATAAGTACTAACAATACTAACATAATTGTAAGCTAATATTGTTGCTAATATATACTAACAAGATATGGATTATAATTATCTGAAATAAATTATTATTATTATTTGAACTGTCAAGGAGTCGGTCAGTCAGAAAGATAAAAAGGAAAAAGAGAATTAAGAAGAATAAATAGTACTCTATTCGATTTAATTCTAAAGATGAAGCTAGTTACCATTCCAGAGCGAAGCAGGTTCCTATGGAGATGAATGGGCAAGAAACTCCATGGATTCTCCCGTGTTCTCGATACCGAAAGTCTGGTCCATACAAAGAGTGAAAACAGCCGCAGGTACAAATAGACGCGTGTAAGCGTCTATTTGTGCATTCGCTGTACGTAAAGCGTGTCTATGCGTGCGTAGGTTTACGCTCGTTGTATAGAGCCGACCTGTATGCAGAACAAAAGAGTGTCCTTAGAGTTTCTTGCCCGTTCTTCTCCATAGGAACCTACTACGTTTTGGAATGGGCAACTGGCTTCATCTTTCTGACTGACCGACCGACGGACGGAGGAGCCGACATTCTTTATCTTTCGTTTTTGTAATGTAAGCCTCGTTTTTCCTGCCATTTGCTACAATTCCTTCCATCCATCGTCCAAGTGTTTTCCAACACTTTGAACATTGTCTTAAGCCATAATCTAAAATTTAATGCCACCCCACAATCGGCTACCCAACAGGCACCAAACATCTGGCTTTTCCCCCATCCTTAATGCGGATAAAATATGCTAATTTCACAGATAATGTAACGACTCCTTCACGATTCATTGAGCATCTAGTTTTATGGATACTCATAGCAATAAAATAAGGAATTTTGAGCCAATTTACTGAGAGTTGGCATAAATTAGCCTTATCGATAATGTTTTTTCAGAAAGATCAGCCTGTCGATTCTGTTAAAATCTCACCTTGAAATCATAAGTGAAGTGAGCTTGAAGTGAGCAGTATCAATAGTGTTAATACCTAATGACTGATGAATGCTCACTTCCCGCTCACCTCACCTAAGTTCTCACGGTGAGATTTTTTCAGTATAGCACCGCAGGTTCGTAGTACTCGTAACCGTGTGCGTACAACATAATATATGAACGTAGACGAAGCAAAAGAAAGAATGAAAGAAAAAGTATTTATTGCGACTCGTACAGATCACAAACTAAACTAACACAGTTAAAAAATAAAAAACCAAAATATATTAAAAAAATAACAAAACTAAAAATGAAACATATAGTCCTATACGAGGCCAGAAGGCACCTATCTCAGCATGATGCTGCAACATTTAAAAAATAAATGTCGCAGCTCTGATTTCTGATAGGACAAAACGAAAAGGAGTATGTAAGTTTTATTTTTTATCATTTTTCGGCTCAACCAAAGCACCTGCCATCTAAGGTTGGTCACCATTCAAACAAAACCTTTGTGAAATAGAAATAAATAATATTGTATTCTTATGGTTAGCAACCAGGCTGTTCTTTATATCTATCTAGGCCATTTGCAGGGCAAAGGTCTCCCTCTCCCTTTTCCAGACACTTCTGTTCTTTGCTAACAGGTCGTTAGAGTGTATCAGAAATACGTGGGTACAGATGATCAAACTAAACAGCTTTCTCCATGAGACAAAAATCTTAATCGCGATAAAATAATCAGCTGTTCCATTCATTTGGGTCGGGTTATTGAAGTTTGTAAAGATTTATTAAGAAAAGTTTCCAAAAATACTTCCTACTTGGTAGCAGGAAGTGCGGTAACTTTGATTTCTAAGACGGAATTATTAAAAAAAGATTTCCATGTAATAAAAATAAGTGCAAAGTTCATACCACTATCACAAACTGTTGATTTCGATGAGTTTTTTTGTCCTAAATTAAACAAAAGAGGTTTTAGTCAAATTGTTGTAACTACCAGCTTCTGCTTGCGACTTGAGTTGTGAAAATTCTTGTTCCCCTGACCCACTCCGTCGCATTGCATCGCCTGCCCGCGCTATCACTTTGTTTTCGCTTACCGTTCTTTCTGATTTTTTACCCTTTTTGCTCGGCTCCTAGGCGTTCTAGTGTGATGTTAAATAGCCTTCCTCGAGAATTGGACTATCAAATTCAAAAATAATTTTTCAAATCCGACTGTTTGTTTCAGAGATTAGTGCGTTCAAACAAACTCTTCAGCTTTATTATTAGTCCAGATTGTCGGATCAACATAGAGGAGCCCGTGGCTAAAAAATAACAGCCACACAGGTCGATCGATCAGGTTAAGCTACGCTTGCCGCGGTTGGTCTGTGGATGGGTGACCATCTTTACATACCGAGACCCCTCCGTGCCTCGGAAAGCACGTTAAGCCGTTGGTCCCGGCTGTCATTCGTACGAGTAGATCTTTGACAGTCGTCACTCCATGCGGCTACTCAGCTGCATCCACTTAGACTGGAAGCCGACCCCAACATAGTTGGGAAAAGGCAGGCAGATGATGATTGTCGGATCAACATAATGTCTAGGCCTCACTATGACCAATCACCTCTTTATAAACGAACTGAAAACGGCTTTCTTCACGATTAACATGATAAATAGATAAATCTTTATTTTTATTTTTCTCTCTTAAAAAATGTTCACATAGTAAACTTTATACAGACACGATTGTCTTTTGGCAAAAAATGCATTCTTTGAATATTTGTGAATTTCCGGCATCACCCACGTCACCACACCGTGCTTGGCAGATCCCCAGGCTCTCTCCCCGAATTCGACCCATAAAATGTCACATAACGTCAACTCCGCTTACCTCTTCAGTAATAAAGGTGTGATTCGATTGTATTTGGCCATAATTAAGGTTGTCAGTAATGGAATGATAGATATTATAACAAATAATACGTTACCGTGACTCGCGCCAAACCATCCTTTGTGTCTGGCTGCAAATGAACAATTGTTAACAAAAATGTTAATTGCAAAAAAAGTAAGGAAATTTGAATTTCTCGGGCTACCTCTGTTGCTTCTAAAGGTTATTCTTATGAACTCTGGTTACTAATTTTATAAATGACGTAAAAGTTAAGGTTTTCCCTAAAGCCTGATTTACACGATTTGATTGCCTGTGGCATAATAATAATAGCCTCCCGACCGATTTCTGTCACGGTGGCCAATCTCAACGGAGAAGAGTCAGGTTTGCACTCTTATAAACCACCCAATAACACTTTGCCCAACCCGGGAATCGAACCCAGGACCCCACGCTCAGCAGTCGCACTTGCAAAGCACGAGACCAAGGGGCAGTTGCCTGTCGAGTACCGTAACTTGAAGCAACTATAAAAGTTTCATCGTCTAAAGAGTGTTTAGACGATGCAGCCGGTCGATTCTGTAAAAATATCACGATCAAATCATAAGTGAAGTGAGTTTGTAGTGAGCAGTGTCAATAGTATTAATCCCTAATGACAGCTCACTTCCTGCTCACTTCACCTAAATTCTCACGCTGAGATTTTACAGAATAGCACTGCTGGTCATATTTTACATTGATATTACTAAATTCCAGAGGGAACTTGCATACAGTAATATCAAAGGAGAAGAAGAGAAGAAGAGTAGGGGAGGGAAGAAGCTGGCAGTATCATCACAAGGCTAATATTTTATCATTATTTCTCTTATTTCTTTTTAGTATATTCATGTATTTGTGTATATTTATTTGTGCTTATATTTATATGTAATTAGTTATATATTAAATTTATAGTTTTAATAATTTTATGCGTATCTTTATATTTAAAATATTTGTTCCTTCTACTACTGTTTGTCTCTGCATCACCCAAAGGTTGACTGGTAGAAAATACCAATGGCATTAAGTCCGCCTCTGCACATTTATGTGCTTGAAGTATTAAATAAATAAATAAACTTGCATGACGTAAATGGGTGCTTTAGGGAGTACGACTTGCGAAACTTTACCCTATAGTAAACTCACAAAACTTGTTGCGAAATATATTATATAAATGACTAGATCCTGCCCGCGACCTAGTTCACGTGGAAGTCGTAAGAAACACAATACCTTTACTAAAATAACAACTAAGTACATTTTTATAAAACTCCCCATCGTTATTACCTACATCGTTTTCGTTTAGAGGCGCTCCGCCACCAGGAGCATTCGCCTGTAATGTAACATTTCAAATTCGATTTTGAGCATTACATTACAATACTACCTCCATGACTGATGAGCATTCGAGTGTAATGTAACATTACCAATTCGACTTTGAGCATTACATTACAATACTACCTCCCTGACTGACGAGCATTCGCGTGTATTGTAACATTACAGACTACGGGGCGGGGAGCGCTCCGCGGCCCGCGGGACACATTAAATTTAATTACAACTGCAGCGCACTGATGTTACAAGTTGTATCAAGGTATTACACATTGTATCATTACAAAGTGCTCGCTGTAATGCTCGGTTCTCCTCCTTCACTGATGTAATACTCGTTTTGTATCATTACAAGGTGCGCACTATAATGTTCGGTACTCCTCCTTCACTGATGTATTACTCGTTTTGTATCATGACAAGGTGCGCGCCATAATGCTCTGTTCTCCTCCTTCACTGATGTAATACTCGTTTTGTATCATTACAAGGTGCGCACTGTGATGTTCGGTTCTCTTCCTTCACTGATGTATTACTCGTTTGGTATAATTACAAGGTGCGCGCTGCAATGCTCGATTTTCCTCCTTCACTGATGTAATACTCGTTTTGTATCATTACAAGGTGCGCACTGTGATGTTCGGTTCTCTTCCTTCACTGATGTAATACTCGTTTTGTATCATTACAAGGTGCGCATTGTAATGCTCGTTTCTCCTCCTTCAGTGATGTAATACTCGTTTTGTATCATTACAAGGTGCGCACTATAATGTTCGGTTCTCTTCCTTCACTGATGTAATACTCGTTTTGTATAATTACAAGGTGCGCGCTGCAATGCTCGATTTTCCTCCTTCACTGATGTAATACTCGTTTTGTATCATTACAAGGTGCGCACTGTGATGTTCGGTTCTCTTCCTTCACTGATGTAATACTCGTTTTGTATAATTACAAGGTGCGCGCTGCAATGCTCGATTTTCCTCCTTCACTGATGTAATACTCGTTTTGTATCATTACAAGGTGCGCACTGTGATGTTCGGTTCTCTTCCTTCACTGATGTAATACTCGTTTTGTATCATTACAAGGTGCGCACTGTGATGTTCGGTTCTCTTCCTTCACTGATGTAATACTCGTTTTGTATAATTACAAGGTGCGCGCTGCAATGCTCGATTTTCCTCCTTCACTGATGTAATACTCGTTTTGTATCATTACAAGGTGCGCACTGTGATGTTCGGTTCTCTTCCTTCACTGATGTAATACTCGTTTTGTATAATTACAAGGTGCGCGCTGCAATGCTCGATTTTCCTCCTTCACTGATGTAATACTCGTTTTGTATCATTACAAGGTGCGCACTGTGATGTTCGGTTCTCTTCCTTCACTGATGTAATACTCGTTTTGTATAATTACAAGGTGCGCGCTGCAATGCTCGATTTTCCTCCTTCACTGATGTAATACTCGTTTTGTATCATTACAAGGTGCGCACTGTGATGTTCGGTTCTCTTCCTTCACTGATGTAATACTCGTTTTGTATAATTACAAGGTGCGCGCTGCAATGCTCGATTTTCCTCCTTCACTGATGTAATACTCGTTTTGTATCATTACAAGGTGCGCACTGTGATGTTCGGTTCTCTTCCTTCACTGATGTAATACTCGTTTTGTATAATTACAAGGTGCGCGCTGCAATGCTCGATTTTCCTCCTTCACTGATGTAATACTCGTTTTGTATCATTACAAGGTGCGCACTGTGATGTTCGGTTCTCTTCCTTCACTGATGTAATACTCGTTTTGTATAATTACAAGGTGCGCGCTGTAATGCTCGGTCCTCCTCCTTCACTGATGTAATACTCGTTTTGTATCATTACAAGGTGCGCACTGTGATGTTCGGTTCTCTTCCTTCACTGATGTATTACTCGTTTTGTATCATTACAAGGTGCGCGCTGCAATGCTCGATTTTCCTCCTTCACTGATGTAATACTCGTTTTGTATCATTACAAGGTGCGCACTGTGATGTTCGGTTCTCTTCCTTCACTGATGTAATACTCGTTTTGTATAATTACAAGGTGCGCACTGCAATGCTCGATTTTCCTCCTTCACTGATGTAATACTCGTTTTGTATCATTACAAGGTGCGCACTGTGATGTTCGGTTCTCTTCCTTCACTGATGTATTACTCGTTTTGTATAAATACAAGGTGCGCACTGTAATGCTCGATTTTCCTCCTTCACTGATGTAATACTCGTTTTGTATCATTACAAGGTGAGCACTGTGATGTTCGGTTCTCTACCTTCACTGATGTATTACTCGTTTTGTATAATTACAAGGTGCGCGCTATAATGCTCGGTTCTTCTCCTTCACTGATGTAATACTCGTTTTGTATAATTACAAGGTGCGCGCTATAATGCTCGATTTTCCTCCTTCACTGATGTAATGCTCGAATCTGTAACGTTACATTACAGGCGAATGCTCCCAGTGAGGGAACACCTTAACGTTCTTTCTAACTTTTTTCTTAGAAGATTTTTTTTAAATCCGATTGGTGGTTCCAAAGATTAGCGCGTTCAAACAAACAAACTCTTCAGTTTTATTATTAGTAGAGATTGTAATAGAACAAAGAATTTTCGGGGAGGCTGTTAAAAAGGGTTCATAAGATACAATTCTGGTACCCTAAAGATTACTGGGAGCTTACCGAGTTTAATCTAACCCAGCGTATCGGAGCATGGAAATCGTCCTGAAAATATACATAGTATTTACATCAAAGGAATACAGTATGTTACGTTACACGAAGGATATACTTAATTTAGTAGTGTGAAGCACTTCTTCTTCTTAACCTTAAGACCCCCAGCGGCACAAAAACGTGCCAGTAAACACCGACCGATTTAAAACTGTATTTGTAGTAAGATAAGTCTTAAAATCGTCCGCTATATATATCTAAAAGAGCCCGTTCGCGGTGCTTGACCGGTTAACGTATTGATGGCAAAAAGTCATCAAATCCTATATCATCAAATCATCAAACATCTTTGGCCCAAAATTCAGCCAAGCAAACTCCGCTCGCTGACGCAGTCATGAGATCATCAATTGCACAGGTGACAGGGCATGCGGCGCAGGATGGAAGGTAGGCCGTTATCTGTAGGGAGGGAGGTACTGCATACCCACTTGAGATCTGAAAACTCATGAAAATGAACAACTTTAAGACCAACTCAGATCTATGTAAGTGTGTCGTTCCACTCTCTGGCGAAGAATCAATGGAAATACTCTTTAGTCTATCTTTGTGGCGAGACAGTGCGTCCTTATACACTCATACCTTTCGTTCCAAGGGCTTAAAATCTTCCACCTGCAGTATAACTGCGTAACACACTAACAGAAACCTACAGAGAGAGACAGCGCAGGGGAGTATCATCGCACTGTCCCTTTCTAACAAAGTGGACAATTTTCTGAGTGGATCGCGCAGTCTATCCTCTATTGTCTATGGCCGGCCCTAAAATTATCTACATAATGTCAAAATGTGTGACTTTATGACTTCATGACTTATGTTTTTAATCTGCCAGTCCTTGAACCATCTATCAAATCATAGCAAACAAAATTAAACTAATTGAAAATCAACTCCAGAACGACGAGACGAGAGAACGGCGAGTAGTTCAACGGTGTATTTGCGTAATATACTAACAGTAGCAATGAATTTCATTTTGACAGTTCAACAACTTTCATTGTGTTATTTACGTTGCTGAGCAGACAAAGTTTTCGAACATATGAAGCAGTGGATTAGCAATATCCTTCAACATGTTTCAGATTGTGATTGAAAGTTTTTTACGCAATTAGGGTGCAGGATACGAGCTGCCTTGACTAACCTGGAAGGTTCTAAACAGACTCCGGTCCATGGTTGCTCTAGTGGTCAGTGGCCCTGCCTGCTATGCACAAGGTCGTGGGTTCGATTCCCACCTAGGACAAATGTTTGTGTGATGAGCACGATCATTTATTCTTTGTCTGGGTGTAATTTATCTATAATATGTATGGATTTAGAAATATATATGTATATATGTTTTTCAGTTGTCTAGTACTCATAGCACAAGCTCTGCTTTGTTTGGGACTAGATGGCGTTGTGTGAAAGTTGTGGAATATTATTATTATTATTAAGAAAAGAAAATGTGTTCATGGATATTCATAGATGGCTCAGCCTTGAGTGCTTTGAGCACTGTTCCATAAACGATGGAATACTTAATATCGTCTCCGGCGTGTGCTGTCATCTGCTCGTTACAGGAACTACTACTAAAAAAAAAGCAGCTAAAATTATTTCTAGTTGGGAAAGCATACTACAGTATTTTAGAATTTTTAAATGACAAAATGTAATATTACAAATTTAACAAATATTTACTGACATTTTGTGATATTTACAATTTATAATTTTATTAGACTATAGGACAATGTAATTCAAATTTAATGTTTAAATTTAATTTTTAGTAAGCATGAAAATGTAATAATGTTTTAGTTTTGTTTAAATACCTACTTTTCTTACCTATATATTTGTATGCCACAAAGGCCGAACATGACGGATCTTTTTTGTTGATGAACAACCTGCATGCCTTGTATGTATACTCATGTTTCTACAAATAAATATCTTATCTTATCTTATCTTACCGGTCGATTCTGTAAAAATTTCACCATGAATGCGTGGCGTGAGCTGTCAGTTTCATCCCACTGATGCTAGGGATTGACCAAGCAAACATTTACAATCATAACCGAGATTTCAATCATATTTTTTATGCTAATTCTATTGATCATTTCATATAATTTAAAAACTAGTATTTTAGTTGTCAAAACATTACTATTTTGTGGGGTTTTAAAATAAAATAGCAAAACAGAAATTTAGTCAGAATATCAATTTTGCTTTTATTTACTTTCTTCCTAGACTAGTCCTTATATAAGGACTGGTCTGGGAAAACTTTTTTTTTTCTAGATTAAAACCCCACAAAATAGTAATTTTTTGACGGTTAAAATACTAGCTTTGAAATTATTATAAAAATCTCGACTATGATTGTAAATATATGCTTGGTCAATCCCTAGTATCAGGTGGGATGACACTGACAGCTCACTCCACGCTCACTTCACCTAAGTTTTCACGGTGAGATGGTTACAGAATCGTACTGCTGATGGATGCTAGGGATGGCACGAAACACGTAACCGAATTCTGGGCGGAGTTCATTAGATTACCATCGACAGGCTTAGAAGAGAACTCAGAAATATAAAAAAAATAAACGGCATGGTTCCATACAAAAGAACAATAGGTACTAACGCGATATAAATGTGTGGATTAGCTGTTTGCTTTTCATACTTCAGAGTTGGTCCCACAATAACAGTTGTCCATTTTCATGAGTATTAATTCCATAAAGTATATTGTGGGATTAGCTCAATTTCCCTCGAATAAAACAGCTGATTTCTTCTTAATTATTGTATTTATTTATCCAGCTTTACATATAACGTCTTTATACACTTTTCTCTTCCACACTCTTTCCATTTTTGCTTCTTCTAACTTTTTAAACATCATTCACTATCTCTTTCACTCCTTGACTATTTCGTACATTCATCTCTCTTCATCTCATTCATCACTTGTATATGCTTCACATCTGTCATTCATCTTCACGTCTCAATTCACTATCCTGTCATAACGTTCCATTCCTAGATGTATGTATGCAGTATGTTCCTCGTTTAACCTAACATACTATAGGAATAAAGATATGTTATTTATTGAACTTACGAATTGTCTGAGTGTCATTAGTCTTTCTTCAATTGTAGGTAACTGTAAACAGTTCGAAATGAATAAAAATTAAACACTTGCCAAGCGCGAGTCGGATTCGCGCACGAAGGGTTCCGTACCAATATCTATAAAAACGGCAATAAAATCATTTCTGTTATATAGGGGCCCCTTTAAATATTTATTTTATTCTGTTTTTTTAGTATTTGTCCTTATAGCGACAATAGAAATACATAATCTGTGAACATTTCAACTGTCTAACTGCCACGGTTCATGAGATACAGCCTAGTGACAGACCTTCGGACGGACGGACGGACAGCGGAGCGGGAGTAATAGGGTTCCGTTTTCCCCTTTGGGTACGGAACCCTAAAAACATTTACTTATTACTGGCAGATAAATATCTGTGCCATAGGCTTCTGCTCCGTTCACCTTTTGTCCAGACGGTAAAAAAAGTCAGCCGGTATACAATATTATGTATTTCACAACCAACTACAGTGAAACCTGCAGAGTAATTGCGTAACACACTATCAGTAGCAATGGGTTTCGTTTTGACAGTTCAACAACATTAATTGTGTTATTTACGTTGTGAGCAGACACATTTTTCGAACAGATGGAGCAATGGATTAGCAATATGCTTCAAAATGATTCACATTGAGAGTAATAGTGCGTTACGCAATTGGGGTCCTGGTTAAGTGGGCCCTAGATATGTGAGAAACCTCTGTCATTGATAATTACAATGAGGTCTTGACACTTTTACATTGAAATACCTACCTCTGTTACTGGGAATTTTCAAACCTCGTTAACTGACATTGCATTTCATCGATCGTTTCGATTTTTACTTCTATAATTGGGACATCGTAGCTCAGTAACCCGTATAAGTGAGACAATTTATCAGGTTTAGACAAGTTATGACACGCTTGTTTACAAACAGTCTAATTTCTTCCATACTTGCTTTGTTTGTCAGTACTATCTAAGGGTTGGTTTTTCCTCTATAAATAAGACAACTGTGATGTTAACCTGCCCATTTGGGAAACTGGGTAAATGAGAAGCCTCTATCATCTGCCTAGCCTTTTCCCAACTATGTTGGGGTCAGCTTCCAGTCTAACCGGATGCAGCTGAATACCAGTATTTTACATGGAGTGACTGCCTATCTGACCTCCACAACCCAATTACTGGGTAATTCGATACCCTTTGGTAAGACTGGTTGGCAGACTTTCGGGCTACTGATGACCCGTAACGACAGTCAAAGATCCACGAGTGACAGCCGGGACCAACGGCTTAACGTGCTTTCCGAGGCACGGAGGGGTCTCGGTATGTAAAGATGGTCACCCATCCACAGACCAACCGCGGCAAGCGTAGCTTAACCTAATCGATCAACCTGTGCGGCTGTTATTATTTAGACACGGGCCCCTCTATAAGTGAGAAAAAATTCTAGGCCCTTGAGATCCCAGTTAACCAGGTTCCACTGTATACTACGTGTAACGTTAAATGCGCAAAACCTGAAAATAGTTTGATCAGAATAACGAGCAGAAATTAATTGAACCACTTTTTAATATAGGTCACATTTTTCAAAAAATCTTCATTAAAAACGTTGCCGTGTCTATTTATTAATAGGTCAAGCAAGCCAATGTCAGCGCGGCGCAGCGGCCCGGTGACGACTCCTCCCTCGGTAAAGCGTCGTCGCAGACGCAAGAAACGATCAGAATGGCCAGTAAAACTAAAACAGCACATAAAACCTTTACAATTTTTTTAATGACTTATTTTCTCTCTGATATAGGTCAATTGAATTAAAAATCAGTTGGGGTGTCTGAGGTTTTGCGCATTTAACGTTACACGTTGTATATTTATACTAAGTAAGTATTTAATTAAATGACTAAATATACAAAAACAAAAGGACACTTAGGCGTTCAAGTACTCGTCCGCATCGCTGTCACCCGGAAACGTGCCCAGAAGACTGGCAGCACTGCCACGCTGAATGGCAATGCTAATTCTTTGGCCAAAGAACGAGCCAAACCCTCTAGTCACGTGAAGTGCCGACCAAGTCCCGTATTATGACAGTTTAATGCCATCCTGATTCCAGCGTAAGAGAGAGACGGAGCTATACATGACCAATAGCACCATCCTGTTTTCGCACTGGAATCATGATGGCATTAATACTTCTTAACCCTTTACCGCATAGGAAACCATATATGGTTTGACATGTTTACAGTTTATTTACTCTAATAATATAAAAAACTAGCGTATTAATCCTAATGGGGTTTGTTTTTCATATCATTAACAATAATAAAACACAACTATTTTGTCTATCATCACATACCATTTGGACATAAAAAAAAAAAACACTATAATTAATTCTGAAGCTTTAATAGTGACATTAACATAAAAAAAAATTGACACTTATTTAATATATCATGCAGTAAAGGGTTAAAACGGCCCCTGTAGACGACTTATTATTTAGATTTCCGACATCATAAACTTCAGTCGTCAAACTTCCAGACTTCTGACCCTACGTATGCTAATACAGTAACAATGACTTACGTGTTCTGTTATTGATCCCTGTAAAAATAAAATAATTTAATACTGGCTCCGATTCCCTTGTTCATAAGGAAAGGACAGAAGATATAATATAATAAAAAATAAATAATAGTTTAGACCTGTCAAATTAGTCAGCGCCTGACGTAAATTGACGTATTTTTAGCAGTAATTTTTTTAATCACGTCTAAACTTGTCTATGGAGTATGTTAATTTGACAGGACTAAACGAATATTCTGTCCTTTTCTTAATGCAATAGAAAGAAAAAGATGCACTGAACATAAATATAGTTTAGTTTGTGTTTTTGTCGAAATCACACTAATATTATAAAGGCGAAAGTTTGTGAGTGTGTGTGTGTGTGTGTGTATGTTTGTTACTTCTTCACGCTCAAACGGCTGGACCAATTTTGATGAAATTTGGCACACATATAGTTTATAACCAGGGTGAACACAGAATACTTTTATCCCGATATTCTTACGGGATCGAGACTTATGCGGGTGAAACCACGGGGCGCAGCTAGTAATACAATAAAAAATAAAGGCAATAACTATATATTATAATAATTGGTGTAATTTATCTATAATATGTACGTATTTAGAAATATTTATGTATGTTTATCAGTTGTCTAGTACTCATAGCACAAGCTCTGCTTAGTTTGGGACTAGATGGCGTTGTGTGAAAGTTGTGGAATATTATTATATTATTATTATTATTATATTATTATGTCAACACACAATCGCACCGGTTAACGTTATCACGTCAACGCCGGCTGACGCTGAAAACCAGCGCAGCGGTTCTGTCTCGCATAGGATCGTAGCATTATTCTGAGCGCCGTTTGTATGCTGCCCGTTTTGCGTGGATGTGATGCACATTTTTTCCAAACTTGTTCTTTCATGTGTTTGTGTTCTTTCCCGTCTCGGCGTCGTGTTTACCGCAAATATTTTTTTTCTCTTTATTTCTTTGTATATTTTACTATGCAACAACCGCCCAAAATAACCAACTACAACCCAACAATGAATCCTTACAATCTATATAGACCTACGTTTGAGCCAGGCATCATTTCGGTCCACAAAAGACACGTGTGCCGTGTTCAAACACTCTAAATGAACTGTCACACGGTAGACTGGCCACAAAAATAACAAAAAAAAAGTAAAGTGCTGGCTGGTATTTTTCACTGCCAGTCTGCTACGGCTAGCACAAAAGTACTCGACAGTCGAGACTCGATAGTCGACGCGTTTTAGCGTAGTAATAGCCTATATAACCTAGGACTGTTTTTCGGCGGGAGGTGCGTGCACCTAGTCTATTCTACACAGCGCGTTGTAGAACTAAGGCAGGGGTGCGAGCCCCTCTCAGACGACTTTTAGAAACCGAACCGTATTTTCGCGTTATCGCAATCTAAATTTAAAAAAATGGCTTCACTATCTCTTGCTAGTTGCCCATAAGACGGATGCGGTATATACAGGTTGAAATTGAAAACATGCGACAAATCGAAATGGGAGATTGTACTCATCATTATGAACAACTTTTACCATGGGACCAACTTGAAATTGCGAAAAAAAAATCAGCTGTTCCCTACATTTTGACGAGTTATGCGAACATAAATGTAGGGAACAGCTGATTTTTTTTCCGCGATTTCAGGTTTTATCTCATAGTAAAAGTTGTTCACAATGATGAGTACAATCTCTCATTTCGATTTGTCGCATGTTTTCAATTTCAACCTGTATACTTCTTTCCATTCGTCATTACATTATTATATTCTCCTGAATCTTAGTCTTCTATTATTAAAAAAAAAATAATACTCGTTTAGCATACGTTCGTTTTCTTACTCCGATGTCACTTCGTGGACAATAGTGTGGGTTATATGTTTTTTCGACTGAAATGTAACTGCTTTTTGTAAACGCTATAATGTATAACTGTTTTTTGTCCCAAATAAATAAAATAAAAAATAGCGGTCATTGCCCTTTCCTTCATATTTCTCCGTAGGAACCCAAACAATAGACTGTGTATGGTTTTTCATTATCGGGACATGTTAACGAGTCCGTTAACGTTTTTAACCCGGCGTCATTGAGGTTGGGTCAAAATTACCCTGCTGGTTTAAAATTTCTAATATTTTTGAAAATACGCGCGTGACGTTGCCGTTCTGTGCAGTAGCTGGAGCCAATATTGTACAATTTTTTTTATTGTAATTTTTGAGAGTTATTTTAAAAGTTGATTAAAATCAATTAAATTTTTCTGAATTATTAATTTTCTGTTTTATTAAAACCAGAATACCTTTATAGTGAAATAATGACACAGTTTACGAATTTACTGAAAAAATATGGAAATATTGTATTGTATTAAATTATTAGTTTTTGTATTTAGTATTGTATTGTATTAAATTATTAGTTTTTGTGTTTAGTATTGTATTAAATATATGGGTAATTTTGACCCACCTCAACGTCCATGTAACTATTTCGTACCACAATGACGTTAAACAAAAATTGCTAGAAATTGTGGGTAAATGACCACTATTGCTATTCTAAAACGCCAGAACTGTAAGCAATAATTAATCCGAGTCACATTTAGAACCGTTCTGAAGAAAAGCGTGTAATGTAAAATAACCCAGATAAGTGTCTTATGTACTGATTTCTTTTCTAGTTCCAAAAGTATAATTCACTTACACTCGTCTGCACCTTGACTTTATCCAATCGGTTCTGAAACTGTATAATTATAAACAAACGATTAATTTCAGAGAATACGTTCAATTAATTAATAAATAACATTCAGGTAGACGCTTTTAGTTAAATCCGTTTATTTGAAGGAGATAGGAGTTTTAGACAGACTGTTTAGATTTTAAGTAATTCTGGAGTTGATTTTCAATTAGTTTATTTTTTCTGCTATGATTTGATATGTAATCCTAGGGCTAGCAGACTAAAAACATAAGTCAAAAAGTGTGACTTTATGACTTATGTTTTTAGTCTGCCGGACTTGGAATTTTCTACTAATGTCAAAATGTTTATTTATGACAATAACAATCCATATTTTTTCAGTAAATACAATATTTTAAACTATGTTAGTTGACGTAATATATCAAAATTAAATTAAAAATAAACGATAAATTAAAATTAGAATTAAATTAAAATTGTCTTAACATTAAAATCAAAGTTTAAATGAATATTAAAATCAAAATCAATGTTACAATCAAAATTAAAATCAAAATCACAATCAAAATTAACTAATTACTAATTAAAAAATTCCAAAGTATATCCATACCTCTTTTACATAACATTTCAATTTAAATATCGTTCCTCAGCACCAGGCCCGCCGCTATGCTATGCTGTGCTATGCTGTTTGTCTTATGTTTTTAGTGTGCCGGCCCCATAGACATAGAAGATGGACTGTGCAATCCCTATCCTAGCAGTAACTAAAATATGGTCAGAAAATGTGTGAGAGAGACGGCTATCGGATACTCCCCTGTTGTTATCTCTTTCTAAAATTCTGATTGGTCCACCTCACAACTCTGCAGGTGCGGATCATAACTACAAACCTACAGAGAGAGACAGCGCAGGGGAGTATCATCTCCCTTTCTAACAAAGTGGTCAATTTTCTGAGTGGATCGCGCAGTCCATCCTCTATTGTCTATGGCCGGCCCTAAAATTATCTACATAATGTCAAAATGTGTGACTTTATGACTTCATGACTTATGTTTTTAATCTGCCAGTCCTTGAACAATCTATCAAATCATAGCAAACAAAATTAAACTAATTGAAAATCAACTCCAGAACGACGAGACGAGAGAACGGCGAGTAGTTCAACGGGGTATTTGCGTAATATACTAACAGTAGCAATGGCTTTCATTTTGACAGTTCAACAACATTCATTGCGTTATGTACGTTATTAAGCAGACAATTTTTTCGAACATATGAAGCAATGGATTAGCAATATCCTTCAAAATCATTCAGATTATAATTGAAAGTGTGTTACGCAATCATGGTGTAAATCTCCTTTTTAACTCAACTTTGGTGATATTAAGGCCCGCTAGCATCACAAATCACTCAGAAGCAATTTCGCCCCATGTTTAAGTGCCAAGTAATAGAGAGCGAGTCTAATGCTGCCCAAATACAGGGTGTAAAAAGACCCATCACATAGCCGTCCACCACGCATTCTGTAGGTACAGACGCCAGCACATCAAGCTATCCGAAACTGTCAGATTTTCCCAATCAACTTTGAACCTTATGCTTTAGCGCTAAAGTTGAAAATCTATTAAAGGAATCTGACAGATTGTAGTACCTTGATGTGCTGGCGTCTGTACATCAAACTAAGTAACATTGCACAAAACGAATTTCTGGGAAACTATTGTTATTTTTGGTATGAAAATTTGCTGTCTGTAGTAGTGCGCAATTTAACACACGGAAAACATTGTGTTTATGGGTGCATGCAACGGTACATGGGTCGTGGGGGTATTTAATGTTGTGTTATTAATATCAAAACTTGTTTTCGCAAAAAAAACGTCAGTAAAAGTTGGACTTTGGACCTTCAATATCTCCGTAACCTGAAGGTTCCCAGGCGTGTTCCAGTACAAAAAAATGATTACAATGATGGGGAGTACAAGTGGCTCTCGGCTTCGTTAAGTATGTTTTTACACCCGTTATGCTAGGGTCGCTTTCCAGTCTAACCGGTCGCAGCTGCATACCTATATTTTACATGGAGCGACTGCCTATCGAACTACCACAATTCAGTTACTGTGTAATACGATACCCCTTGGTAAGCATGGTTGTCAAACTATCAGGCTTCTGACAAACCGTACCGACTTTCAAAGATCAACGTATTACAGCTGGGAGAGGAGGCCTGTGTCCCAGCAGTGGGAACATTAGGGGAGCTGGTTCCTAGTTGTCTCAAGTACTAGTTGTCACAAGTTCAATATTTAATAAACTATAAGGATTTATGGAACGCGAATATTGACGAATCGGAACACACCCCAGGGCTACCAACATTACAAAGTATCATGGCCGCTAGTCTCCTGCGACGACGTGTGTTGTGGAATATACAAAAATACGTTTGGTGAGTAAATTTTACTCTATACTTTGAACTTAGTTATTGAATATGTTTAGTTGTGTATTTTGTTGTTTATCATATATTTTGAGTAAGAACATAGTGAATTTAAATGTAACTACGAAAACTGTTTTCATTTGTAAAAATTTAGAGGTTATTATTGTGTTTATGTTTTTTTTTAATCCGTGGTACATGTTGTCTCAATATTTTTGGGGCTAGTTGTCACTGTGACAACAAACCCCAGTACATTATACATTTAAATATTCTAGCAGTTATTATATTTTTTGTTTCATGTAGCATATGGCCCTATAATCGTAATATTTTCACTGACATAGACTTTGCACCATCTTATGTAACCGACAGACCTGAAGTTGACCAGGAAATCGATCAGGGTATACAAAGTGAAGACTTAGTTGCTCCAAACGTGGAACATACCCCAGCTTCTTTTAGAACACAGTCCCCAACTCCTGGAACCACTGCAGATACTCCTCCGTCATTATATATACCTACACCTGAAACTTTAAGACCATTTCCGAAAGCTCCAGCTAAGAAAACGACTTCCAGTCGAAGAAAAAGGACTACCGCAATTTTGACTGAAACCCCGGTTAAGAATGCGTTAGCAGAGCAACAAAAAATGAGAAAAACTAAGGCAAAGTTACCTACGAAGAAGAAAAATAAGAAACAAAAGCAAGCGAGTAGTGAAGAAGATGAAGATTTGGATACGTCATGTTTGATATGTTTTGAAACCTGGTCAAGCAGCAAGCCCAATGAAGAATCGGTTCAGTGCACAAAATGCAAAATGTGATGTGATGTGAGAAAACAAAGATTTATTCTATTATTGCCCAAATTGTGCCTCCGACAACGATAGTGATGTCAATAGTGATCTGTGACAACGAGGACATTTACCTGAGACAACCTACCCCATGTCGGGGGTAATTTGTCACGCTCAACTTAATTTTTTTTATTCTCAAATTATTCGTACAAATTTGTTATTTTTATTAGATTTAAGAGCAATGAATGAAGGCTGAAATACCAAATATACGATTAATAAAGAAAAATTGATAGTTTTATTTCAGTTCTCTCAATTAAAAATGTTTATTTAAATTTTGAGACAACTAGGAACCAGCTCCCCTATATTTCGACAGGCCTGTTGGTCTAGCGGTCAGTGGCCCTGCCAGCTATGCGCAAGGTCGTTCGATTCCCACCCAGGACAAATGTTTGTGTGATGAGCACGATCATTTGTTCTTTGTCTGGGTGTAATTTATCTATAATATGTATGTATTTAGAAATATATATGTATCTTTATCAGTTGTCTAGTACTCACAGAACAAGGTCTGCTTAATTTGGGACTAGATGGCGTTGTGTGAAAGTTGTGGAATATTATTATTATTATTATATAGACTGATTATGCTACCTTCGATTTTATGACGGACAAAATGAATACAATTTAACTTTTTTTAATCAGCTTTACGTACCTCAATCTTTCTTTGCGCTATTTTCATCAACTGATACCCAGATGGCTGTAAAATAATTATATTATCACTACTTCATATTTTCGTACACTTTTTTTGTAAGCCTAACCTAAGATATAATTGGCCTATCGCAGAATAAGCAAGTTGCCAGTAGGTACTGTAAAAATCTCACCGCGAAAATTTGCGTGGAGTGAGCTGTCAGTGTCATCCCAATGATGCTAGGGATTGACCAAGTATATATTTACAATCATAATCGAGATTTAATTTTATTTTTTTTAATACGTTGCCCCACTCTTTGAATTTCTCCTGTATTGTGGATGCGTTTACAAACATTTAAACTCACATACACAAACAGCCAGACCCGGAACAACTACTTGTAGGTCATACAAATATTTGTTCCGTGCGGGAATCGAACCCGCGACACGCAGCGCAGCAGTCAATCGCTTAACCACTGCGCCAACCGTGCCGTCATATTTCAAATTCTATATCATTTTATATAATTTCCAAGTTAGTATTTTATTTGTCAAAACTTTAATATTTTATGGGTTTTTAAAATAAAATAGCAAAACAAAAAAAACTTAGTCAGAATCTCAACAATGTTTTTTTTTTCCTAGACTATCGACCCGATTCACGAAATTTCGTGAATGAAAAACGCCCGCCCTTCACCACTTCCTAGTGCTGTCACTGGGAAGAAGAAGTGGCGCAACAAACTCCCCAACAGCACAACTAAGTTCAAAAATACTTGATTGAATACAATACAAGGTATGCAAAGTAATTAACATTACAAGACACAGAACACTAAACTATTGGATATATTATTTGATCCAATTTTCATATGCAGACTGGGAATGGCTTAGAAATACGCAGTTTAATTTACTATCGCATTGTCGTCTCCACCTTGTAAAAACATAATCCATGGTTGCAGTCTTATGATAAATGATAAATGATTTATTTTCTGTAAGTAGGTTTGTACAAACACTTTTACATGTCCATCATATTTTTTTAAACTAGATGAGGTCGGCGTTTCCTATCTGACTACTCTGAGAAGAAAGGCCGAAACAAACTCAGAGCAGTCTTATGTAATTTTCACGTTCAAAAATTCAGATTCTCAGCCTAATTTGCATAAATGACTTTAGATTTTTTTTGATTTTGTACTTACTAATTGATTATTCGCTGGTGGTAAACCTTGTGCACCATATTGCAAGCTTGGATCACCGCCGTCAGGACTATCGCTACCCGGATATCCTGGTGGTGGTCTATCCATCTGCTCTTGTGGCATTCCGGATGGAAACCCGGATATGGCCGGGTGACCTTTAGGTCTTCCTTGAAATTCTGGGGGAAGCCCTCCTCCCATCCCTGTGGCTGGTCCTCTCTGTATGTATCTCGAGGGAGGCCCTCCTCCGTATGGTCCTTCCTGCATGTAATCCGGGGGAGGCCTTGCTCCGGGTGGGCCTCCCCGCAGATATCCTGGGGGTGGACCTCCTCCCATTCCTGAGGCAGGCCATCGATCTTCCATTGATGCGAGTCCCGCACCTTGTCTGAGTGTTGGTTTATCTGAGAACGATCCAGGAGGCTCTGGGTAACTCCCTCCATCAACGGTACTCTGGAAAAACAAAAGTGGATATAATTACAAAGTCAAATTAAAATAATGGTTGGAGCTAAATAGACTTGTCGAGTGTCAAAATTAAATCATGTTTTTTTTTAATTGCTCTTTCAGCACCGTGCACGTGATAGAAGTGAAACTTCTTATCCCTTTACTGCATGATATATTAAATAAGTGACATTTTTTTTATTTTTTTATTATTAATGTCTTTATTAAAGCTTCAGAATTAATTTTAGTGTATTTTTATTTTTATTTTTTTTATTTTTTATTTCCAAGTGGTATGTGATGATAGACAAAATAGTTGTGTTTTATTATTGCTAATGATATGAAAAACAAACCCCATTAGGATTTATACGCTAGTTTTTTATTTTTTTAGAGTAAAATAAACTGTAAACATGTCAAACCATATATGGTTTCCTATGCGGTAAAGGGTTAAAACTTAAAGAATAAGAGAGATTTAGTGTGAGAGACCGAGACAGTTATATATCTTTCTTCTCTTTCATGTAAAGAAATATGCCTAAACGTGCGTGACGCATCCTCGAAATTTCACTCACATTTCTCGTCCAATTTATCACATCGCCTAAGAAATTTCACTTGAAAAAACCATCGTGGGTAGGACCATCATATGCCAAATTATAATAATAATAATATTCCACAACTTTCACACAACGCCATCTAGTCCCAAACTAAGCAGAGCGTGTGATATGAGAACTAGACAACTGATAAACATACATAAATATATTTCTAAATAGATACATATTATAGATAAATTACACCTAGACAAAGAACAAATGATCGTGCTCATCACACAAATATTTGTCCTAGGTGGGAATCGAACCCACGACCTTGCGCATAGCAGGCAGGGCCACTGACCACTAGACCAACAGGCCTGTCTACTTATGAGTTTAAAGTTTTTTTTTTTTTGTTTGCTATCGATACCCGACATGTCTGTGGAAAAGAGAACTATTACGTTGTTTAATGATCGTCGAAACCCTTCATATGAGGTAGGTATGTATCCCGGTGGACGATCTCCTCCCATCCTTGGAGGTTGTCCTCCCTCCATGTATCCCGGGGAAGGGCCTCTTCCCGTCCTCTGGGGTTGTCCTCCCTGCATGTAAGCCGGGGGACGGTCTCCTCTCATCCCCGGGGGTTGTTCTCCCTGCATGTATTTCGGTTGAAAGTCTCCATCCAATCCTGGGGGTTCTTGCTCCTCCATGTATCCTGGAGGAGGTCGTCCTCTGTGCTTGTATCCCGGAGGAGGTGGAGGAACACCTCCTATTCCTGGTGGCCACACCTGCATGTTTCCCGATAGAGGAGCCCTCGCCATGTTTCCTCCAGCCATACCTGAAAGAAAGAAGAAAGAAAAAAATACATTTTATTTGGGACGAGCAGAGAATACAAACAATACAAAATGCAACATTAAAAACTAACAAAATAATCGAGAAAAAGAACCGGGCCTCACACGGTTCTTTTTCTCAATTATTTTGTTGGTTTTCAAAAGATTTTTAAAGTAAAAAGTCTCCATTGCCGGAATAATAAAAAAAAAAACACAATACTGCTGTGCGATTCTGTAACCATCTCACCGTGAAAGCTTGGGTGAAGTGAGCGTGGAGTGAGCTGTCATTCGCTAGGGATTAACACTATTAAGTGCTCAATTCACTTATGATTTCACGGTGAGATTTTTACAGAATCGACCGGCTGGTATTCTTATATCAGAATATCAGTCCTGTGGTGTTTATTTCTGCTGTTATTGCCACGCTATGATTCCACGGGCACCCTTACAGACATAGATTTAACACACAAGAAAAAAAAAACATTTAAATACCTGGCTGAAAACTTTGCTTAGCAGTAGACCCAGATGGCCCTTGCTCCATTCGAAAAGCGTTCTGAATACTATATTGGTAATCCTCACGGCCTCCTGAATTTATGCCCTGACCTTGTCTGAGGGCCATTGCCTTGGAATAACCTTCTCCGGTATGTGGTTGACCCTTCCCATAATTACCTCTGGGAAGTGCCATATCAGGTTGCTTTAGGTTAGTGTAATTTGGTCGATAACCGTTGGGATATTCACCTTCGGAGCCAGGGCCTGGAATTTTACCGCCCTTGGTTCCAGTTGCAACTTGGTTCTCAGACATACGTTCGTCAAAAAAAATAAAAGGATTACTTGATTTTGGCGTTTCAGTTAAGGATCTCAGTAAGTCAATGTTTGTTTCCTGTTCAGGAACATTATCTTCAGCATTTGTCCCAGGTATGAGGAAGCGGTCGTCTATTTGCGGTGCGATTGTATCTGGTGTTCTAGTCGGACGATTCATCAAGTCATAGAATGAAAATCTTTTCTTATTGTTTTTTTCGTCTTTCTTACTCTGGAAAAAAAGTAAGAAAGTGAAATTAAATAAACTGATGGAACTTCGCTGACGTGACGAGTACCGATACCAAACCAAGATAACACATAAAAATATATGTCAGTGTTTTAGACTATGAGCAGACGAGATAGTGTTCGCACGTCATGTGTCCGTATTGGACGTACGGAAATACCTCTCTGCCTATCTCTTCGAGGAATGCAAGCGTGATGTAGTAAATAAACCAACGTATGTAGGCTTAACTCGATCGAGTCTTATTTTAATAGCTTATGATAATAACGAATCTTCGAATGTACGAAGTTGTACATTATTATATTCGATCCTTAAAATTTTACGAAAAGGTAGAAAAGGCCTAGGTGCGATTAAGACAAATCCTAATCTGTAGCGTAGGATTACTAATTAATAAACAGCTGTCGGGTGTACCTCGAATTCGCATAAGTTAATGACCTCTGTGAGGATACGAGTGCGTCGAGTCGTATCCGTCAGCTGTTTGTGGGTTTGTCTACCTACCTTCTCGTACAAATGTGAACTGTAAGAAGTCTCAGTGCGAAGCGCGAATTTACAATATTTTATGAAAAATCTTACCAGATATAAGCAGTCGTGGACATACCTACTATTGTAGGTACATGCTGTTTATCAGAATTTCCTTACCTACAGAAATCCCAATTTCGTCTCCCAACGAAACCGAAGGAATCACATGACGATCTGCACTCGCGAGGTAAGTACTTAGTGCCTCCCCACGGTACTTACTTGTTATAGCACAGCACCATGTTCTGGTACCTCTTGTTGGTTCAAATCCCGACGCTTGGTAAGGCGTGTACGGTGCGACGCGCGGGCTTTGCGGGACTGAAGAAAGATGTGCGGAGGCGGAATGAGCGCTTGACTTCACACCCTACTCTTTTGATCATTCAAAAACCTATGTGCATTCTTCAACACTTATAGGTGTATCTCTTAAAATAATTCATGTTTAATAGATAGACCTTATACAACGTGTAACGTTAAATGCGCTAAACCTCAGACACCCCAACTGATTTTTAATTCAATTGACCTATTTCAGAGAGAAAATAAGTCATTAAAAAAATTGTAAATGTTTTAACTATGTGCTGAAATAAATATATAAAATATAATTTTATAATACAATAATACTGGCCATTCTGATCGTTTCTTTATCGAGGGAGGAGTCGTCACCGGCCCGCTGCGCCGCGCTGACATTGGGTTGCTTGGCCTATTAATAAATAGACACCGCAACGTTTTTAATTAAGATTTTTTGAAAAATGTGACCTATATTAAAAAGTGGTTGAATTAATTCTGCTCGTTATTCTGATCAAACTATTTTCAGGTTTTGCTCATTTAACGTTACACGTTGTAGACATAATTATAAAAATGATTTAAAATTATTTGAATTTAAAAAAATATACTTATGGTTTATTATGGTTTGCTATCAATACCCGAGCTGTCTGTAAAATAGAGGAATAATTACTTCGTCTAGTGATCGTCGATGTCCGCCTTGACCCGGCGGTCCGCCTGGACCCACTGATCCTCCTGGACCCGATGGTCTTCCTGGGCCCCGACCCATGCCAGGACTCGGTCCTCTACCAGAGCCCCAACTGCCACCTGTGCCTGGTGGTCCACCAGGGGCATAAAACATTTCTAAGCCCTGAACCAATTCCGGAGGCGACCTCCCGTCTGGACCCCAACCGCTACCTGGTTCTGATGGTCCACCAGGACGGCGACCCGTTCCTGCTCCTCGACCTCCACCTGGGCCCCGACCCCCAGCCGGGACCCAACCGCGAGCTGGGCCCGGTGGTTCAACTGGACCGAAGTATCCATCTGGATCCTGTCTACCACTTCCGTTATGGCTCATTCCTGGTACCCCCCCTGGGCCTTGAACGCCATCTGGACCTGTTAGTCCAACAGGGTCATGATCCTTTCCTTTGCCTGGTCGTCCTAGTCGTCCACCTGAGCTTGGTGCTCTTCCAGAGCCACGAACCATTCCTAGGCCGCGCCCCATTCCCGGGCCCATTCCTGGACCCAGAACCCCAGCTGGGCCCCGACCCCCACCTGGGATCCAACCCCCAGCGGGGCCCGGCGGTCCAACTGGCCCGTAGCCTGCACCTGGGCCCTGACCTGGGCCTAGGCCCTGAATCCCGTTTTTGCTTAAAACTTTCTCAGGCTTTAAGCCTGGCGAAGGTGGAGCTCCGCCCATGCTGAAACTATCAACGGGGAACTGGCCTCCTGGGCCTCGATCAACACCTTGACCCATACCAGGTGGCAGGCCACCATTCATGTTGAAACCAACACCTGGGAACTGGCCTCCTGGGCCTGGTCCCAAACCTTGATCCATACCAGGTGGCATGCCATCATCCATGTCGAAACCACCACCTGGAAACTGGCCTCCTGGGCCTAGTCCCCCACCTTGACCCATGCCAGGTGGCAAGCCACCACCCATGTCAAATCCACCACCTGGGAACTGGCCTCCTGAGCCTGGTCCCCCACCTTGACCCATACCAGGTGGCATGCCATCATGCATATCGAAACCACCGCCTGGAAACTGGCCTCCTGGGCCTAGTCCCTCACCTTGACCCATGCCAGATGGCAAGCCACCACCCATTTCAAATCCACCACCTGGGAACTGGCCTCCTGAGCCTGGTCCCCCACCTTGACCCATGCCAGGTGGCAAGCCACCACCCATTTCAAATCCACCACCTGGGAACTGGCCTCCTGGGCCTGGTCCCCCATCTTGACCCATGCCAGGTGGCAAGCCACCACCCATGTCAAATCCACCACCTGGGAACTGGCCTCCTAAGCCTGGTCCCCCACCTTGACCCATGCCAGGTGGCAAGCTACCACCAATGTCAAATCCACCACCTGGGAACTGGCCTCCTAAGCCTGGTCCCCCACCTTGACCCATGTCAGGTGCCAAGCTACCACCCATGTCAAACCCACCACCTGGGAACTGGCCTCCTGAGCCTGGTCCCCCACTTTGCCCCATGCCATGTGGCAAGCCACCATCCATGTCAGAACCACCATCGGGGAACTGGCCTCCTAAGAAAATAAGAAAAAGTATTTATTGGGACTCGCAAAAGAAGATCATAAGCTAAACGGAATGACAATTAATTATAAAAAAATAAAAAGAAATAAACATTAAAAATAATCAGAATTTCCTGTACGAAGCCAAAGTCACCTAACTCAGCGTGATTTGAAGTCTGTGAATGTGCTCTGGCATTGTTATAAAGCCCGTTGTGATGACCCGGGCAGATCTTTTTCCAACAATGTTGGGGTCGGCTTGCAGTCCTAACCGGATGCAGCTGAGTACCAGTATTTTACACGGAGCATCTGCCTATCTGACCTCCACAACCCAGATACTTGGTAAAACGAAACCCTTTGGTAAAACTGGTTATCGGACTTTCGGGCTTCTGACGATCCGCAACGGCTGTCAAAGATCCACGAAGGACAGCCGGTACCAACTGCTTAACGTGCTTTCCGAGGCACGGAGGAGTCTTATCAACCCGTGCGGCTGTTATTATTTAGTCACAAGATACAAATAAATATATATAAATAAAATAGATAAACTAACAAATAATAAAAATATATACCTACCGCGTGGCTGAGACAGCGCGCAAACTAAAACAATGAATTCAGTACATGATTTTAGACAGCGTATAAATTTTACGCCGTTATCAAAAAAAGATTCTGCTGTTTCGTAGAAAAGTGCAATACCTACGCGATCAAAACGTATTATTATTTATTATTTATTTAATTTTAAGAACGTTTACAATCTGATCTCAGTTACAATCTGTCAAAAATATCTCTAACTTCCCTACATTTTTGACATCAGACGCCAGCACATCAAGCCACTACAATCTGAAAAATTTCTTTAATAGATTTTCAACTTTATCGCTAAATCATAAGGTTCAAAGTTGACTGGGAAAATTTGACAATTTTAGGTAGCTTGATGTGCTGGCGTCTGTACCTACCACTCTGCGTGGTTACTAAAATTATTATAATAGTTACCCGCGCGTCAACGCCCGACGTAACCTCATTATTATTTTTCTATGCCCAAAGTGTCAGTGGCACTCTATGGCATGACTGTAACAGCCAACGGAACGCAGTCGCCGCACATTCCGGCAAAAATAAAATAAATTTAAAATGCCGCTTCGACCCCACCTTGACCCAAACCTGGTGGACCCGGGGGACCTTCACCCATGCTCATGCCAGCCGGGCCCGCATCTTGACCCTGGCCCCCAGCTGGATCCCACGGAAATGGTTTCTGGGCGTCCTCTGGTCCGCCTAAGTCCTTCATGTTTTCAATCCCCGCAGCTGGTCCTTTCCCGGTGCCCCAAGGTCCCTGCACAACCAAACAGTTTGAAGCAGACGTTGCATCGGCTCTAGTTCAGTGTGAGGTTAAGAAGGCACGGGGTTGGCAGAATGTGCCGCTTGGGAGGAGCCGCGCCGTGCCCTCATCTCAGGAGTAGGCAGTGACCTCTCGCTGCCGGCCGTAGTCGAGTCTATGATCGGCAGCGACGAGCAGGGGCGACTGATTCGGGGACGTCCGTCGCCCCCACATATCAGGGCCCGGGGTGGCAGCGCGCAGTGTTCCATGCGCGCCCCTCTTAGAAAAAATTAAGTCGACGAACTATGACAAGTGAGGTACCTTAAATTTATAGGATATATTTATCTCTTAAATATTTTTCGTTTTTAACCGACTTCAAAAAAGTATGAGGTTCTCAATTCGGTTTTTTTTTTGTATATTCTGGCATAACTCCGTCATATATAGACGGATTTGCAAAATTCTTTTTATCAATTGTTAAGGTGTGCCTCAGGGGTGGCCCCTTAAAATTAGATTATAATAACTTCCTGTCACTGATATTTACATAGCAAGTAGTGTTCAATGAATTCGTACGGAGTAGGTACAACTAAAACGTATAAAATAAAAACATTAAAAAAAATCGACTTCAGAAAAAACATTTCAAAGTGAAAAATAACTTTAATTTCGGAAGACGGTGTCAAAAAACGAAAATGTGGAACCAACGACACCGCCTTCCGAAATTAAAGTTATTTTTTACAATGTAGTGTTTTTTTTTTGGAAGATGGTTGTTTTTTTTTTTGTTTTGTTACTTACAAAGTTCTTATGGATGACCATTGAGACCAAACCTTGTAACACATCGAATGCAAAACGGTAATTGTTTCGCATACATAATTTTATAGTTCTACAATGGAAGTTTTTTTTTTTTTGGCAATATTAAAAACGTAACTCACAGATTAACTAAGGGAAACTAAAAAGCGCAAACTTACCACCGGACTTCCTGTCGGAGACTGCAGAATTAAATATAATGTTAGTTTGACGTAACACCATGTACTGGGGAGGCGGCCCGCCATATGAAATAACATGAAGAAGTGACGGATACATTCACATGGATTGATCGTAAAAGAAGATATTGATTGGAGGAATTGTGTTATGGTATCCTAGAGTGAGTAAATTGATTGCGCTCGCGCCCCACGTACTTGGTGGAACGTCGTTCACGCATCCACTCCTATTTCATGTCTATTGTTGTATGTATATATTTATTTAGATTAGGACGACGGATTCGGAGACGAATACATACATAAACTTTATGTATGTATTCATTTTATCGTGTAAATGGTACGCCACAGACTACCTACAGTATTTGTCTCTCCTTCCCTTTTCAATCCATCCAAAGATTGTCTTTAAAAGATCGCTCTTAGCGATAAGACCGCCCATTGTGTCACCCTTTGTAAAATTTTTGTATTTATGTCTGTAATTTATATGGTGTACATAATAAAGAGTATTCTATTCTTTTCTATTCTACGTAATTGGATTAGACATATTGTGATTGTCCATAAAGACTTTCATTTACTTTCAACTCCTAGCCCGCAAACCCACGCAACATGGCCTCTTCTGATAAAGGTGATCTTTTTTACCTTTATACGCTGTTCAATGTAATAATAATAATAAATGTGTGATCGATCCCCACGCTATCCCACAAACATAATAAATATTTTGCTAATAAAACTACCGGATAGCTCGATAGATGGTGTTGGGATCGAATTAGATCGCGGTATGGTTTCGTTACCTGGCAGGGTATATAAGGCTCGGGTTTAAATTAATAAAATTGTCTCGCTCTGAGGTACTGCGTTTTACTCGAGTATCACAGGCTCCAAGGCACCTTGTACCGATATTGTACATGGTCCATTCGAGCCGAAGGGCGTTTTTGGAAGAACACAAGAAACAAGGATTAGTTACGCTACTTGATACGTGGTGGCGCTAGTAGTCGGTGAACAAAGTTGTGGAATTATTGGACTTGAAGCTAGATGGGATCAGGATCACGTGAGTAGTGAAGTGCACAAGTGGACAAAAACTGTGAGTACATTTAAGTGTTAATTGCGAAGTTAGGGAACTTAGTCTTTGCATGAAGGCATCAGGGACTTAGAATAGTTTCGGAAAAAACGACCAGACTTCGAATCTATGCCCGATTTTGAAGCGATTTTACTACATAGTTTCAAAACACTTAGAAAAATTACACTTGGCGGCACTTAGAAAATTTACTCTTCACTGGACTTAGAAAAATCCCACTTATTGACACTTAGAAAAATACTGTTGAAAAACATGGAAAAGGAATTGAGAAAGTTGAAGGATGTCAAAGGACAGATTGAGAAGGGCTTGGTAAACTTCAAAAAGTCCCCGAAAGATAGGATAAATTACAATTATGTGGACACACGTCTAGAGATGTTGGAGAACCAATTCAGGAATTTTAATGAAAAATACGAAGGAATAATAGGCGAATGTGAAGGTGAAGAATTGTATGAATACCTTCAGGAAGATATTTATGAAAAGGTTTATGAAACATACTTAATGTATAAGGTTGAATTAAAAAATGCCCTGTCTCAATTAAAAATTAATAGTTCCAATAAAGAAGTTTGTGATGGTTCATCTGACAGTGTGGGTAGATTGCCAAAAATAGTTTTACCTACTTTTAGTGGAAAATATACAGAGTGGTCGTCGTTTCGAGATTTGTTCATATCCTTAGTCCACAATAACAAAAGACTTGATGACGTACAACGTCTCCACTATTTAAAAACTCAGCTGTCAGGTGAAGCAGAACAGCTTATAAGACATGTTCCTATAACTGATGTTAATTATAAAAAATGTTGGGAAATGTTAGAACATAGGTTCAATAATAAGAAATTTATGTCAACTTGTATATTAAACCGACTATTTGGCCAACGTCATATTGGAATTGAATCATCGAAGGCACTTAAAGATTTGCTTGATGTTACAAGTGATTGTTTGCATGAACTTGCCAATATTGGGATTGATGTTAGTTCGTGGGACGTTATTGTCGTTTATGTTGTAAGCTTGAAGTTGGACGTAGAATCTAGGAAGCAGTGGGAACTGCATGTTAGTAAATCATCCGATGATCTACCCTCCTTTAAACAGTTCTGCGAGTTTTTAGAGACGCGTTTTCGTGCCCTAGAATGTGTTGAACCTAAACATAAATCAAAAGCTGATAATAATTCTACATCTCACGCTAAAGTAATGCATGGTGCAATTAATGTTTCATGTCCACATTGTTCTGAAAGTCACAAGCTCATCAATTGTAAGAAGTTTTGTCAACTAGATATTGACGAACGTCGTGTCATTTCAAAATCTTTGGGTGTCTGTTTTAATTGTTTGGGCAGTCACCACACTTCCAAAGTTTGCCGTGTTCTTTCAAAATGCCGTATATGTCAGCGGAAGCATCATACGTTGTTGCATCCTAAGAACCTTAGTGGAGCCAGTGGGGCTACTACGCCAATTGTGCCTGCAACCCCACAGGAAGGTACTTCAGAGCCAGTACATGATGTCAGTGCAAATATAGCAACTCATTTTGTGAATGGACAAGCACAGGGTCAAGTCTTGTTAGCCACGGCTCTAGTAAAGGCCGAATCACAAAATGGGTCCTCTCAAATTGTGAGAGCTTTGTTAGATCAAGGATCACAAGCATCTTTTATAACTGAGGCAGCAGCGCAATTGCTTCGTTTAAAAAGAGTAGTCTCGAAGACTACTATTGCCGGTATAGGAGGTGGTCATGGCGGTATCGTCTCTAGACATGTGGTTAATATTAATATACAATCGTTGCATGATCCCTCTTTTACGCTAAAAGTAACTGCGCATGTATTAAGCTCACTGACCTCAGTTATGCCAGATACAAACTTTGAACTCGAGAATTGGCCAGAAATTCACAGTATACATCTAGCCGACCCAAAGTTCAACTGCCCTAATAAAATCGACATTTTGTTAGGAGCTGAAACATATTGCCGTATTTTAAAGGAAGGTCTGATCAAGAGCCCCGCGGGCTCTCCGGTCGCGCAAGACACGCATTTAGGTTGGATTGTGTCTGGCCATGTTAGTAAAGCAGATAGGTCTCTGGATTCCCATAATACTGTGATCGCAATGTACACTCAAATTGAAGAGAACGAAATGTTAAAACGTTTATGGGAACTAGATTCTGAGCCTGCTTTAACGAAAAAGCTTCTTACACCTGAAGAACAGGCTTGCGAGGAGTTTTACGCAAATACGACGAAAAGAGATAAAGATGGACGCTATGTCGTAAAATTACCTTTTCGTTCAGAAGATCCCCCTTGTAAATACGGTCATTCTAAAAATATAGCTGTAAAAAGATTGCTAGGTTTAGAAAGGAAGTTGGATAAGGATCATGAATTAAAACCACAGTATACTGATGTGATAAAGGAGTATTTATTGCTGGGCCATTTGGAGAAAATCACTGACGAGTCTGAAAGAAATAAAAGTGATGCGGTTTATTTGCCCCATCACGCAGTGGTCAGACAAGATAAACTGACTACCAAGGTAAGAGTGGTTTATGACGCGTCATGTAAGGGAACAAATGGGGTTTCCTTAAATGACACCTTCATGGTAGGACCCACTCTTCAAGCAGATTTGAGACATATTGTCATGAGATGGCGACAGCATCCGGTCTGTCTGGCAGCAGATATAGTAAAAATGTATCGCCAAATCAAAGTAGCGCGGTCGGATGCGGATTTCCAAAGAATTGTCTGGAGAGAGGATCCTAACCAAGAGATAGAGGACTTCCGACTTCTGACTGTCACCTTTGGCACGCCATGCGCCCCTTATTTGGCTGTCAAGTCATTGCATCAAGTTGCATGCGATGAAGGTAATATGTATCCATTGGCTGCTGAACGGGTGAAGACAGACTTCTATATGGATGATCTGATGACTGGCTGCCAATCTGAAACAGAAGTAGAAAGAATTTATAGTGAAATGAATAGTTTATTAGAGAAAGCAGGATTTCAATTGCAAAAATGGACAAGCAATAGGATGTGTTTATTGGAAACTTTAAAAGAAAACTCTGGCAGAGATTTGGAAATTAAAACTGATAGGGTAACTAAGATATTGGGACTTACCTGGAACCGGAACACTGACGAATTTGATTATTCTGTGAAGATGTCACCTCCTGCTGCAACTGAAACAAAAAGAACGGTCATATCAGAAATATCACGGCTTTATGATCCGTTAGGATGGATAGCGCCGTGCATTATAATCTCGAAAGTCTTCATACAAAAGCTATGGATTAGTGGTATAGGCTGGGATGATGAACTACCACCAGATCTCTCACAAGAGTGGAGATATTACAGATCAGAATTAGAGAAACTGGTGGATTTTCACATTCCCAGATGGATAGGCAAAAGGGAAGAAGACATTACGATAGAGCTACATGGATTTAGCGATGCGTCAAACATAGCTTATGCGGCTGTGGTGTATTGTCGCATTATCGATGCTAATGGGCAAATACACTCACACCTCATAACCTCAAAAACAAAGGTAGCTCCTATCAAGCAGATATCCATTCCACGGCTGGAATTGTGTGGTTCTGTTTTAGTAGCAAAACTATTAATCGAAATAGCTGAGGTAATGAACATTCCAAAGGCCAATATCCATGCTTGGACAGATTCGTCTGTGGTTTTGGCCTGGTTAAATGATCATCCAAGTCGTTGGAAAACTTACGTTGCCAACCGCACTTCAGAGATCCTTAGTTTGCTAGACAATACACAATGGGCTTATGTTAAATCCATAGACAATCCAGCGGATATCGCTTCTCGTGGAGTTTCTTCAGCTGTTCTACTTAATGATGACCTATGGAAACGAGGACCAGGTTGGTTAAGAAATGATCACATAGAATATACTAGACCTAACGCAATACGCACTAATGAGGAGAAGAAACCTGTTAAGGTTTACACTGCCAACCTTGTGTCTGATTTTGAAGCCATGTGGGGATCTAGGTATTCATCACTTACACGTTTAGTGAGGGTTGTTGGGTACTGCAAGAGGTTTTTGCAGTCAACAAGAGCTCGTAAAGCAAACATTAAGTTTACAGCATACCTGTCAGCTTCGGAAATTCGTGAAGCCTTAGATATATGTATCAGGCAAAGCCAACAGCAAAGGTTTCATGCAGAATTTATAGCCCTAAAAAATAAAGTGTCATTAGACAAAACGAGTCCATTATATAAATTAAATGTGTTTATTGATAAGTGTGAGATATTGCGCGTTGGGGGAAGACTGCGCTATTCTCAACTTCTTGATGATACAAAGCACCCAGTTGTTATTCCTCATGATTCAAGTTTGGCCAAGTTAATTGTAGCCGATGCTCATGAAAAGACTTTTCATGGAGGACAGCAACTGGTACTCAATTTTATACGCACCAAGTACTGGATCAGTCGGGTAAAAAATATTGTACGAGCTCATGTACGTCGTTGTGTTCCTTGTATTCGATATGCTGCGACCACAAAACAACAGTTGATGGGAGAGCTTCCAGCTTGCAGAGTGACCCCAAGTAAACCGTTCCATAACTCCGGTGTCGATTATGCGGGCCCCATTAATATGAGGGTCTCTAAGGGTCGTGGACAGCGGTCTTATAAGGGATACATCTGTTTATTCGTGTGTATGGCCACGCGTGCAGTGCACATTGAGGCTGTTTCAGACTTAACAACTGAGGGTTTTCTGGCAGCGTTCAAACGGTTCGTTTCTAGACGTGGTCATTGTCGTCATATCTGGAGCGATAATGGCACCAATTTCGTGGGCGCTGCCAAGGAGTTACAGATACTTTTTAACCGAGAGAGTTCAATGTTTAAAGACATTGCAGCTGCTCTTGCAAACTCTCACACCGAATGGCACTTTATTCCTCCCCACGCTCCAAATTTTGGTGGATTGTGGGAAGCAGGAGTTAAAGGCGTAAAACATCATCTGAAGCGCGTCGTAGGTGACTCCACTTTGACGTTCGAAGAGCTGTCCACAGTTCTTTCACAAATTGAGGCATGCCTAAACTCTAGGCCCTTGTCTCAAGGTAGTAGCGATCCAGAGGATCCTGTACCTTTAACTCCTGGCCATTTTTTAGTGGGCCATCCATTGGTAGTGGTACCCGACTATAATTATGAGTATGCCACGGTTAGTACTTTACGCAGATGGCAATTAGTACAACGCATGGTGCAGCACTTCTGGCGTAGATGGAAACAGGAATATTTAACACATTTCTTCCAAAGACACAAATGGAATGTTCGTAACCCTGATTATAAAATAGATGATTTAGTATTAATAAAAGAAGATCACTTACCTCCAGCTAAATGGTTATATGGTAGAATTATACAGCTGCATCCGGGTAAAGATAGCTTGACGCGCGTTGTCACTATTCGTTGTAAGGGCACTACGATTAAACGTCCAATTTCAAAACTGTGTTCCCTTCCTGTCACTGAATGAGTTACATGTTGTTGAAATTGTAAGCATTTATTTTGTGCTAAGATTTGTTTGTTTTAGTATGTTTTTCTTATGTTGCATTATTGTTTTAAATACCGTGTTATATTTTGCGTATCATTAAGCTTATTACTTTGTGTTTTGATGGAGTTGAAACGAACTCAATAGCGCTTTGAAAATGTTTTACTTGTATGTTGTTATTCTACCTTGTCAAGTAGATAAAATTTGTTGTATTTGTAATGTTTTGATCGGAACCATATCTGTCAATCGTATTGCAATCACAGTTAATGAAGCCGTCCACAATTCAGTATTTTTAATGATAATACAGTCCATTGTTCTTGTAGTTGCTGAGTTTGTTCATGGTGGGCGGTACTAAAAGGAACATATTCCTTTTGGTGGGCGGAATGTTCAATGTAATAATAATAATAAATGTGTGATCGATCCCCACGCTATCCCACAAACATAATAAATATTTTGCTAATAAAACTACCGGATAGCTCGATAGATGGTGTTGGGATCGAATTAGATCGCGGTATGGTTTCGTTACCTGGCAGGGTATATAAGGCTCGGGTTTAAATTAATAAAATTGTCTCGCTCTGAGGTACTGCGTTTTACTCGAGTATCACAGGCTCCAAGGCACCTTGTACCGATATTGTACAAGTTAATAAGTCGGTACTTAAGAAACTAAACTGCTCTAAATACAGCAGTGCTATTCTGTGAAAATCTAACCGTGAGAACTAAGTGAAGTGAGCGGGAAGTGAGCTGTCATTAGGGATTAGCACTGCTCACTTCAAGCTCACTTCAGTTATGATTTCACGGTGAGATTTTTACAGAATCGACCGGCTGGTCATAAATACCTCATTATTATCTGGCGACTCCCAATATGGTGACAACTGTAATAAAAATTAAACAATTTAAAAAAACTGTCACCCAACTTAAGGCTGCCTGGCAATTGAAGCGGAGCGGGGCACCGGAGCGGAGAAACGGAGAAATATTAACCAATAGAATTGCATAAAAACTCAATATCATTCTTCTATTGTTTAATATTTCCCCGTTTCTCTGCTCCGCAGCCTCGCTCGCGCAGACCGCTGCCTGTCCATTGACGCGGAGCGAGGCTGCGGAGCAAAGAAACGGAGGAATATTAACCAATAGGATTGGATAAAATCTCAATGTCATTTTTCTATTGGTTAATATTTCTCAGTTTCTCCGCTCCTCTGCCTCGCTCGCTTAGACGGCTTCCTGTCCATTGACGCGTTGGTCTAGTGGTCAGTGGCCCTGACTAGTATACGCAAGGTTGTGGGTTCGATTCCCACCCAGGACAAATGTTTGTGTGATGAGCACGATCATTTGTTCTTTGTCTGGGTGTAATTTACCTATAATGTGTATGTATTTAGAAATATATATGTATGTTTATCAGTTGTCAAGTACTCATAGCAGAAGCTCTGCTTAGTTTGGGACTAGATGGTGTTGTGTGAAAGTTGTGGAATATTATTATTATTATTATGATAATATCAAGTTTTACATTTCCAGTTTTAGCTGATTTCGCATTAACTTTTCGTACAATGAGAATTCAGCTTATACTGGAAATGTACAGCTTGATATTTCATCGTGCGTACAAGTGGTTTTAAAAGCGCACAAACGAACAGAAAGACTGCTTATTTTTATAATGTAAAGCAGCTAGAAAATAAAATTAGAACTTACGCCAAAACTTGGGTCGATTTTTGGCTTTTGAACTGTACGCTGGAAAAAAAACACCAATGTTATTCTTTGTCCTCTTAGTAAACAATCAAATTTATTCCTTGTCCCCAAAATACCTACCTCCAATCTGCTAAGCCTTTTCCAAACTATGTTGGGGTCGGCTTCCAGCCTTACCAAAATCAACTGATTACCAGTATTTTACATGGAGTGACTGCCTATCTGACCTCCACAGCCCAGTTGCTGGGTAACACGATACGAATGATAAGACTGGTTTTCTGACCTGCCTATCTGAAATGTTAAACCCAAAGCTTCTGAATACCCGTAACATTTTTCAAATATTTATGAATGCCAGTCGGAATCAATGACTTAATCTCAATCTATAATCCTTTCAAAATGTACGGAAAAGTATTTTATTATTATCTCCTTTATTTAATTAAATACATATAAATTATATTTTTAAATATTAGAATATAATAAATATAAAAACATTTAACAAAATAGTAGCCCACCGGTAACGAGAACAGGGTCAAAGCTACCGGCAGTCAGGGCTCCAGAGAGAGGAACCTCCTGACAATGCGAGCCGTGTCCAGAAGTACCGCTTTCTGAATCAAGCCCTTGATCCAGCTGCCTAACGAAAGCCTCCTCAGGTGTTGGTCGAGGCTTTTGGCTATTAATCCATTGGCTGTCACGACTATTGGCACAGTGATCGCTGAGTCCACATCCCACATGTCGACAACCTCGCGAGCCAAGTCAAGATACTTTATTATTATTATTTTTTTTTTTAATTTACTGAAAAGTTTTTTTTTTCAAAATGTACTGAACAGTAATTCGTTTTTTTTTTTTGTTTTTTTTTTTCAAAATGTACAGACGGCCGGCACATCAAGCTACTACAATCTGTTAAATTTCTTTAATAGATTTTCATTGGGTTTTCTGACGACTTTAATATTAAAGCATAAGGTTCAAAGTTGATTGGGAAAATTTGATATTTTCGCGTAGCTTGATGTGCTGACGTCTGTACATACTGAATCCAGAGTAACAGGTAGTAAGTCGAAGTCCCTACCATCCTGTATTTCGGGAAGTAACAAATACTCGTCTTAAAAATAAAACAAATAGAGGGGCCCGTGGCTAAATAATAACAGCCGCACAGGTCCATCGATCAAGTTAAGCTACGCTTGCCGCGGTTGGCCTGTGGATGGGTGACCATCTTTACATACCAAGACCCCTCCGTGCCTCGAAAAGCACGTTAATCCGATGGTTTCGGCTGTCATTCGTCGATATTTGACAGTTTTTACAGGTAGTCAGAAGCCCGAAGGTCTGACAACCAATCTTACCAAGTGGTATCGTATTACCCAGTAACTGTGTTGTGGAGGTCAGATAGGCAGTCGCTCCATGTAAAATACTGGTATTCAGCTGCATCCGGTTAGACTGGAAGCCGACCCCAACATAGTTGGGAAAAGGCTAGGCAGATGATGATGTTAAAAAAAAAAAGAAAAGAATGATTGTTCTAAGAAAACATAACTACTTACTGTTGCCTTCTGCTTGAACTGTAAATAATTATGTAATTTAATTTTCTTTCCCCGTTTTGAAGATGATGAAAATAACAATGATGGAATATCCATAAGGACCCACGGGAAAAAAAGGTGTCAAGTTTTTCCAGATTTTTTTATTTGGCATGAAAGCGGCGTTAGTTGCACATATTCTGAATAAACTGACAAGTGACGTACATAAACAGGATTAATTTAAATTATCTAGTTAAACTCCGCAGACGCGATGGGTATTAGTTGATTAGATGTTTTTTTTTGTGGCATCATCGACCGCAGTTATTGTAGTCATTTGAAATGTCAGTTTAGAAAATCTGTGTTTTATCGTGTTAACTTCACAGACGTGATAGGTATCAATATCTAAACGAGATTAAACAATAGAAAACAGTTTTACTCATCTCAAATTTCAAGTAACTATCTGAGGTCATTGACCTCCCAAAATTTTTTTTTTTGTCTTTATCGATTGTAGATATCGTCTGTGAAGTTTACACAATAAACAACAGATTTTCTAGACTCGCGTTCTAGAATCGCGTCTGCGTACGTAGCTATTTAAAATACTTAATAATATTTATTTACAGCCAGGGAAATTAATTGCTAAGCAAATTCTTCATCCATTTGCTGTGTTATAGCCATTTCTGGCAACTGTCAAAGAACGACAGTTGTGATTAAATGAGTACCAACAGAAATAGTCCGTGCATTCAAAGGACTATTTATGTTGGAAGTTAGTTCGCTTATATAATTTCCTTGACTTTACAAAAACTCCCGCCATTTTGCTATGAGAGTACAATCTGTCTTTCTTTAATAGATTTTCAATTATATCGCTAAAGCATAAGGTTCGAATTTGACTGGAAAAAATTGACAGTTTCGGGTAGCTTGATGTGCTGGCGTCTGTACAATAGTGAAGGTTGTTTCGAGACTTACATTTTTATCTCTCTCTAAAAGATGTCTGGAATAACTCTGAAAACACAGACTTATGTAAATACTAGCTTTTCCCGCGGATTTAATGGGAGGTCGGAATTTAACCTAAAAAAAAGTATCCAATGTTTTGATAGGATACTTTTTATCCATTCTCTTTTCATCTTAATCCGTTCGGCCGTTTAGGTTTGAAAAAGTCACAGGCAAACAGAGTTACTTTCGCATTTTATAATTTTAGTATGGATCTGGATTAGTAATGGCAGCCGGTCGATTCTGGAAAAATCTCACCGTGATAACTAAGGTGAAGTGATCTTAAGCCCGGTTTCCACCGCGAGCGGAACGGACCCATTAACCCTAGAAAGATAATCTACGTCCGCAAGACGTATCGTGAAATTAAATTTCGTTGTAGTTTTTTTATTATTATTTTCATTTAAGCAATTATTTCAACCTATAAGGCATGATAATACTTCCTTAGGCTTACTAAAAAATCTTAATTAACTAAGGTACATCTGACTTAACTAAGGTACATCTGACAGACGTATGATTATCTTTTACGCTAGTTGCTATATGATTATCTTTCTAGGGTTAATGACTTCGTTAAACTCGCAAACGCAAACTGCATACTTGTATTTCCACCAACAAATAGTCGGACGGAAAGAGCCGAGCGTGTAGAAAGAGTAGAAATGAGCTCGTTCAGTTCTAGGGAGTGGAGCGGAGTACTTACGGACTCCGCTCAACTCGCAATTACAATTTACATAGTAGCGTTTCCACACAGAAAGTGGTGAGCGGGGCGGATTGAGCGAGTAAAAAGAAATTGAAAAGAGTCCGCTGCGCAAGGCCTGCACCGACTAGTTCAGAACGGACTCGCTCGCTTAGCGCGTTTTTTTTCTTTGCATAAGATACAACAATACGTGTTTCTTTTTTCTGTATACATAATCACTGTCATCACTCGATTCCGTGTCACTCGATAACATCGCAACAACACGACCACACGCAACCAGCTCAAAACTTCAACTGAACTCGTTCTCTGTGGAAATTATCAATTCGTTTTTCATTTCTCATTTTCCGTTCAGCTCAGTCCGCTCATTTCTCTATCTAGTTTCATTTTGCAGTGGAAATCAAATGACCAACTCTTCGTTGGTGGAAACGCAAACCTATTTCATTAAAAAGGAGTCCGTTCCGCCTAACCATTTTCCGCACATTACCCTTTCGCAGTGGAAACCGGGAGAGTGAGCTGTGAGTCTTGACACTATTGACGACTCATTTCACGCTCACTTCACCTTTGTTTTCACGGTGAGATATTTACAGAATAGACAGGCTGCTTAGTTGTTCTAAACAACACAAAGGATTTTGATGCGGTTTTCGCAGTAATTTAGAAAATGTATTCCGGAAGGTTTGCGTTTATAGCACCTGCATTAATATTTCACTTAGCACAATAATCTCGATGTTTTGATTTTGACATACTGAATGACGCGACATCAGAAGATTGCACCCGTGCGAAGCAGAGGCGGGTCGTTAATCTAGGTATGATTATTATGTCCTTTTCCGGATACGATTCGACCTTTCTGTCATTTTTTTGGACAGTTTATCTTTAAGTACTACTCACACACAGAGACAGCATCTCTGCTTACCTAAGTTATTAAAAAGTCTTACTTACAGCCCACATGTGTGCGTTGTCATGCCACTGCAAAACATAAGATATTAAAAACATTTTGGTCGGTAAGTATATAGGCACCCGTTTAGATGCGGCGGAAAATGCGCGGAAACGCGCGGAATCTACGGCCTTACATCATGTCTTTTGATGATGATGAAGATCATCTGCTGTTTTCGCCTAGTTAAACATAACAAAGAACCGAAAAAAATACTACTTTCACAGACTGACAGAATTTAGTGGCCAGTACAAGTGCCAAAAACCGCTACGCTTCCTAATCACTATGGTTTTTAAGATGCAACCCTGTGACAAACATTTAATTACTTTTAAAAGAGTAACCGTGGAATTTCTTGCCGGCTCTTCTCCATAGGAAACGACCAATTGGAACGGTGCACCTAGCTTCTGACGCTTCAGACGTGCCCATGTGTATATGAAATTAAATATTTTGATTTTGATACAGGAATATGGTGTGTTCCCGTTTCACCCTTTGGGTACAAAACACTAAAAATTTGTTGTTGAAGCCTCCTTGGATTACTAACTCAGCTACGAGTACTTCTGCCCAAGGCGCATGATTGGCTAATTGTATTTTTACGATGGAGATATGAGACAATAATAAATTGCCGAACATAACATATTATTACGCCTTTATACCTAAAAAGGTAAGGCAATAGTGTACCTACGCAAAATACTCACATTTTGCAGTAATGTTTAAGTGTATTGCCATAAAATGGGCACAAATCCAGACTTGCATCTTGGACCTTACGCTCGTTAGTAGCGCTTGCAACCACTAAACCAATGCGGTAGCCGACAGTTGAGACAAAAATAAACTACTTAGTAGGATATAATCTACAGCTGTACTGTACGTGCCCGACCGGTACGTGTGGAGGCGGCAATGCCCGCCCCTGCTCGCTGTACCTGCGGCCAGCCCAGGATCAACCTGCTGGCGAGAACTCCTCTCACTAGAGCCATACGCATGGTGAATGAGGTTCACGGGAGGGTTGATGTATTGTGGTGCAACTTGAGTGAATTCGCAAAAGTTTCACTATATGTAATAAGTTATTTAGATTAACGTATTTTTTAACTAGGTATAAGGTGTAGATTCAGGATTTAGTTAGTAAGGCCACTCTGTCGCATTGGATCATAGATCTGTAATTATAGTGTAGGTAAGATTGTTATAAATAAATAAATAATAAAAGTATAATACAACTTACATCTTCCAAAACTTTGCCTTTATATTTTTCCTAAAAAAAAAACAATTGAAAAATGTTCATTCATTTTTTCATAGATATTTTGAAAACAATTTAAATAATACATCGTGAACCAAAAAGGTATAGTCAATATAAGGATAGTACAGACGGTCGATTCTGGAAAAATCTCACCGTGATAACTAAGCTGAAGTGAGCTTAGAGTGAGCTGTGAGTCATGCTGATGCTACGATTGACACTGTTGACGACTCACTCGACGCTCACTTCACCCAAGTTTTCACGGTGAGATGGTTACAGAATCGCACGGCCGATCAACACACTGTACATGGGAGCAACATCCTAATCGCAAATAAATTATCATCAATTGATATATTTCCGCGATTACGATGTTGTAGAGAAAGTTGTTCAGTTTCAAGCACTGGGTCAGAAAAAAAAAAAATTGCGATTGTCAGCAAACGCAATTTTTTTTTTTAAATCCGACTGGTAGTGTCAGAGAATAGTGTACGCTTTTCAGCTTTATCATTATTATAGATTACATTAGTATAGTTACCTGTTCCGCGGCTATCAATTTATTAAACTCTTCCCACTGAAAAAGGAATTTGCTTAGTAACGTAATAACTTCCAACTTACAGCACACTCCCACATCATCATCTGCCTAGCCTTTTCCCAACTATGTTGAGGTTGGCTTCCATTCTAACCGGATGCAGCTGAATACCAGTATTTTACATGGAGCGACTGCCTGTCTCACCTCCACAACCCAGTGACTGGGTAATACGATACCCCTTGGTTACGGTTAGACTGGTTGTCAGACTTTCGGGCTACTGACGATCCGTAACGACTGCCAAAGATGCACGAATGACAGCCGGGACCTACGGCTTAACATGCTTTCCGAGGCACGGAGGGGTCTTGGCATGTGAAGATGGTCACCCATCCATGGACCGACCGCGGCAAGCGTGGCTTAAACTGATCGATCGACCTGTGCGGCTGTTATTACTTAGCCAGAAGCCCTTCTTACAGCACACTTCTTGACGAAAAAACCCAATACACTTTGACCGACTCGGGAATTGTCCCCAGGACCTCAGGTTTGCGGCCTTGCGGCCATTGGCTACATCAACGAGGCAGTTCGTAGATTTGCTCGATTTGCGACGATCGTTGTTTTCGCTGTATACAGCGTGTAACGGAAGGGGGGTATCAACCCTGAAGGAGGTGAATGTGCTCATGAAACTCAACAACTTTCTCCTAAGAACATAGGTCGAAATATGAAAAAAAAATTTGGCCCTCCCTTACAAAACTGACTACCAGCTGATTGATTTACTATGGGAGGGCCAAATTTTTTTTTCATATTTCGACCTATGTTCTTTGGGGAAAGTTGTTGAGTTTCATGAGCACATTCACCTCCTTCAGGGTTGATACCCCCCTTCCGTTACACGCTGTATAAGTATAGTGTGTTTTGACTATAAATAAAAACCGTCAGCTTCTTACAGATTTTCTCGATTTTATCAACCGTCACGTACTATCCCATGTTTGTTAAACTCTTTATTTTATTTATTTACTTATATTTATAAGTAAAAAAAAATGTGGATATTAAACCACATTTTATTTTTATTAATCAAGATAATATTTACATAATATAAGCTGAAAAGTAAAATAATCCTGTACAGACCCAGCTACCCGAAACTGTCAAATTTTCCCAATCCACTTTGAACCTTATACTTTAGCGATAATGTTGCAAATCTATTAAAGAAAGTCAGATTGTAGTAGCTTGATGTGCTGGCGTCGGTACATAAAAAAGAAGCAAAAGAATCATAGGACAATATGGAGCAGTTGGCATCTTAAACAAAATAATTTATGAAAAGGCAATCAGCTGCCTTCACGACCATGGAGCGCCGCGATTGTGTCAAACTGACAGCTGTCAAATTCGTTCTAAAATCAACTCTGTAAGTTTAGTATTAAAGAGTATTCTATTTTATTCTATTCTATACGCGTTTAAAGGACTTAAACGCGTATATAATATAATAAAATAGAATACTCTTTATTATGAGCTTCATATAAATATAGAAATTTTACAAAGGGTGACACAATGGGCGGTCTTATCGCTAAGAGCGATTTTTAAAGACAACCTTTGCATGGATTGAAAAGGGGAACGAGAGATACCTATATAATCTTATTTTATAGGTTATGTAGGCACTGTATACAGGGCAAACTACCGACAAATTATTTACATAATTCGATAAATATTGGTTTTGTTAAGGTTTTATTTTTAATATAAAGAAAATGTAGTTACCCTATTGGTCTGAGTTAATCTCTTTGGCTGAAAAATAAATCAGATTGATTTTAAATATAATTATGTTAGAGTTTTTTCGTATTTTTTGCTGAAATCAAAGTGATGAAGCATCTATATTTAACTCATGGACTAAAAATATAACTAAATATATTTAGCGCTAAACATTGAAACATCACCTGTCTTTGTCAACATCAACCGACCCAAATAGGAAAAGAAACAAATGAATACAGCCGGTCGATTCTGGAAAAATCTCACCGTGATAACTAAGGTGAAGTGAGTTTAGAGTGAGCTGTGAGTCATGCTGATACTAGGGATTGACACTATTAACGACTCACTCCACGCTCACTTCACCCAAGTTTTCACGGTGTGATGGTTACAGAATCGCACGGCTGTTGTAATACTCATTACCAAGACACTATTGTCAATCACGGTCATAATACGTACGACTAGGACGGGAAATATTGAATAGGAACAAGATTTCTAAAAGATTTAAGACTCTCGCAGACAGGTGCGACGCGTCGGTGTGATGCGATCCTGGTAGAATAATTTCCATGAAGTTTTCATAGAAACTGTTCTACTTGAGTCGCGTCGCGCCCGTCTGCGAGAACGTTTACACAGAGGTTCGTGTCGTCTTGCTTCCTCATTTCATGCCCGTGACTGCCTCAAACATTGGCGTTTAATATATCTAGCACAGATTACTAAATAGTTACTACCAGATACTTCATTCAGTAGAAAATTTTCAATACCTACTGCTATAATAGCCTACTACGTCGCGTCGCCAACCGCTACATGCTAAAATACGCCTATGTACGAATGAATTTAACGATTAAAATTGAACAACGTGCTTGGCTTCGCTTGGGAAAACCCGCATTGAATCTGGTCCGCAAACGGCCCGAGACTGCTCGGCCGGGCGGTAGGTAATTATAGCGCGCAAGTACATGGAGTGACGGCGGCCTGATATCTAGTTCAGTCAAGTCAAGCATGCTGTTCCTTAAGCCCAGATTCGCACGGACGTATAAATATCGCGGCGGAATTTTATCGCGCACTGGATTTTCAACTGTCGGTGTTGAACCGAGCGTTGAGAATCCAACAGAGCACGTCAAAAAAACACACTGTTGGATTTTCAACTCTCGGCGCCTAGCAATGGGTATAAAACCCAATCGCTTCGGGGAAAACGCGCCCATGCGTAACTGAGCTAAGAGTATATCAAAAGATTGTTGATCATTATTATGGAATGAACTTACCAATTCATCTAAATCATAGTTATCATCATCACTAAACGGTTTACCATCCGCTCGAGGAAAAACCGAATCTTTGTCGTCTTGCATTTCCTGGAAAAATAACATTTTCTCGCCTATATTCCGCCATTTATGTTTTACTGCGCCCATACTCCGCTCACATTAGATAATGATCTACAGACTAGTTTTAATAAAATAATTATAGCGCGGTTCGGTTGTGGACTTCACTTCCGCCTGACACAAGGGACTGCCAAGCTCTTGCAGTGTTTAAAAGAAGAGTGAAGGAATACTGGGTATTTATTTTAGTTTTTCATTAATCCCAAACAAATGTATTAGATTAGCTTAGAACTGTGACCAACCGCGCGTGAGCTGAGTGGGCGCTACACCCAAGTTGGTCACAGCTTTTTGCCTCTTAGATTTTTTAGGACCCCCAAATAGGAATTATATGAGGTTCACAAAAATAAGTGCATTAATTACCTATATTAGAGTGTTTAATAATATTTTTAGGGAATTATTTGAAGTTCTATATGGAGGGGCCCGTGGCTAAATAATAACAGCCGCACAGGTCGATCGATCAGGTTAAGCTACGCTTTCCGCGGTTGGTCTGTGGATGGGTGACCATCTTTACATACCGAGACCCCTCCGTGCCTCGGAAAGCACGTTAAGCCGTTGGTCCCGGCTGTCATTCGTAGATCTTTGACAGTCGTTACGGGTAGTCAGAAGCCCGAAAGTCTGACAACCAGTCTTTCCTAGGGGTATCGTATTATCCAGTCACTGGGTTGTGGAGGTCAGATAGGCAGTCGCTCCATGTAAAATACTGGTATTCAGCTGCATCCGGTTAGACTGGAAGCCGACCCCAACATAGTTGGGAAAAGGCTAGGTAGATGATGATTTGAAGTTCTATTAAAAGCATGCCTTACTGAATTAGTGTCTTACGTAGATATTTACCTGTTGCTCTATCATATTCTGATCACTGGGATTACCACGGCCCTGTTGTAAAAAATATATATTTCATTAAAGAGCAACCATTAAGTGAATCAGTGAGCTCAAGTTGCGCTTTCACGGGCAATTATTATAGTCCAGCAACCGTTATGGAAGGTAGTGGAGCAATAAGAGAAGAAGCAACCAAGTTTAATTCTTAAAAATTGTTTCGGTAAAATTACCTTAAATTGCTCCATATACCTACAGGCTTGCAGGTACATTGACTTGGAACCCGTTACCATGGATTCAGTACAGGATTCTCGACACCCTGCGCTGAAATTTTTGTCGGCTGTTCATACATTTTGACCGCGTAGGGATTGCTCTTTTCTATGAAACAGCAGATCTTTTTTTTAATGATAGCTGATGAAAATTTCTACGCTAACGGCGCTTGTATACGGTAAGAAAATTTACCGTGTCTGCGGCAAACAAGACATTCTTCGTTTACACGACAAGAATTTTGTCTGTTCTACACACGAAACAACGTTCTCCGCAACAACGTTCGCCGCGTCGTGTCTTGCGCAGACAAGATTTTTTTCGTGCACCGCTGCGAGCAGTGTACACAGTTATTTTCTAGTTACGACACGAATTCTTGCGGAGGCTCGGCGTATTTTCTTACCGTGTACAAGCGCCCTAAGGGTTCTAGAATCATCTGCTGAAATCATGGTTTCAGTTTGCGCGTCGACGTCCCTGGCGCCCTATATTCTGACTTTATACTTGTTCTAAGTTATGTCAGTCGGTGGTCGGTTAAATCTCTTACCAAAGTAAGGAAGTACAGGTAGAATGTTCGTGATATTTTCAAAATAAACTTCATTTAGTAGTGGATACTTAATATTATAGTATATTATAGTATAGTATATTTATTTGTGCTTATATTGAGGCTACCTCGTTACTGTAGCGCGTCGGAAATGTTTGCGCAAGCCCGCACCGACAGCTTTTATGCAGTTACATATATGCAAGAAAACGGCGTCGCTACTGAGCAGCGTGAGGGGCAGTCGAAGCAGCATCGTGAAAACTGTAGCTGGGAGTCTCGGCTCTCCGATTGTACAGCAGTTTATGCGGAGGTTGATTTGTACTAACACTAGGCAATAAGTTATTTTTTGTATGTTACTAACACAATATGGATACTTGTGTCCGAAATAAAGTGTTTCTATTCTATTCTATATTTATATGTAATTAGGTATTTAAATTACATTTATATTTAAAATATTTGTTCCTCAAATTTCATGATTGCTCCTACTACTGTTTGTCTCTGCATCACCCAAAGGTTGACTGGTAGAAAATGCCTATGGCATTAAGTCCGCCTCTGTACATTTATGGGCTTGAAGTATTAAATAAATAAATATTATGTTTACAGCATGTATCAGAAAGGTGTGGTCAAATTTAAGAGTGTGATACTGACCATCAAACTGAACAACTTTCTCCAAAGAACCAACCTGGTCATCCCGGAAAAAATGATCAGCTGTCCCACAGAAAACTTCAATAATTACTCGACCTAATGTGACGGCTGATAATTTGTTCTCTATTACGATGTTGGTCCCACGGAGAACGTTGTTCAGTTTGATGGTCTGCACCACAGCCACTATAGCATTATCACACTTTTCTGATACATGCTGTAAATAAATGATAAATGATTTATTTTCTGTAAGTAGGTTTGTACAAACACTTTTACATGTCAATCATATTTTTTTTAAACTAGATGAGGTCGGCGTTTCCTATCTGACTACTCTGAGAAGAAAGGCCGAAACAAACTCAGAGGTCACAGTCTCTTTTAAAGTCCAGACATAATCTTGGTCAGATCATGTGAAGACCATGCAGATTGGTGTCTGAAATGGTCTTTTGAGTAAAGAACCACACAGATTGAGCGGACCTGTCCAGTCAGTGCACGCATTTGTCATAAATTGTGTAGCTCAACTCAGAACTTGAGGAGCCTTACGATTCGACGAACAATACCAATGAAAGGACATTTGGGTAGGCCGCATAAATTACTCAAACTGCCAGACCATGATTAAAACTAACTAAGAAGGAAAAAAGAAATGACCCACATAGTCTTCACACTCACAATAATAATAATAAAAAATAAGATACTATACAAAGTAAATATCCATGTCATTGTTTATATAAAATTCATCAATGTCAATGCGTATATAAAAATCCGGACATCATCTTTGATCTTTGAGGACCATGTAGATTGGTGTCTGAAGTGGTATTTTGAGGGAAGAACCACACAGATTGAGTGGACCTGTGCAGTCAGTGCACGCATTCGTCAGTAACCGTGCATCTCAACTCAGAACTTAAGGAGCTCAACGATTCGACGAGCAATACCAAGGAGAGAACATTTGTGTAGACCGCATAAACCACTCAAACTGCCAGACCATGATTAAAACGGAAACAATGACCCACATAGTCCTCACATTCACAATAATTAAAATAATATAAGACTTTAAACAGTAAATGTTCATGTCATGTCATAAATAGATATTTAGAAAGAAAAAAAAAAAAATAAAATAAAAAATAAACAACATTCACTGTCTAGACCTATTGGAGCAGCTCAATCCCAAGCGTTTTTGTCCTCAATATAGTCTTTTACAGTATAATAGGCTTTCTGGCATAGTTTTAGCTTTATAAAAGATTTGATCTGATTTGAGCTGTATAACTTAATGTGTAGGAATTTTATACAACGTGTAACGTTAAATGCGCAAAACCTGAAAATAGTTTGATCAGAATAACGAGCAGAATGAATTGAACCACTTTTTAATATAGGTCACATTTTTCAAAAAATCTTCATTAAAAACGTTGCCGTGTCTATTTATTAATAGGTCAAGCAAGCCAATGTCAGCGCGGCGCAGCGGCCCGGTGACGACTCCTCCCTCGATAAAGCGTCGTCGCAGACGCAAGAAACGATCAGAATGGCCAGTAAAACAAAAACAGCACATAAAACCTATACAATTTTTTTAATGACTTATTTTCTCTCTGAAATAGGTCAATGGAATTAAAAATCAGTTGGGGTGTCTGAGGTTTTGCGCATTTAACGTTACACGTTGTATAAATGAGTGTTGAAAGCTATTTCGAGAACATACAGTCATTTCGCAGTAGTAATCTCTGATTTAGCATCGCTGTCAAAATCACTGTGGTCCTTATTTTCGTGACAATTAGGTTGCTATTGGGTTGCTGCTGTCAAAGCTTCAGAAGTAAAATAAGTATGAAAGGACTGTAGTTTTATAGGAAGTGGTTTTTGCCGAAACTTTTTAATTCGTTAGTAGGTACCTATTGATGTTGATAATGAATATTATGTATACTTGCAATTATTTTGATTTCTTTATTCTGGAATCAAAAATAACGTATTGTTTAACACATTGAACGCCATGGTGGTCACCAGAGAGCAACAGCAATTATTTTGTTTATTTTTTGGATAGTAATAATAAATAATTATTTAGACTATTTACTATACTATGACTCAACGGTAGAGTTTGCTACCTCTAGATCATATAATATACTCGTATCATATTATTATATTAAAATGAAAATTCAAAATAACAAGTTATTATATTATACTCGTATGAATGAAGCAAGTTTACTCACAAACGTATAAAACGGTCGCGGAGCTTCATACTGCAATGGAAAATAAATAATAAGCAAGGCATAATCAGCTTATAGAATTCCCACTGCTGGGACACAGGCCTCCTCTCTGTGTAAGGGAGTGGGTCATAATCGACCACGCAGTCCCGGGTTGGTAATTGTCACATGTCTTCGAATTTTTAGTTGCACGATGTTTTTCTTCAGCGTTTTGAGAGTTTTAAGAAATATTTACGCAAAGTACAACGCGTGCCTGGGTTCGCATTCGAACCCACTATCTACGACTCGTAAGTCGGGGCCGTTACCACTGGTCCACCGCTGCTGTATGGTAAATAAAAAATTTAAAAAAAAAATGAGATATTTTTTTTAGGTTTAAGAAAAACTTTATTTCTCATAAGAATTGCATACCATAGTTCACTTATTGAGAAACAATATCTAAAACTAAGATTAATAATTAGAGCGCACAGATGTACGTATATAAAATAATAAGACAAAAATAGCAAAGAAAAAAAAAATGTGGGTAAACAGAGAACATACACTCGATCGTAAGTTAAAACATGGATGTATGAATTTGATTTTTACTTGATGTGGCATTGATGGCATAGTCTGTTATTAGCAAGTTTATTATTATAAGACTATTTAATTTTTTTTAAACATTTATGAGTTGACACTCTATTGAAGATACTGTGAAGAACAGAGACAACATGCGTATTTCGATGAAACGTGGTACGGTTATAGAAAAAGTAATTAATAACTTGATTGATTAAAACGCGGTCAGATTGTCCTAGCCTGCACTGTCCTATTTCTGAGCAGAGGCCTCCCCCAAATACTTCCAGGCATACTTTTCTAGAGCCACCTCGATCCAACCCTTGTGGTACGCGTCTAAGTTATCTCGTCGCCTGTTACTGGGCCAGCCTCGTCGGTGCCGTCCATCCTCGGGCACCCACCGTGCGGATACTTTTGCCCAGCGGCCACTGTGCATGCGGCCGACTTCAAAATATATACAACGTGTAACGTTAAATGCGCAAAACCTCAGACATACCAACTGATTTTTAATTCAATTGGCCTATTTCACAGAGAAAATAAGTAATTAAAAAAATTGTAAAGGTTTTATGTCCTGTTTTAGTTTCACTGGCCATTCTGACCGTTTCTTGCGTCTGCGACAACGCTTTATCGAGGGAGGAGTCGTCACCGGGCCACTGCGCCGCGCTGACATTAGGTTGCTTGACTTATTAATAAATAGACACGGCAACGTTTTTTATTTAAGATTTTTTTGAAAAATGTGACCTATATTAAAAAAGTGGTTCAATTAATTCTGCTCGTTATTCTGATCAAACTATTTTCAGGTTTTGCGCATTTAACGTTACACGTTGTATAAATACTTACTTCAGGCAATGCGTTTGCTGGTTTCTCCGGAAGATCCTCAGGAGCAGAAGCATACCCTTTTTCCATGTCCTGTTTACATTTTGTTTTAATAAATATAAATAAAATAGTTTAGTTTTTCGTTAGGATATTATACAACGTGTAACGTTAAATGCGCAAAACCTCAGACATCCCAACAGATTTTTAATTCAATTAATCTATTTCAGAGAGAAAATAAGTCATTAAAAAAATTGTAAAGGTTTTATGTGCTGTTTTAGTTTTACTGGCCATTCTGATCGTTCCTTGCGTTTGCGAGGACGCTTTATCGAGGGAGGAGTCGTCACCGGGCCGCTGCGCCGCACTGACATTGGGTTGCTTGACCTATTAATAAATAGACACGACAACGTTTTTTAATGAAGAATTTTTGAAAAATGTAACCTATATTAAAAAGTGGTTCAATTAAGTCTGCTCGTTATACTGATCAAATTATTTTCAGGTTTTGCGCATTTAACGTTACACGTTGTATAATTATTGCTTTTACTTCTCTTGACATTTGTCGGGACCCCAGGCGTCCCGGACCTTTGGAAGGCGTACGAGGGGCCGAAGCCAACTCGCAGAGGCCCGTTAGTCGTTTTTAATTAAATGAGGCACCAACCCTGTTCGGAATATGCAAATTCACCGAAGAGCAATCCCCGGTTGGTTTAGGACTACGAGTATTGCAGGATATGAAAACAAAGATATTGGAGTATGGATTCGGGAAGCTTAAGTAGACTGGTTATCTAGGACTATGGATTAGTGCGAGTGATATTTAATGACGTATTCTGGGAATACGTCAAATTAGAAGTCACCCTGTACAAGTGACGGCTCTACAAAGCCGATCTCTCTCTAAAACCCGATGTGCCACATGTACGGATCCCGTACGGTACTCTTTGCTTTTCATTACGAATACTTTTCATTTTCTTACCATATTTTGTAGTTTAGGTTTCCATTTATGTTTGTGTTTTTTGTTAAGACTCTGAAAACAGACAAGAATATAACATAACACATAGACGCTGATAATGAGAAAATTTTAATGGAAATACCCAATAACACTGCCTAACCTAGGAATCGGACCTTGGGCTTCGTGATCAACGTACTGTTGCGCGACAACTAGACGCAAACAAGAATATTTTTCTTTTATTTCAACTTGATTTAATTTAATTTTGTACGCTGGCATTCCTTCGGTGACTATTTATATATTTATAGGTAGCTCATGCAAGGATCGCAGCTTTGGCAGATGTTACGGACTAAAAATTAAAAAAATAAATTTACTTTTTTCCATGAGAAAAAAAGTTAATCATATTTTGCCCGAACCAGTAATCTACCCCAGAAAGAGTAGAAGTTATGAGCACTAAGCCAATCTTGTCAATACAAATATCAGTCTGAAATTGTCCCATTCCACAGTATGCATTGCATTGTATAGTATACTTTATGTATGTATTCATTGTATCGTGTAAATGGTACACCACAGACTACCTAAAGTATTTGTTTCTCCTTCCCTTTTCAGTCAATCCAAAGGTTGTCTTTAAAAGATCGCTTTAGCGATAAGACCGCCCATTGTGTCACCCTTTGTAAAATTTCTATATTTATGTCTGTAATTTATATGGTATACATAATAAAGAGTATTCTATACTATTCTATTCTATTCTATGAAAAGAAAGATCTCTTCGGATACGGAGCAAAATATTGACCACCAGTATGGTTCACCAAACTATTGACCACCAGTATGGTTCACCAAAATATTGACCACCAGTATGGTCACCAAAATATTGACCATTAGTATGGTTCACCAAAATATTGACTACCAGTATGGTTCACCAAAATATTGACCACCAGTATGGTTGACCAAAATATTGACCACCAGTATGGTTCACCAAAATATTGACTACCAGTATGGTTCACCAAAATATTGACCACCAGTATGGTTCACCAAAATATTGACCACAAGTATGGTTCACCAAAATATTGACCACCAGTATGGTTCACCAAAATATTGACCGCCAGTATGGTTCACCAAAATATTGACCACTAGTATGGTTGACCAAAATATTGATCAACAGTATGGTTCACCAAAATATTGACTACCAGTATGGTTCACCAAAATATTGACCACCAGTATGGTTCACCAAAATATTGACCACCAGTATGGTTCACCAAAATACTGACCACCAGTATGGTTCACCAAAACATTGACCACTAGTATTATTCACGAAAATATTGACCACCACTATGGTTCACCAAAATATTGACCACCAGTATAGTTCACCAAAATATTGACCACCAGTGTGGTTCACCAAAATATTGACCACCAGTATGGTTCACCAAAATATTGACCACCAGTATGGATCACCAAAATATTGACCACCAGTATGGTTCACCAAAATATTGACCACCACTATGGTTCACCAAAATATTGACCACCAGTATGGTTCACCAAAATATTGACCACCAGTATGGATCACCAAAATATTGACCACCAGTATGGTTCACCAAAATATTGACCACCACTATGGTTCACCAAAATATTGACCACCAGTATGGTTCACCAAAAGCATAATCAGCCTATAATGTTTCCACTGCTAGGACACAGGCTTCCTCTCGCTGCGAGGGAGTGGACTGCAAACCACCATGCGCTTCCAATGCGAGTTGGAGGATGTAACCCTGTCTTTGAATTATTGGTTCTAGGACATGCCAAGTTCTTCACGATATTGATACAGGGAACAGCAAAAGCATTGACCACAAGTCTTGCTCATTGGCGGATTTAGAACCAAGTTTAAATGAATGATATAAGCATTTTTTCTTCTAGCCTTCTGTCTCACTGTTGGGCAAAGACCCTCTCAATTGTATCTTTAGGCTGCCTGTCCATTGACGCGGAGCGAGGCTGTCGAGCGGAGAAACGTAGAAGTATTAACCAATAGGATTGCATATAATCTCAATGTCATTTTTCTATTGGTTAATATTTCTCCGTTTCTCCGTTTCAGCCTCGCTCCGCGTCAATGGACAGGCAGCCTTAGCGAGCCCACGCGTCCTCCTTCCAGCCTTGACGAAACCTATCCAGTTCGTCCCGCCGATTCCCACGTGTCCTGCAGTCAAGGGTGCTATTGCTAAGAGTATTGACTGACCAAAAAAAAAATACCAAAAAAAGACAATTACCTCCGAGTCATCATAAAAAAAGTCAGGGAATTTACCCGCAGGACGAACCAGGGTGCACAAATTGGCAAATAAATAGATTAAAAGTAGCCACGTTGATAAACCCATGTCGTAAACACACTGAATTAAAAACCCACAAAGTCTTACTTACCGGAACCGATTTCAAGTAAATTGGATGATTAATGGAGAACAGGTAAAACTATGATTGATTTACTCAAACCATTTGTTTCAATTAAACCATTTGGAGGCACTTTTGAACTGCCAAAGACTCGGTCAATCAGTAAGAAAGTTGAAGCTGCCGGTCGATTCTGTAAAAATCTCACCGTGAAATCATAATTGAAGTGAGCACTTAATAGTGTTAATCCCTAGCGAATGACAGCTCACTCCACGCTCACTTCACCCAAGCTGTCACGGTAAGATAGTTACAGAATCGCACGGCTGGTTGCCTATTCCAAAACGTAGAATCTGTATGGAGAAGAACGAGCAAGGAACTCGAAAGACACTTAACAATCTTGGGTACACGATTCTTGTTGCTTCTATATTTATTTATTTAATAATGGCACTCCAACAACTTATTCACTAATACATTTTTTGGGTACTGTAACAATTAAACTTATAATCTAGAATGAATTTGTCACTTACACAGCTCTTACATATTTCAAGTTCGCTTCTGACTACGCGTAACGACTGACAAAGATCCACGAATTGACGGCCGGGACCAACGGCTTAACGTGCTTTCCGAGGCACGGAGGAGTCTCGGTATGTAAAGATGGTCACTCATCCACAGACCAACTGTGGCAAGCGAAGTTTAACCTGATCCATCGACCTGTGCGGCTATTATTAGTTTTCTACAAGCCCCTTTTAATTTCGTTATCTTTTATTGTAAAATCATTTAAAAATGACAAATTTACTTACGTGAAGAAATGAATTGACCCGTAGGGTAACCGACATAATCGGAAGAATTGCCAAACTTAAGCGGCAGTGAATAGAGCACATTGCTCACTGAACCAATGGCCGATGAGGCCGAAAGGTTCCGGAGTGGCGATTGCGTACCGGAAGACGTAGAGTTGGAAGATTTCCCACAAGATGGACGGATAGCCTGGTGATGACAGCAGGAATCCGCTGGATGCGAGAAGCACATAACCGGTAGAAGTGGACGTCTTTGGGCTAAAATGGTGATGAAGTCGATGAAAATTACTCATATTGTTAATACTCGTCATTAATTACGATATAGGTACTTACTATGTAAACTATTCTTATGTGTTGGGATTAATAGGCCAGCTTATATGGCCCGTAATGTTGCCATGTACAAACAAATAAATATGATATATTTATTTGTTTGAATATTCATCCTCAGATTAGATACATTTGAATGAACGCCAATTTAACCCAGCTTGGCGAGTACTGGCTACCCTCGAGGCGACTGTGAAAATATAAAATAGTTTGATCAGAATAACGAGCAGAATTAATTGAACCACTTTTTAATATTGATCACATTTTCAAAAAATCTTTATTAAAAACGTTGCCGTGTCTATTTATTATTAGGTCAAGCAAGCCAATGTCAGCGCGGCGCAGCGGCCCAGTGACGACTCCTCCCTCGATAAAGCGCCGTCGCAGACGCAAGAAACGATCAGAATGGCCAGTAAAACTAAAACAGCACATAAAACCTTTACAATTTTTTTAATGACTTATTTTACTCTGAAATAGGTCAATTGAATTAAAAATCAGTTGGGATGTCTGAGCTTTTGCGCATTTAACGTTACACGTTGTATATATAATAATAATATATAAAAGATAAACCAATTCACCTTAGCATTTGTCACAAATGAGTAATTATATATTAATACGGTTGAAAACCAAAGTGTTTGACAGCTGAACGAAAAGAGCAAAGCTCAGCGAGGAATGACAGGTGAACGAGAAAACCGAAGCTAGGCTAGGAATGACAAACTGAGCGAAGAGGGGTCGAGCTAAACAAGGAAAGAGGACCGAAATGAAAAATAAAGCACTTTTACATCACTTTTCCCCACTTAAACAGTCGATCAAAGAGGAAATTAGGGTAAATCCCTGAACGGAGTCCATTTTACTCGATCACAATAGAAAGAGTTGCAAAAAACACAAAATGGCCGAACGCTGACGGCAAAGGAGGAAATAAGGGTAAAATGCTCCTCAATTAGGTCACTGAGCAGTTGGGTTTAGAAGATCCAGTCATGGCTTATGCTTGGTCAAATCTGACAAAATCAAATCTCACATTATCGTCTGCCTAGTCTGTTCTCAACTATATTGGGTCGGCATCCAGAGAGGCTTGTGGCTGAGTAATAACGGCTGCGCACGGGTCGATCAGGTTAAGCTACGTTTGCCGCGGTTGTTCCGTGGATGGGTGACCCTCTACATAACAAGATCTCTCAGTGCCTCAGAAAGCATTCATTCGCAGCAGTAATTCTTGGATCTTTGACAGTCGTTACGGGTCGTCAGAAGCCCAAAACTCTGACAACCAGACTTACCAAGGAGTATCGTATTACCCAGTAACTGGCGTGTGAAGGTCAGATAGGCAGTCGTTCCATCTAAAATATTGATATGCAGGTATCAGGTGGAATGACACTGACAGCTCACTCCACGCTCACTTCACCTAAGTTTTCACGGTGAGATGGTTACAGAATCGCACTGCTGATGCTAGTGATTGACACTATTGACAGCTCACTTCACTCCTAAGTTTTTAAAGTGAGATTTTTAAAAGGAATAGATCAACAGACCGCAGCCTCAATTGCAACTTCTGCGCTATTTTGCCCAGCAGAGTTCAACTTTGAAACGATGGCAAACGACAATTTAGCCGAGTTTCAGTGTCGTTGATGTGAAGGAAAAGCTCCTTTGTCGCATCTTTTTGAAGGGAAATTTTGACAAAACGGTACCATCTACGAGTATTGTTATCAACATCTACACTAATATTTTAAGAGGAAAGATTTCATTGTTTTTTTGTATTGAATAGGCTACGAAACTACTGGACCGATTTGAAAAATTGTTTTACCATTATAAGCCGACATTATCCCTGATGAGCATAGGCTACTTTTTACCGCGGGAAAATGCTTCTATCCTACGGGAAAACGGGTAATAGGATTTAAACGGCGGGAATTCCGAATTCTACGCAAACGAAGTTGCGGGCGGATGCTAGTAATTATTTTGTGTTTATATGTAGGGGGTAATCTTCGGAACTACTAATCCGATTCAGAAAATTCTTTCAATTCAATTCAATTCAATTCGTTTATTGCTCAACACAGTACATAATAATACACTACTAGATGTCAAGTGAATGCGCAGTCCACTGTGTTGTACCAATTCAGGCATGCAAAATTATCATTAAAATCAATCAATTATCATTTACATTATTATTATTAAGTCATAGAATGTCATAAATATAAATAAATAAGTAATGTCAGATTATATAATGTCATTACAATTAAGTGATTTCTAATCCAGTCAACACATAATTAACAATACAAATAAAATAATTTTAATAAAATAACATTCAACAATGGGAACCTTCTGAAATAGGGTTTTTTTTTTTACAAATTCCATTTACCTACATTTACCTATCCAAAGATCTGCCTAAAACTGATAGTTTCCCCAGAAAAAAATATTTTCAATTTTTGTTCTATGGAATGAAACAGAAACTGCTAAAATTTAGCCGTCTTTACAGATCTTGCTTTAAAACTACTTTATTCTTATTTTTTGACTTGTTGGCTATAATTCTACGCTATCCGCGCACCCATAGTTGCCCTTTCAAGAGCATAACTCTTGAAAATATTGAAAATATTTTTCCAGGCAAACTCAGTTTTAGAGAAAAACTTTTCATAACAATTATTCATCAGAATGTCCGATCTTTCGATAAGTTTTTATTTTTTTTATTATGGAATTTGTAAAAAAAAATCCTCATGTCCCTCATATAGCAGATTCACTGTGCGACGGTCCGCTTGTCTGTCATGTTCGGGAAATTATATTTAATTAAAAGTTTAACTTTAATTTTTGTGTACGAATTAAAATGATGTCCTTTCAAGCGGACGAAGTTGCATGCAGAAGTGAGTGGAACATAAAGTTGCGATGGAATAAGATGGCGAGTCTTTTATTAGACTTACTTATCAAACTTTTAATTCTAGCATAGTGGTACTAAACTTTTACGACTTTATTGCAGTTTTCGTTATGAAGCAACTAGGGCAGTTTTAAGTATCTTTTGTAGGTAATAACTTATAGAATCTTCTTGATCATTTCCTTTAACTTTATAATAAAACCACTTTTATGGATATAAACCCAAACCCTCTTTGATTAACCCTTAACTGCATCGTGATGGAAATTTCCATCAACCAATCCAATGCCATATTTTCGTTTCCACAGAGCACGGGGATTCCCCAATTGTTACAGATATTCAATTCATTTTGTTCCCAGTAAGTAGATTCGTTCTGATTACATAAAGATGTAAATTTCCACCAGGCCATTTAGAAAAAAAAAAGTACTTTTATTAACATATTTTTTTTAATATTTTTTCCTTACTATAGAGCTAATGTTATGTCCAAATAAATTTAATTTGCTTAAAAAGTAAAATTCATTCAATTAAGGGTTAAATTGACCGAAAACCTAATACGTGTGCCAAGAAACAAACACTGCATTTATCAGCGAAAATGAATAAGCCATATGTTCTCAACGTTGACGATAACGCCCCCTCGTGGGCGTTTGCTTTCAGGGGGTAATAGAAGACCCAGAGAAAATTATATGTCCGATGTTACGACTATATAATATTACATGTTTAAATATAATCGTAGTGGCCTAGTGCTAACGGCCCCGACTTACAAGTTGTTGGTCGTAGGTTCAAACCCACACGGAGAGAAAATTCTTACAAAAATTACTGTGCTCGTCACTGTAAAGTGAGTGCAGGTGACATCTACAGAAAATTTTCTGAGTGAGAAAAAATTCACTATTTCTCCAATAAATTTTACTGTACAGCATAAGAATTTTTGCTATGCTAGCATGGTAATTTTTCCATTACCACTCAAATGCACTCAGATTATGAGACAGCACAGTAATTTTTCTAAGATTTTTCTCTCCGTGCTGACAGGAGCTTTACTTTGTAGTTATAAATGATTTCTTCACCACTGCTCTCAAAACGGTGTACGAAAACATCGTGAGGAAACCCGCATGTCATAGAACCACAAGAAATCGAAGACGAGACATCCACCAACCGTCACAGATCACTCAATAGTTACTACCAGATACTTCACTCAGTAGAAAATTTTCAATACCTACTGCTATAATACAGTATACTACGTCGCTTCGCCAACCGCTGCATGCTAAAATGTGACTATGTGCGAATTAATTTAACGATTAAAATTGAACAACGTGCGTGCGCTTCGCTTGGGAAAACCGCATTGAATCTGGTCCGCAAACGGCCCGAGACCGCTCGGCCGGGCGGTAGGTAATTATAGCGCGCAAGTACATGGAGTGACGGAGCCCTGCCCGCGTGAAGGCCTGTGAACCAGAAGTTGGGAGATTATGTGTGATTGGTTGAGCGAAGACGCGGCCAACAACTAGCAAATAAAAACCAAAACTTCAAAAGAAACGCAGACGATATAGTCCCGCCATTTTTGACATTGACATTTCTAGCTGTCAACTCCCACGCGACATATTATCGCTTCTTTACTTTTATCAGAACCTTTAAATTGTATCTCTATATGAAAGATACAAAGTATATCATATAAATATATACAATATCTTCATTATTTCTCTTTTACCACACACTAGCTTCGTACGCGACTTCATCCGCGTGATATTTCTTGTTCCCCCGACCCGTCATCTCGTTTTCGCTTTCTGTCTTACTTTTTCTTTTTTTTTTTCTAAGGGTTATGTTATAATAAAATTGGTACCAAATGCAAAAAGATTTTTTTCAAATCCGACTGGTAGTTCCAGAGATTAGAGGGGCCCGTGGCTAAATAATAACAGCCGCACAGGTCGATTGATCAGGTTAAGCTACGCTTACCGTGGTTGGTCTGAGGATGGGTGACCATCTGTACATACCGGGACCCCTCCATGCCTCGGAAAGCACGTTAAACCGTTGGTCCCGGCTGTCATTCGTGGATCTTTGACTGTTGTTACGGGTAGTCAGGAGCCCGAAAGTCTGACAACCATTCTTACCAAGGGGTATCGTATTACCCAGTAACTGAGTTGTGGAGGTCAGATAGGCAGTCGCTCCATGTAAAATACTGGTATTCAGCTGCATCCGATTAGACTGGAAGCCGACCCCAACATAGTTGGGAAAAAGGCTAGGCAGATGATGATGAGTTCCAGAGATTAGTGCGTTTAAACCAAATAAATACTCTTCAGTTTTTTTTTAAAGGGATAATATAATATTATAGAAGATAATTTCCATTCCTGCCGAATTTTTTCGTCCCAATTTTTTTACCCCGCCCTTTATTTTCAAGAAAAAGCCTGCAGATAATATAAACTGAATTTTCCGCAATGCGAGCGTGTTTAAACGTTTTCCTATCAGCGATACGCACGCATTAAGCGATATTTATCTAGCCATTACGACGCCATATTGTATCCTGTTACACGAACCCGTTTTAGGCCGTGGAGATTGAATTTCGTTCGTATAACAAGGGTTTATTCCGGTTTGCGGTGATGCGCCGTCGGCCTTACAAGTTTATTTGTTTGTTCGGGAGCAATTAAATCTTGTAGTTGACTTACATTAGTTGACTGAAGTTTCGTGGTTGCAAGCGCGAATGCTGCGCGTGGGGCCCTAAGTTCGATTCCCAGGTCGGGTATGGTGTTAGGTGTTATTAGGTTTTTCTATCAGGAATTTCTTATTAACAACCCGGAGTTTGGCAGTAAGCGGTGTTATACGGCAGATATATGGCAGACGGCGGAGATATCTGGCAGGCCTGTTGGTCTAGTGGTCAGTGGCCCTGACTGCTATACGCAAGGTCGTGGGTTCGATTCCCACCCAGGACAAATGTTTCTGTGATGAGCACGATCATTTGTTCTTTGTCTGGGTGTAATTTATCTATAATATGTATGTATTTAGAAATATACAACGTGTAACGGAAAGGGGGTATCAACCCTGAAGGAGGTAAATGTGCTCATGAAACTCAACAACTTTCCCCAAAGAACATAGGTCGAAATATGAAAAAAAAATTTGGCCCTCCCATAGTAAATCAATCAGCTGGTAGTCAGTTTTGTAAGGGAGGGCCAAATTTTTTTTTCATATTTCGACCTATGTTCTATGGGGAAAGTTGTTGAGTTTCATGAGCACATTCACCTCCTTCAGGGTTGATACCCCCCTTCCGTTACACGCTGTATATGTATGTTTATCAGTTGTCTAGTACTCATAGCACAAGCTCTGCTTAGTTTGGGAGTAGATGGCGTTGTGTGAAAAGTTGTGGAATATTATTATTATTATATTATACTCCCGTGTCTTAAAAAGCACGATAAGCCGTTGGTTCTCCGCCTGATCTCTCTCCGGTCGTGTCGGATTGCCGTCCCATCGGACTATGAGAGTGATGGAAGAGCGAGCGCACCTGTTTCTGCTCATACACTTGTGCACTATAAATATGTCCCGCATAGATTGCCAGTCCGCTGAGATTGGCTGCCGTGGTCAAAATTCCGTCTGGAGACTATGAAACACTAGCAGCGCCCCGCGGTTTCACCCAAATAAGTTTCAATTCCGTAGGAATATCGGGGTAAAAAGTATTCTATGTGTTAATCCTGGTTATAAACTATCTGTGTTACAAATTTTATCCAAATCCGTTCAGTAGTTTTTGCGTGATTGAGTTACAAACATCCAAAAATTTTCACAAACATTTACTTTTATAATATTACTAGCTGCGCCCCGCGGTTTCACCCGAATAAGTGTCGATCCCGTGAGAATATCGGAATGAAAAGTATCCTGTGAGTTAATCCCGGTTATAAACTATCTGTGTACCAAATTTCATCCAAATCCGTTCAGCCGTTTGAGCGTGAAGAAGTAACAAACATACAAACACACACACACTCACAAACTTTCGCCTTTATATTATAATATTAGTGTGACTAGCCGCGCCCCGCGGTTACACCCGCATAAGTCTCGATCCCGTAGGAATATCGGGGTAAAAAGGATTCTATGTGTTAATCCTGGTTATACACTCAAATGTTAATAACGCGGAATAATTTCCATATGCATGAGAAAATCGATAATTCTAAGACCTGTTTCTAGACGGTCCAAACTATCGAGTGTCTAACAACCGAGAAAACGATTTAACTTGATCTCTGAGAGACGAACTTGCTTCTAGATTCCAAGTTACTTCGCTGCCCTTCATCAAAGTTAAACGATCCAACTATTTCATAGGATTAGAGGCAAACCACCTTCATTATTATACAGAGTGTAACGGAAGAGGGCTATCAACCCTGAAGGAGGTGAATGTGCTCATGAAACTCAACAACTTTCCCCAAAGAACATAGGTCAAAATATGAAAAAAAAAATTCCTTCAGGGTTGATACCCCCCTTCCGTTACACGCTGTATACTAGTTTCTGCCCGTGTCTACGTCCGCGTGCTTCTTGATTCCCCAACCCACCTCTTCGAATCCCATCGCCTGATCACGCTTTTACTTCGTGTTCGCTTAGCATTCTTTCTTATTTTTTCTTTTTGCTCAGCTCCTAAGAACCGTAGCGTGATGTTAATTAGCCTACAGCTTTTCTCAAGAATTGGGACATCAAAAACCAAAGAATGTTCTACAACATTCTTGAATATTATCGAAAACAATTAACTTGAAAAAGGAAATGTATAGAGTTTTGTAGTGTCTCATTACTTTTGTGCCAACCCAATACATATACAACATTATTTTTAGTATATGACAAACCCGAAACACGTGTCTAGTATTTTTATGTAAAGAATCTATGTGCAAAATTTCAAAACTGTATCATGAAAAATCACGAAGTTATAAGCTTGTTATGTTACCTGATTGTCCGTACAAAAAGTTGGTTACCACTTAACACGCACCGCCGGCCGACCGGTCGTGACCTGTGTTGTGCGCATGTGATTGCGGAAATGTACTTAGTGTCGCTCGGTGTCCAACTTATTAGTTACCATTTTTAAATATTTTTTGGATTCAGTTACTTATTCTGAACAAACTATATTCAGGTTTTCAGTATGCTATATAATAATGTTGTATGTATTTTTTCAAATAAGACTGGTGGTTCGAGAGATTAGCGCGTACAAACAAACTCTTAAACTTTATTATTAGTATAGAAGATATGTAGATTGACAAATCTCAGCATTTTGATGGCACTGTTTTACCACGACGTGCGGTTAACTAAATGCCAATCTCCGTATGTAATGTTAAAAATATTCAAAGTTTCTTAAAACGCGACAATCATTGTCAAAAACTTGACAAAAATTTAGATGAATTAGACGTATTTTTGACAGATTGTGACTGAGATTAGACTGGAAATATAGAGGTATTAGGAACAGGGTGGAAAGTTCACCCACCCTCCATAGAAAAGGGAGGACTCCGACCGGGGGTTGTGTCTGGCGAGCAACTGCCCGACGATTAATGTCGGGACGTTATATATAGGATGACTGATAATTAGTAACCGATACTTAAACACATGATTCTATTCATCATTACAAACAACTTTTACTATCGGACCAAATCCGAAATCGCGAAAAAAAAATCATCTGTTCCCTACATTTATGTTCGTACGAGTCGTCAAAATGTAGGGAACAACTGATTTTTTTTTTTCGTCATTTCACCTTTTGTCCCATTATAAAACTTTTTGTTGTCATGAGTAGAATCATGTGTTTAAGTATCGGTCACTAATTAAGTACCAGTCACCCTATATATGCTAGTTCCGCGGTAAACTCTCATTCCCAAAAATACGGGTATTGCTCCTCTGATCACACAACAAAAATACACTTGAATTGGCAAGTTTTCTCTGATACCTAGTTATAATGTTATTTCTATCATTTCGAAATTCGATCGCTGTCTCGTTGTGAATCCGCGATGATTTACTTTGAAAACAAATGAGTTCACTTTCGAATTGTGTGCGCTCACATGAGCGAGGTCCGAAGTGAACTTTACAGAATAGCACTGCAGTAGGACAATTTTTCGTGCTTAAACAACTGTATTAGACATAGATAGAATTGAGGGATAGAGTTGAGACTGAGATTAGGTAATGAACTTTCTCTAAAATTCGGGAGTACCCGCCCTTTATACATAAAACTGATTAAGATACTACGGCCATCGATCCATGTCAAAAAATACGAGTCTATCCCTCTGGGAAATATACACAAAAGTAGAAAAGTAGTTATACGACCATATTTTTCTAAACAAACTAATGCAGTGGCTCCCGAACAAACAATTTGTCTACCACCCACTCCGCCATTTGTCACGCTGGGCAGCGCTATCGTTATGACGCGTCACGTCAATTTGACTGATTCAAAGCGTGACACCACATGACAGAGGAGAACGGAAGGTTCACTATACGTACAACCGCAAGAGTTAATTTGAGACCTTCCCGACCCCTCCCGACCCCCGTATTGTTACCGCACACGCCATCGACGCCTCAGTACCGCGCGCTTCCGTCATCAGAGCGAAGTTCAAGTTACCTCTTGTGGGTTGTACCTAAGCCCTTGGCCACGAACTGTACGCTCAAGCGACACTCTTGTGATAGCGACTGCGGAGAAAACAAACGAAAGAAGTTGGTTAGAACATGCCACGAGTCACCGAGACAAGACTTGCAGAGCGACGGACGGAAACAGCGGGGTAATTGCGTTACATACTATCAGTAGGAACGACTTTCATTTTATTTATTTATATATTTACTATACTTTTTATTTTTTTACAATTGCTTGGTGCACTTACAGTAAATACCAAAGCGCGCAGCAAGCCAACAACATAAAATTTAACTAAAAAACTTCATAAAAACATTAAACATCGATTTACTGCTATACATAAATATGTCAACTTCCAGCTCCTGAGCAATCAGGGCGTTCAGCAGATTGATCGTCTGGGTTGTGGGAGCATAGCGAGCAGTATGGGTACGCACTGGCGGCGCCGCAAACAGGCACCGCGAGGCACAGGAGCGGAGCCGGTCCGGAGCGAACAATGAACAGCGAGCTAGTGTAGTCGCTTCATCGATCTTATTATTGAGCAATGGATAGTAGTGCATCAACAGCCTACACTCACGTCTCAGGTCCAACGTGTTGACTCCTACCATTCCCACAACAAACAGAGACGGATACAAACAGGGATGATACCTACCCATATTTTTTTTTAATATGCATACGTTACGAGCAAATTTTCGTTGAACCCGTTCTACCATGAACTTGATTATTGTACATGTGGGTCCCATACAGGCGCATTGTATTCAAGTTTGCTACGTGCAAAAGAATAATAAAGAGTGAGAATAACATTCCTGTCTTAAAACCTACTTGCCCGTCGCATAACAAAACCAAGTGATTGAAACTTGAGGCTATTTTGACAGTTCAACAACATTCATTGCGTTATTTACGTTGTTGAACAGCAGGCTAAATTATCGAACATATAAAGCAGTGTATTAGCAATTTACTTAAAAATAATTGTTATTGTAATTGATAGTGTTTTAGTGACGCGTGTGCGTATCTCTTGACGCAAATCGCTTCGCCCAAGACTGTAAGCGGGGCCTTAAACTGATATCGGACGCTTCGGTCGAGTGAATGTTTAATTTGCTTTCATTCCACGTTCACACGACACCGATAAAAATGACATAGGAATTAACGTTCACCTGCTCCTTTTGTTTTATAGAGGTATGAGGAACAGCCGATATATTCTGCAAAAATCTCACCGTGAAATCATAAGTGAAGTGAGCACTTAATAGTGTCAATCTCTACCATTAGGGAATAACAGAGCTCACTTCCCGCTAACTTCACCTAAGTTCTCACGGTGAGATTTTTACAGAATAGCACTGCAGGGTGTAAATTTCACTCATCCTCCATAGAAAAGAGAGGATCCTCCGACCAGACGGGTGATTAGCAATTGATGTAGGGATTTTGTATAATTATATGCTATTTGCGCGGTAAACTTCGTTTGCGCGATGCAGGATTTTGCGCGACGTCAGTTTGATGCGTGGTTCGAATGCGGCGATGTAAATGCAGCCACAGTTTCGCTCTTAGATCATTCGGTAGGCGACCGAAAGATGCCGAGTGCCGAAATCCAACATTGTTGGTTCAGTTCATCCAATCCATCCACAAATGAATGAATGAACTTCGAGTTTTAACTCCCGATCTTTAGATCCCGAATGGACTTTTCACTTTTTCCAGTTCAACCTTCTGTAATCATTATTCTACTGATGTATTTTGTGGCGACATCGACACAATATTATTCATCGTTACGATGTCAAAATTTCGCAGTCTTTTCAAAAGGCGAATATAAAGTTTTGATATAGTTCTTTGTTTTGTCTCAGACAAAAGACTTAGTTCGGAATATTTTGATAGCTCTATTTGTTTCAATTTAGTACCTTCATTATGAGATTGGTACCTACTTCAGCAAAACTTATCATTTGAAAACATCTCAATCAATCTGACTCGCCTTTTCCCAACTATCCTGGGGTCGGCGTCCAGTCTAACCGGATGCAGTTGAATACCAGTATTTTACATGGAGCGACTGCCTATCTGACCTCCACAATTCAGTCACTAGGTAGGTAACACGATAACCATTGGTAAGACTGGTTGTCAGATATTTGGGCTTCTGATCACCCGTATCGACTGTCAAAGATCTACGAATGACAGCCGGGACCAACGTCTTAACGTGTTTTGCGAGGCACGGAGGGGTCGCTATATGTAATGGAACCATCCAATCATACACGAACCAACCGAGGCAAGCGTAACTTAACCCTCAATCAACTCGTGAAAACCACTTTCAAATCAAATGCTGATAGAATTGCAATGAGTCGTTTTCGAAATTGACCCTGCTCTTGATTTCGATCACGCCTGATGGAAGGCGATGGATGAGGTCTATGATGAAACGAGCGTGTTCGGCAGAGAGTTCCACACTGTCTGTGGGCATAATAAACGTGGAGGAGAAGCGCTGAGTACGACTCGTTGGGATATCAATCAAGTGTGGATGGTACACTGCAGTACCTACGTCTGGTTATCCAGTGGTAAAAGGGCGACGGTGGGATCAGGTCGTGGAACCGCTGCACACACTCTCCGAAGTACAGTCTGTAGAAGAGCTACAGGCAAGCAACATTACGCCGATGAGCTAGGCTGTGAAGCGTAGCTACCAGCGTGTCGTCGCCTATAAGCCTTTTAGCTCTGCGTTCCACCGAGTACTCTTCCTCGTTGGTTTTTTTATACAACGTGTAACGTTAAATGCGCAAAACCTGAAAATAGTTTGATCAGAATAACGAGCAGAATTAATTGAACCACTTTTTAATATAGGTCACATTTTTGAAAAAAATCTTCATTAAAAACGTTGCCGTGTCTGTTTATTAATAGGTCAAGCAAGCCAATGTCAGCGCGGCGCAGCGGCCTGGTGACGACTCTTCCCTCGGTAAAGCGGCGTCGCAGACGCAAGAAACGATCAGAATGGCCAGTAAAACTAAAACAGCACATAAAACCTCTACAAATGTTTTAATGACTTATTTCCTCTCTGAAATAGGTCAATTGAATTAAAAATCAGTTGGGGTGTCTGAGGTTTTGCGCATTTAACGTTACACATTGTATAGTTTGAGGTGACAGGAAAAAGAAGTAAGTATTACAAAAGAAGAAGAAGGGGTCTTTGGGTCACCCGAGGTGCAAGTGAACAAGTTCTTAGGATACTCCAGCAAATGGGGCATGGTCTGATCACAAGTACCCCACTCGCACTGGATGTTCCATGGGTCAGTAATTCCCCAACTGGAAAAATTATGTCTGCAGCAGCCTACTTGGATACGCAGTCGATTGAGGGCTTCATTGATGGGCTTGCAGACGGCGAGCAATGGGCAGTTCGCCGTCCGGTAAGGACCAGGCCCGGGTAGATGGCGCATTGTGTTCCACGCGCGCCTCAAAGAGATGTCAGCAGTAACTGACGGGGTCCGCTAGGGCCGATGCCTGCCAGGGTCGCGGATTGTTCGAAAGAGTTACCGTGGCCCTTGGCACAGGCAACTGAAGGAACACGGGTGGGTTTTAGTCAGTAAAAGTCTGACACACCCTCCCGCTCCGCCCAGAGCGGGAGAAGTTATTTGATAATTTCACACCCAAAAAAAAAAAGGCTTCATTGATTTCATGACATCATAAACAGTAAAAATACATTCAATGACCAACGAACTAATTAAAAACTTAAAATAATTTATAGCCAGTCCGTTTTACATACATTTGCATTTAATAAACTGCCAAGTGGGCACGGAGGTTTTAATGTGAATAAATTAAAAATAAAATACACCCCGAGCTTTTCTTTGTGGGGAAAGGGATGCCATTTTTCCAATTACAGTTTTTAAGCGACTTCAAAAAAGGAGGAGGTTCACAATTCGACTGTACGGTTTTTTTGAAGTGAAAACTTCTTTAGCGGCGTTGTACACTTTTTTTTGTAATGGGTAAATAATGTTAAACTCGCGTCAGGACATGTGACCTGATCGAAAATTCGTAAGACGTATGGAGAGTAGACAGCCGGCGCGGCGTAGGAAAGGAAGTATCCCCCTCTCTTTCTACGGCGCGGCGAAAATGTATGCCTGCGCCTGCTGTTTCGTTTAGGTGGCGCAGGGCGCTTGCGCGAATGTTCGTGTGTGTTTAAACTTTTTAATGTAATATAAATTGTCATCTTTGTGTACGATAGCGCAATAAATAAATATTGTATTCTACCACATAAATGATAGTACTTTTATACTGATAATTAAAGCAATTCGTGCAAAATTATTCGCTAACCATTCCAAAATATCAAAAATGCACAACGTTAATATTCAAGTTTTCACTTCTGCCGGCACTCCCGGAGTGCAACGCGTCGTTTTTTTTTTTTTGTTTGTTTGTTACGCGATATCTCCGGCAATTGGAAATCGATTTCAAAAATTCTTTTTTTAATGGATTGGGTATGCCTCAGGGGTGGCCCCATATACATTTTAACAACTTTGCTTGGGTAGTTTTGAGCTAACTTCAATAATACGTATTTTTGCCAATTAGATTATATAGATGATGTTATAATAACTTCCTGTCACTGATATTTACATAGCAAGTAGTGTTTACGAATTTGTGTGGGGTAAGTACAACGTAAAACTGGAACATAAAAACTTTTAACAAAAAAACAGAACTGACTTCCAAAACAGACACTACAAAGTGCAAACAAACTTTAATTTCAGAAGTCAAGCAACGAAAATGCGAACCCAACGACACCCATTTCCGAAATAAAAATAATAAAAATATTGTTACAACAAAATTGCTACATCAAGAAGAACACTATAAAGTCACTATTAACCCTGCTTGTACCTACTTTCAAGAGGATTATTCTTGCAGTTTCAGAATAAAGGTTGAGTCGCTAGGTCTTTTATATGCAAAAGTGAACTAGTGTATGATAAGAGTGCAAATTCTATGGAAACACACGGATGGGATTGAAGGAGCGGTCGCGTTGACACATTCGAAATCCTAGAGCGTTTATATTTATAACAGATCGCAGATATTACTGAATCATGTTCGCAGATAGTACTGATATTGAATCATGCTCTGGAAGTCTACATAGTAAATTCTCTGCAGACTTCCAGAGCACCAGTGACCAGAGTAACATAGCATAACTTCACTTTGCGAACGAAAACATCGAAAAAGTGAACAAAAGTTTGATTACCTACCTGCAGCGCTATTCTGTAAAAATCTCACCGTGAGAACTTAGGTGAAGTGAGCGGGAAGTGAGCTCTGTCATTCCCTAATGGTAGGGATTGACACTATTAAGTGCTCACTTCACTTTATGATTTCACGGGAGAGAGATGAGATTATTACAGTATCGACCGGCTGTTGTTCAATCAGCACCCTAATTACGTAACACACTTTCTAATAATAATAATTATTTATTTGACGGCACGGTTGGCGCAGTGGTTAAGCGATTGTCTGCTGCGCTGCGTGTCGCGGGTTCGATTCCTGCACGGAAAAAATATTTGTATGACCTACAAGTAGCTGTTGCGGGTCTGGCTGTTTGTGTATGTGAGTTTAAATGTTTGTAAACGCACCCACAATACAGGAAAAATTCCTAGTGTGGGAAAAATTAATTAAAAAATTATTAATTAAAAATTCCTATTTCCAACGTTCATTAAAAAAAAAATAAAAAAAAAATTATTGACAACAAAGGGTCCACACTGACAAAAACAAAACTACATAAAAGATGTTAGTAAACAATATATCCTATGTTGCTACTTATATACTATAATAGTATGTTAGTAAAATTTGGCTTATAATATATGTTAATACTTATACACTAGGACAGACAGTGTTGTTTTGATGAGATGTCCCATTATGGGGCTCTCATCGACCCTGTCAGACCACCTTAAGGAGACTGTTGCCACTGCCACGCCATCTGGCGAGCAGAGACGCACTTTTCTTCCGTACGATAGCTGAGAAGCTATCGACTCGGGCTTTTGCGAACATCTCTGACGCACTGCAGCCACGCACGCATTATAATAATAATAATAACAATAATCATTTTATTATCAGGCAATTAAGGACCATATATAAAATACACAAAATAATGGCGGGTATGGCTGGTGGCTGGATGGATGGTAATTATGGGCACGTCCAAACCGCTGCACGTATGTTCTTAGAAACATGTAGGACAAGTTAGCACGCGTGCCCGCCGTACTGCGCCTTGGATTATCACGAGAGAACAGCATCTCAGTCGATCTTTGTCTGACAACTATAAGAAGCAAGTGGCTTTGCAAGGCAAGCACAGTGTGAGCGCAAGGAGCACGCAAGTTAAATGAAGGACTATAATTTGAATACAGCCGGTCGATTCTGTAAAAATCTCACCGTGAAATCATAAGTGAAGTGAGCACTTATTAAGTGCCACTTAATAGTGTTAATTCTTAGCGAATGACAGCTCACTCCACGCTCACTTGTCCCATTCACCCAAGCTTTCACGGTGAGATGTTTACAGAATCGCACGGCTGCTGTGGAAGTTGAAAGAAGCGGAAGCTGTTCCTTTCTTATTTATTTATTTATTTTACCATTTATGTACACACAGACAAGAAAAACTGAACAGAAAAATAGGTACAAAGGTGATGCTTCCGAGTATTTCATAAGAAATATCTTCCAGCATGGCGGCGATAGGACAATAGATAGAGAGATGTAGACAGCGTGTGAAAGAGTAAAGGATACAAAAAAAAGTACATAAAATCGTAAACGATTATTCACTTAATAAAACTTACACACACACACACACACACACAATTTATGTACACTTAATATGTGTGTACATAAAAGGTCATTTTTTTTTTATTATTATTTTTCACTTTTCTATGCAACAGCTGATTTTTTTGATAACCGACGAATAAAACTCTATGCTAGGGTGTTTAGTATCATGTGCCGAATTAACGATTACAGTTTGCGCGTCGATGGGGACATTTACTACTGGGCTATTAACCTGTTAACCGGGGAATTCCGTACACGCTACTGTCCTGTTAGGGTCAACTCACACCGAAAGAGCGGCGAAGGGCAGCGAAGCGCAGCGACCCGCTCGGTAGAGAGGCGCGTGGATTCCCGCGACTGCTCGAGAAGTCGCTGGAATGCTCGAGCGAATGTTTCTCATGCGATAATAAGTATTATAGTAATGAAAATAAAGTTAAAATTCATATGACACTGAAACTGCGCTCCGCTTCGCTGCGCTTCGACGCTCTTTTGGTGTGAGTTGAGCCTTAACCGTGCGGGACGTATAAATACGTCAAACTTAAACAGTAGCGTGTACGGAATTCCCCGGTTAACAGGCTGTTTAAGTTTGACGTATTTATACGTCCCGCTCGGTTAACAAGCTAATAATAATCGACGCGCTAATCGTGGCTTTAGTAGCGTTCTACAGGAGTCACGGACAATTTGCGCACTCCAACAAATGGATCGTCGTCTGGTCAGGAGCACTGCACTCAAAATGCGGGATTATGTATTCTTCCGACACACAATAATCCCGCATTTTGCCAGGGGCCTATTTAATAAAACCGACAGGTCTGAGAATCCGTCAATTTTACAAGTTTCTTTCATTCATATTAATTTATTTGCGTTCCACGCGGTAAAAAATATGTTTACAAAAGGCTAAGAGCCGTTATAGTCCTTGTCAGGGTACAGCAAAAATATCGTCTGATACATACATTCTGATATTTTGTTACATGTCAGTTATAGTAATTCTGATATTTTGTTACATGTCTGTCAGTATTGTCAGTTATAGTAATTCAAGAGCTACCTGGCGGTGTTTGCAGCAGATTCTGTTTAAAATCATTGTGTTTTATAAGATAGTCGTGTGGCAACACAATAATGTCATTACTATGATCAAGTGTTCAACGGGTCAACGCTATTACTTACCAAGTATAATGTAGTTTTAAAACGGGTTTGATTCCCGCACGGAACAAATATTTGTATGACCTACAAGTAGTTGTTCCGGGTCTGGCTGTTTGTGTATGTGAGTTTAAATGTTTGTAAACGCACCCACAATACAGGAGAAATTCGTAGTGTGGGGCAGCGTTAAAAAAAAAAAGAACTATCTCCATTAATTTATCAACTTTACTTTAATAACAAACTAACTAATTTCCGTATGAGTTTCAGTGGCTTTTTAATTATTTTTTTTTTTTAGGAGCATATTCCGGCACTACTAACCAAAGTTGCATCACAATCGGTCGAGCCATTTTTGAGCATTTGCGAGAATAAGGCACGGCAAATTATATCACGTTTTAAAATGAATAATTTGACCTTATTATTACTCGATATTTTTGGCCTAAATGAAGAAGTAACATGGTTAAAATATTGCCAATGAATTAAATTTCAACCTGTAGATGCAAAACAAATCGGAATATGAAAAATGATAATGATAAATGATATTCTGTAAGTAGGTTTGTACAAACACTTTTACATGTCAATCATATTTTTTTAAAACTAGATGAGGTCGGCGTTTCCTATCTGACTACTCTGAGAAGAAAGGCCGAAACAAACTCAGAGGTCACAGTCTCTTTTAAAGTCCAGACATAATCTTGGTCAGATCATGTGAAGACCATGTAGATTGGTGTCTGAAATGGTCTTTTGAGTAAGGAACCACACAGATTGAGCGGACCTGTCCAGTCAGTGCACGCATTTGTCAAAAAATCGTGCAGCTTAACTCAGAACTTGAGGAGCTATCTCCTTAACAATATTATAAACACCTACAGAATATGTAGTAATATTAAAACACAGAAGCTCCGTCATTGTAGAGTTTTCAATGCATTTAAATTGACTTATTAATTCGAGCTGCCTTGTTTATCCAACTTTTGTACTTATTTCTGTTATTAGGAGTCCCTCTGTTATAAAAAATGTCTGCTGTTGTATAAATCTTTTCACTTTTCTTTTGAGAACAATGATAATCTCATTTGGAACTTCGTAAAGAATAAGAAGTTTTTATGATAAAAAGAAATATAATTTAGTCAAGGCGAAGCTGGCGGGACGAGTTTGGCTCCTATTGAAGGGACGGTCGGCAAGGGGAAATGCACGAAATCCGTAGTTTCGCTTTCCACCGAAGTTACGGGCATTTTCCACTTACACTGAGCGCGTAGGTAAGTATTTGCTGCTACCCCCTCATTTTTTATAAATGAAATTAACACAACAATTTCATCAGATACTGGTTAAATTTATTAAATGCCAAATGTTGTAATAATATAGTAACCATCACTATTATAGGATTCGGACTTCGTAGTCCAGCACGGTAGTTGCGTAACGCACTATCAGTAGCAATGGGTTTCATGTGACAGTTCAATAACATTCATTGCGTTATTTACGTTGTTGAGCAGACACTTGTCGAACATATGGAGCAATGAATTAGCCATATGCTTCAAAATGATTCAAATTGAGGGTAATAGTGTGTTACGCAATTAGGTGGCAGGCTAGTTAAGTTAGGAGATTTAGGTCGGTTCCTCTTTATAGGGAAAAACTGGACCCCGACTCCGTGCAGCTCTGCAGAGCTCGTCTCCAGACTGGACACTCTCCCACCGATTGTAATGAATACCCAAGAAATTTCTTAAGAAATAAGCAGTAACTTTGTACTCAAATTATAATTATGTCATATCCCTGTGTATTTTACTGTGTGTACAATCATCATCTGCTTAACCTTTTCCCAACTATGTTGGGGTCGGCTTCCAGTCTGATGGATGCAGCTGAATACCAGTATTGCGAGCGACTGCCTATCTGACCTCCACAACCCAGTTACTGGGTAATACGATGCCCCGTGGTAGGACTGGTTGTCAGGCTTTCGGGCTACTGACGACCCGTAAAGTCTGTCAGGCCGCTGCCTCGAATTTTGCGGGCAGCGGGGCGGCGGCGGCGGCGGCGCGGGAGCGGCGCGGGCAACGCAGACCCGTTCTCGGAACCAGCGGGCAGATCGCGCGGCACTATAGCGGCGTAGTGTTGTGTTCGTGGTTGTGTCGTCGAGATATTTGTTTTTATTCGCGAACGAAATGTCTGACCAACGGCGAAAACACCTTTTCGATTCCAATTTATTCCTAACGCTCGATTTATAGTGGGCAAAAGAAGAAGTGAATACCTACTATAGGGCAAGGAAAATAAAAGGCGAGTTTTCGTTATTAATTTCTTCCCATAGCTGGTTTACTACCCTTCTATTTTTATGGTTCACATGTTTGCTGTTCCATATCGGTGTCCTCTCATAAATTGCTAAAATAATTTGCTCTTACACGTCCGAGGACATTTCGATACATCACAAAAACAAATAGCACAACACTGCAAAGCAGACGCGCGGGCGGTCACCGCTTGACTGGAGTGCACCGCTCGTTGTACGCTCCACCGCCGCTCCCGCGCCGCTGTTTTCGAGAACCGGTCCATTTGAGGCCTCTGCCTCGAATCTTGCGGGCAGCGGGGCGGCGGCGGCGGCGGCGCGGGAGCGGCAGGATCTTATGCGTACATTTAAATGGACCGGTTCTCGAAAACAGCGGCGCGAAAATATTTTGCCTTGTTCTGACTTTTTTTTTTTTTTTTTATTATTTATTCCTTTATTTCAGGCAACTAAGGCCCATAGAAAAAACAATACATACTACTACAAACATACTTATAAACTAATACATACAAAAGTATCACAAATACAATACTATAATAATATAACTTTAAAATACTATAAATACATATAACATAACAAACCAATGAGCATTTCTCAAAATAATTGTACCATTGCTTAGAAAATTTACTAAAATGAAAATATTGAAATATATACCTGATTTCTTTATTTTAATCTATGGGTTTTGAGATATAAAACGTAAATAAATCTATTAAAACAAACCAAAGGTGGAGAAAAATTCTTATTTTGTTACCTTCACTAGTTTAGGTAAATTTAATGTTGAAACCTATTACTAGAAGCATTATTTGATTAAATGGGATAATAAAACAAAATTTAACTTGCTTTTAAAAAATCAGTCTATAATTAACAGAAAAGTCTTGAAATATAGGCGGTAATGTTTCCTTTACGTTACTATTCGGCCACAACTCTTGATTAACTTTACATTATTGAGTCTTTTTTACTTTGAATTAAAATGTTGTATACATACATAATGCAGAAACGAACTATATATTTTAGTTTTTATTACAAGAATATAATTAGTATCTTATATGTATTAATAAAGAAAAGAAATATGCGCCCGCTTTTATGGGACAGTAACAAAAATAGAATTCTGGTAACAAAATAGGATTTCTTAAGCCTAGACTTCACAGTAGTGCAAATAATTATTTTTGACTTAATTATATTGATAAAAAATCACTGTCAGGAGACATTCTTTAAGATTCTTAATATTAAATCTAATACCTAATTCGAAACATAATACTCATATGCAATATATCAAGGTCTAAACATTTACTAGAAAAAATTTCCAAAAATAAACGTGAATATTCTTCAGAATCAATCTCTACACACTAACATCTTATTAATAATTTCTATTCGTTTTCCTATCTCTTTCATTCCTTAATACACAATGCTTTATCTAGTTAATCTAAAAAAAAACACTCATCGTTTAACCCTTAACCAGGCCTAGCCATTTTTTTTCTTTTGAATAATGATTTTGGTAGATTACAGGGTTATAACAAATATAATTTCTTGTTTTTTTTATTTTTCTGTTTTTGAAAAAAAAAAATTTCTGTGATGTCTATATGACCTGCTGCCCATGCAGACATGTGGTCTGTATGTGGCTACTGTCCTACATGTTATCTACGCAGCTTTTAAGGGTTAGACTACTCACTGTAATGAATCTCAGAAATCGGCTCGTCACAAAAAAATAAAAATCCATGTGGTCGCTATGTGACCACTGCCTGGCTAAGGGTTAAGTACAATGTAGGTACCCTGAAGTACCTTAGCTTCAATAAGTAAAAATTATTGTCATTAAAATAACAATAATTATTGTTTATTTGGGACACAATTATAAAATGACACGTTATGGTGCGCTGTGGTAGCCCGCGAAATTCAAATTTTATTGCGTTTTTTGCAATTTATAGGTCAGTTTCAGCTTGTATCTTAATTAAAATTTAATTCGCGCCAACAATAAGTATGTATTTACATGATTTTAACCATAAGAATCATCAATACTTCTCTATAAGTTAGAATTCCTCTGTTGTTATAATTTTGGAAATCGGAGCATTTGAGAGGAATTCTAACTTATATGTAGAGAAGTATTGATGAATCTTATGGTTTAAATCATGTAAATACATGTTTCTGCATTTTTTTAAACGTTTGATCATCACTTGCAATTGGGATGCGTCTGGAATCAAATTAATTTCAGAATTTTCGTTTTCCATCATGGTATCAATGTTTTTCTTCACCTTCTGCTTTGTCTTCCTTTTTTTATCCAGCCACTTTTTTCTTTGTACCTTCTTTTCCGTCTCAGTCATATCCTTGATTTTTTTGTACACATACTTCGATTTTATTCTTTCGAGGTTCTTTTTCCTTTGTTCTTCCATATTTTCAGGATTTTCTTTTAATCTTTCGCGGTACCGCTTCATTTTTTCAGCCGGGGTAAGAGGCATATTTAATTCGGAGCTGTAAAATGTAACCGTACATGTTATCTTACATTATCCATGCAAAGCATTTTTTTAAAACGATTATTAATTTAGCCACATTGATACAGGTCAAACATTGTTATGAATATAATTTGAAGCATCAGCAAAAACAATTTGATATACAGTGTTTTTTTTTTAAATAGAAGCAGCCCACCACTTTATAAAATACTAGCGGCCCGTCCCGGCTTCGCACGGGTGCAATGTGCACTAATACGGTGTCAGTCTATACAGGGAAATGTAGCTTTCTAAAGATTGGTGAAAGAATCTTCGGTATCTACAGTAGCTTTAGAGTTTTTTACCAACCATTAAAAAACAAATCTTTCCTGTTTAAAATATTAGTAAAGAAGTATAAAATATAGATATGTAAAATGTATGGGATATTACTTTGAGAAAGATTTTTATCTTAATACCCAAGCTCCTACTATGAGATTCTATACAAAGAACTACGTAGCTCTTTAAAAGGAATGGGACTAATAAGTATGTAATGAGTACGGGCGAGTAGTAGTAGCCAGTATGAGTATTTAATGTCTGATGTTATTTTTTGTAGGTACCTCATTTCGATGCCTCCTAAGTATAATGAGTCAACTGACATTATAGTTATTTTATAGGAGAGCGATTTGAAGGCAAATCGTTTATATTTTAATGAAATCAAATTAATTCGAAATAAAGTAAATGTTTTTTTAATAAAAATTGTAAGCTCTTCCTTTGGTATAAAATGATTTTGCTGATTTTTGTTTTTAAATGACATTTTATGTACATGACTGGGTATACGCCGGCGGGACTCAATAGTGAAATGGTTTAACTACCAGTTATATTCATGTACGTTGTCCATCAAAATCCATCGTTTACATCAAAATCACATGAAATATGATTGTCATTTTATTAATATAATTTTACTTTTGTTTGTTTTCGGGGTTTTCTATCTCACTTAATAATAAAATGTTGAAATTATATCACTTGACTCATTATACTAGGAAAGTACTTAGCAATGTTAACATTTGAAACCTCAACGTATACTGGACCAATGTAATTTACCGAGGTTTTTTATTAGTATTTTTTTTTGTAATACCTTACGATATGTGGGATTAATAAAAGCTAGGAAGAAGAACAAGAATCATAAACCAAAAACAACTCATTTTGAAGAATCACAATGTATTTTTCGCCATAATTAAGTAGGAATTTCTTTTTAACATAATAGCTTTACTAAAAGCTACAACGTAAACAAATCACTATTAAAAACTAAAACAGGTACTTCTCCAGTACGTCAATAAAAGTAATAAGAACTAAAAATGGTAACTTACGTTAAACAATATTAATAAAAATAATAGAAATTAATAACACAACAGTCTAGGCATTTCTAATGCTCAAAAGATATAAGGTTTAACAAATTAGAGATCAGTCAGAATCGCTGTTGTTAGCTGCATTAGAGTTCGTTGAAATCAAATTATTAAAAAATAAATGATACTCCCACGGACTAGAAAAAATCTAGTCCGTGGATACTCCTTAGGAATTACCAGTGTCTTACACAGATCCATCAAGTCTTTGTGCTTATTTTGGTCAATAGGAATGGGTGACTGATAAGCTAAAGAAATATTACAATATCTATATCAATATTTAACTCTCTTCGATTTCGTGTAGCTTTAGGTTTCTTTACACAATATATCCACTTGTAAGCATCATCTTGGTAACTCGTTTTATAAAACAGCCTAAATGGATATTCCGCTTTAACTGGTACTTCCGTTACTTTATTCCAAGGCATTTTTTTTATCCATCGTTGGTAGTTGTCCAGTTGTTTATAAGTTTTAGCTTTGATTTAAAGTCTTTAATTAATTTATCCTGAATTCCTGAGACACTTCAGTAACTTTGTATGGCTTTTCATCGGATTTGGCAAATCTAAAAGCTGTATACCATTGATCAGGCGTATAAAGCATCTTATCTTTCGTCTGTCTTTCAATTAAAGCGTGCATACTGTCGCCTTCATTTTGAGTGTGACCCACTACTAGAAAGCGATGACTAATATCTATAACAAACTGCGAACTAGCTAACATATACATCATGTAAATTTAAAATTTTTCGCGCCCTGTTTGACTGCATTCTGTTACTAATAAGTATTAATTTAACATGTACAACTATATTATCAGACACACTAGCGACCCGCCCCGGCTTCGCACGGGTGCAATGCTGATCACTATCACTACATAGTATAAAACAAAGTCGCTTCCCGCTGTCTGTCTGTCTTTATGTATGCTTAGAACTTTAAAAATAAGCAACGGATTTTGATGCTGTTTTTTTTTAATAGATAGAGTGATTCAAGAGGAAGGTTTATATGCATATAATACATGCATAATATAGTAGAGAAACACTGATAATTTTAGAGCCATTATTTCTCTTAAAAAGTATAGGATAAAAAATGGTTATTGTGGGTTATCCCTAAGAGATAGACATATGCCATCGTGGACTTTTTTATAGACCTTTTTATGGTGTACAATACTGTAGTACATTATTTTGATCTATCGCGTAGGGTTAAGCCAGCGTTTGCAATGTAAGCGCAAAAAAATGTGTTTATTTACGACATCACATTAGAAACCTCTAAAATGTACAGTGTTTCTCTACTATATTATGCATGTATTATACATATAAACCTTCCTCTTGAATTACTCTATCTATTAAAAAAAACCGCATCAAAATCCGTTGCGTACTTTTAAAGATCTAAGCATACATAGGGACAGACAGCGGGAAGCGACTTTGTTTTATACTATGTAGTGATGATACATCCACGATATATTATATACGAATAATAGTAACTTTACGAAACAGAATTATTACCTAAAATTGCGTGCGCACTCGCCGCCATTCATCGTATACTGAGCCGTGCAATAAACTTGTATCAATGCGTCCCCCCTCACGCCCCGCGTACACTGGTACGATGTTATTTAGATCAGTTTACAATGTACGATTTTTACTGATGTTGAAATTGATTTTGTATACGTGAAATTATCTCGGTAATTATTGTTCTTTTTTATTTTTTTTTAACACAAACGTTAAGATCACGATTTATCATGTACGTTTATATAAAAATATAAAAATACCTAAATTTGTTAGTTGACTCAGTATACTTAGGAGGTATCGATTTATTGTATAAACACGACAGAAAATAAATGCACAAAGCTCCCATTCAATTTCGCATATTACCAAAAATGTATTCAGTATAATATTGTATTTAATTAAAATTTCGTCTTAATTATATTCAAAATCAGATAGTCAATACTCTGCCTAACAATTTCCTATTTTGTTACTTTCTTTTCCATTTTTACGTTACCACTCAAAAGTAACAAAAAAGGAGGTAACAAATCAAGTTCCATAAATGATTTTAAATTGTAAATGCATGCAACTAAAACTAGTACTCGTTTATGATTTGACTTACGAAATCAAGATTGAGAGCTTTAATGGTTCTAAATGAGAAATAATAATAATATTAGAGCTTACCTGTGTTTGTTGGGTAACAAAGCTTGGAATTTTTTTCGGACCAGTAAACTAACGGACAACCTTCAATGTTCGCGCATGGAACGTAAAAGAAATGTCTAAACGAAAATATGATGGATGCCGATCTTGCCAATGTTGCCACTATCCTAAAACATATTTACACCAAAATCACGCAAAAATTTTCAAAAATACGGTCACAAAAGAGGAATTTCAAAAAGGAACTTTTTACTGCGATATTATAACATTATAAAATCATTATTATTAAATATATTTGTTCTAATACAACAAAATATTAATTTATAAATGAATTATGGTCTTATAGTCCTAATAAATACATAAGTTATTTGTACAGACGCCAGCACATCAAGCTACTACAATCTGACAGATTTCTTTAATAGATTTTCAACTTTAACGCTAAAGGATAAGGTTCAAAGTTGATTGGGAAAATCTGACAGTTTCGGGTAGCTTGATGTGCTGGCGTCTGTACAATTTCCGCAAGTCCTCTCAAATTACAATTGATTGTTTGGGAAGGTACGAAATTGGGACACTTCACTTTTCATACAACTAGATTAGAACGATTTTTAAAATATTTTTATAGTTATTAATTCATTAATTTATTTATAATTTGTAAATGTTTTTTACTTAGTTTAATAAACTTACTAATTATATAATTTAATAGAAACTGGTAATGATCTATTTTATATATAGAAAAAAATATTTTAAAATATGGGACAGAGATTTAGATAGAAAGTACAATTTTTTTGAGAAATGCTCTAATAACTACTGCACACGAAGTGTCGGCGTCGTGTTTCGCTGACTGGTGTCATGTAGCCGGCCACGAAACCGGCGATACACAACACCCTTCGACCAGAACTGTTCTTTGAGGAACTTCTCGAGATGATGTGTCGGAACACGCACCACGAACGACTTGAAGTTCGTGTTGTGACGCGGCTCCAACTTCTCGACCCTCAAAGTCCAGTTGGTCTTCACACGTAGGTACTCCACGATCTCCTCAACCTTCGTGGAGTGGTGCAGCCTGGACACGTACAGCAGCGTCGTCGGGATTGCTGGACGCAGCAGCATGTTGGGTCCTGCCGGTGCGGTGCCGCACTGGTTCCGACAAGGAGGCTTCTTCTTCTTCTTCTTTTCCACCTTGATGAAACCATCCTCGTCGCTCGTGTCCTTGCCTGGACCCTGCCTTACCAAAACCTTCTGGGTTTTAGACCGGCTTCGTTTACCCCCTTTTGGTTTTTCCGCTTGTTTTACCTGCGAGTCTTGCGATTGCGACTCAGCAGGCTTATTAGCGGTGGCTATTGCTGCGTAGGCTCGTTTGAGGGCCGACGATTCTACACAAATCGTTGTCTCCACCTGTGTTGAGGCGGGGACGGCCACGGCACGCTTTGCAACGCATGCATTCTCGGCAACTGGTGACGCATCCGAGCTCGCCGACTCGAAACTGCAGATGGAGGCGTTTTGCGCGCCGCGACGCGTGTCCACGTTTGCGGCGGCGTCGGTAGGTGACCTACTTGGAGAAATTGCATTACGCAATAACACTACTTCTGCTCGTAGATCACTGATGGTGTTATTGGACACCTCCAACTGATGCTGCATCTCGGCCTGGCTTTGCTTCAGGAGTGTAATATCCTTCAGCAGCCTGGTGACATCTACGTGGTCGAACGTGACGGGAGGCAGCTTGTGCAGATCCTTCGCCACGAATTCAGGCACGTCGTCCGGGTCGGTCCCCTTCATCAGCGTCACGATGTCCTGGAGACTCTTCTGTGTACCGTCCCTCCGACGAGACGGCATCTGGCTGACTTTGCCGAGCGACGTGAATAATAGCAGCTTGGCACTGCTAATCTCCTCTTCCTTGTACGAAGACTTACAGATCTGCAAGATGCTGACCTCATCCATGTAGTCGATGGCATGCTTGATGAATGCCAACACTTCGTTAACTAAGAGCGCTTGGGAACTCATACCGGAAAACGGGCAGCGGCTAAAGCCGCGCCATTCGCGAATATAATATTCGTACTGTGCAGCGCATACGCGACCGTACTCGACCGCGCATTGCACAGAATGTGTAAAAGTGTTGTTGATAGTATTAGTGTAAATGCTACTTTATTTTAAAGTACTATAGCTTTGTAATATGTTTTATGTTAATAAAGAAAAAATCTAAACTAAAAAAACTAACTAACGGGCTTTTGCTACTCCTTGTCACCTACGTACTTAACCCTTAAATGCATCGTGATGGAAATTTCCATCAACCAATCCAATGCCATATTTTCGTTTCCACAGAGCACGGGGATTCCCCAATTGTTAGAGATATTCAACTCATTTTGTTCGTTCTGATTACATAAAGGCCATTAAAAAAAAAAAAGTATTTTTATGAATATATTTTTTTTTAATATTTTTTCCTTACTATAGAGCTAATGTTACGTCCAAATAAATTTAATTTGCTTAAAAAGTAAAAAACATGCAATTAAGAGTTAAGGTAAGCTTACTTTGGGGCCCGAAATAAGTAGAATGACAACACGGTTTCAACGGTTTGACAGCTGTCATTACACCCAATATGTTTTTGCCTGTCCGACAAAGTTAATTAATCTGGAGTAGGGTTCATTCCGATGTATCGAACTACTTACAGACGGGCCTTCGTTGACGGAATTAGAGAATGCCTACTCCAGGCACTGAAAGGAAGACATTTGCCCTGCAGAGGGTCTTTACGAGTTAGTTTGTTAAAACTAGTTAGGTACGCACGACGACATATCAATCAATACATTTCCAGCCGGTCAATTCTGTAAAAATCTAACTTTGGAAACATGCGTGGAGTGAGCCGTCAGTGTCATCCCACTGATGCTAGGGATTGACCAAGCAAACATTTACAACCATAATCAAGATTTGAATACTATTTTTTATGCTAATTCTTTTGATCATTTTATATAATTTCAAAGCTAATATTTTAGTTGGCAAACGATTACTATTTTGTGTGGTTTTAAAATAAAATAGTTAAACAGAAACTCAGTTAGAATCTCAGTGTGTTTTTTTTTTCTTCGCATCACGCACAAACATTAATTAAAATAAAACATTCACAGCTACTAGACTGATGAAAATACGCATCGACATTGTATGTTATTATTAATATTATTAAAATCTCGATTATGATTGTAAATGTATGCTTGGTCAATCCCTAGTATCAGGTGGGATGACACTGACAGATCACTTCCCGCTCTCTTCACCGAAGTTTTCACGGTGAGATGGTTACAGAATCGCACTGCAGTATAAACTGACCTCTCATTGTACGAAAAGAATACAATGTGAGTTCAGTTAAACCTGGAAATGACGCCGACTCTGTTGATCACAAACTAAACTAAATTTATGTTAATTGCATCTTTTTCTTTCTATTTCATTAAGAAAAGGACAGAAGATAAATTTTAGTTTAGCCCTGTCAAATTTATCAGCGCCTGACGTAAATTGACGTAATTTTAGTAGGCATGTTTTTAATCACGTCTAAACTTGTATGTATCAGGTGCTGATTAATTTGACAGGACTAAACTAAAATGTATCTTCTGTCCTTTTCCTAATGAAATAGAAAGAAAAAGATGCACTGAACTTAAATTTAGTATAGGAAAGAACAAAGGAATCGGCTCCAATGTATAGCTTGATATGTCACCGTGTGTGTTCTATGTTGTCCAAAACCAGCAAAATCCTGAAGATTTTTCAATTACTGTGATTAGGGGTTTCTGAACAACTTCAACCTTGATTAATGGCTTTTATGATGATGAGTCACCGCAATTTGACCGAAAACTATCGTGTACGATGTAGGTAAGACTATAAAACGAAGTGGTTGTGCATCACAATAAACTTGACATTCGTTTGTAAGGACGCCAGCACATCAAGCTAATACAATCTGTCAAATTTCTGTAATAGATTTTCAACTTTATCGCTAAAGCATAAGGTTCATTGCTGATTGGGAAAATTTGACAGTTCCGGGTAGCTTGATGTACTGGTGGCTGTACCTAAGTTTGAAATCGCCAACCCCTCTTTAGCAGGCGTGGTGATTAATGCTCATGCCTTCTCTGTATGAGACGAGGCCTGCTGTAGGAGTTGGGACAGTAATAGGCTAGTAACATTATGTGCCAATTTGAATCCCAAGAGATTTTTCAAGAGGGTCAAGTCAATTCACGCGGCTGATGAATGAAAAAACAGAATTCCCTTGTTTTAACACGTATCTTTTTATTTTGAAGTTCAGTCTTTCGTAAACTCTCGAAAGTTCTTCATAAAGACTAAGTACAGACGCCAGCACATCAAGCTACCCGAAACTGTCAGATTTTCCCAATAAACTTTGAACCTTATGCTTTAGCGATAACATTGAAAATCTATTAAAGAAATCTGACAGATTGTAGTAGCTTGATGTGCTGGCGTCTGTACTAGATTCACCCCTTCAAAATAACAAAGTAAAACAGAATTCACTTCCATGCATCCAGAAAGAAACACATGAAACTGAACCAAAGGCTTCAAATGCATCGTCTCGCAGTGCCACGGACGAACGGAACGTTTTTAAAATGGCGCCTTTGAGCATTTCCCGCGCTTTGTAACATCACAAAGGTACGCATACTGCCTGTAATTACTGAAACGTTCTTTGCCAGCATTTTCCAGGCTCGAAACAACGTATTTTAATTTTAGAAAATGAAATTCCGAATTTTCGTTTGAACCTGTTTTGAGAATTGAATATTTTAATTATTTTATTAATGAGTTAGGAAACGAATTCGTTATTTAATTTTATGCAATTATAAATTTTAATTGAATACTTGATGGATATAATAAGGGTGTTAATTGATTGCCTTTTGGATGGCAATTTTATGTTGATGATTGTAAGGTTTTATGCCCAGTTTTGGTGCAAAATGTATTATTTTCTCTATTGGAAAATTATTATTTTCACAAGATGGATTCAAACCGACTTCATGGACTTAAATGAGAAAGGACAATGCCGATTTTAGTATGGAAGGTGGCGTCTTTTTTGTTATATTTATTAGCTTTGTAGGCAATTTTTGACTCCTACGTGCAAGGCTAGGTTTAAGTACCACAAAATATATAGCTGCTAAATGTTTTTGGACGTTTGAATATTCGGTAAACCCCCACTAAAAAAATTTAAAAATAGTATATCGTATAAGGTATTTATAAGTAGTAAGTATACCTACTTATTATTACTACACTCTTTTTTTTTTGTAGTGTAATATTAAAAAGTAAGAAAAATGGAGTCATACTCCCTCCGACCTGACAATGTTGTGTAATTGCTGAGGATTGCGTTGCGTAACTTACAGTTGAATATTCAAATGTCCTTGACCTTGCACCTAGGAGTCAAAAACCGGCCATGTGCGAGTCGGATTCGCGCACGAAGGGTTCCGTACCATTATCTATGAAAACGGCAAAAAAAAATCGTGTCTGTTGTATGGGAGCCCCGAAATACATCATCTGTGAAAATTTCAACTGTATAACGATCACGGTTCATGAGATACAGCCTAGTGACAGACGGACGGACGGACAGCGAAGTCTTAGTGATAGGGTCCCGTTTTACCCTTTTGGTACGGAACCCTAAAAAATGCCTACAAAGCTAATAAATACATACAAACTTCTAACTCTTATATCTAATTTCGGACTGAGTTCAGATAGATATGCATGTCAAATAAGTTTCATTCGTTACACTATTCTGTAGTAGAAAAAACAAGATTTGGCTGATAGCCGCGAGAAAAAAAATAGACGCCAATCTCAGGCGTTGTCTTTTGCACGAGAATGCTTCCAGTGAGTACCTACTCTACACCTCTGCCCCTACGTCCTAAAGGCTCATTCCCACGACAAGATTCCGTTTTTTGCAGGTACGTTTTTTTGCAGGATCCCGTTTAGTAGTGTACGTATTTAAATATACAAGGTGTAACTTAAATAACGCACAACCTCTTAAGGGGTCATTGTACTCATCATTATGAACAACTTTTACTATGGGAACAAAGCGGAAATCGCGAAAAAAAAATCAGCTGTTCCCTACATTTTGACGAGTTATGCGAACATAAATGTAGGGAACAGCTGATTTTTTTTTAACGATTTCAGGTTTGGTCCCATAGTAAAAGTTGTTCATAGTGATGAGTACAATGACCCCTTAAGAGGTTATGCGTTATTTAAGTTACACCTTGTACATATTCACACAAGCATCCTGTTTGCAGTATCCGGAAAACACGTAAGTATATACGTGAGTTGATTCATCGTGCGAGTATGTCATATAGGTACATCACTACATAGTATAAAACAAAGTCGCTTCCCTGTCTGTCTGTCCCTATATATGCTTAGATCTTGAAAACTACGCTACGGATTTTGGTGCGGTTTTTTTTATAGATAAGAGTGATTCAAGAGAAAGGTTTATATGTATAATAAATGCATAATATAGTAGAGAAACACTGATAATTTTAGAGGTTTCTAATGTGATGTCGTAAATAAACACATTTTTTTGCGCTTACATTGTAAACGCTGGCTGAACTATTCGAGATAGATCAAAATAATGTACTACAGTATTGTACACCTTAAAAAGGTCTACAAAAAATCCGCAATGATATATGTCTATCTCTTAGGGATAACCCACAATAACGATTTTTTATCCTATACTTTTTACGAGAAATAATAGCTCTAAAATTATATTATCGGTGTTTCTCTATTATATTATGCATGTATTATACATATATATCTTCCTCTTGAATCACTCTTATCTATAAAAAAAACCGCACCAAAATCCGTAGCGTAGTTTTCAAGATCTAAGGATACATAGAGACAGACAGACAGCGGGAAGCGACTTTGTTTTATACTATGTAGTGATCAGCATTGCACCCGTGCGAAGCCGGGGCGGGTCGCTAGTAAATTTATAAACGAACACGGCGAGTCCCTTCCGGCATAGTACAAAGAGGGGAAGTAAGTTATCTTCATACAAACGCACCGCGTGCGGCTTGTATGTGTGCGCCAAAGTATCTATGCGCGCCGCACGCACACTTAAACAAAATCTCGACCCGTTTCTCACAGCGCCAGTCAGGGCTAACACCGCACGAGGTTCGCGCGTCGCGGCTTTTGTTTATGAATAAGTAAAAGATTTACATTTTTCACCGCCCTGCCCATGCTTTCCGAAATTATATTTCCAATAGTTATTTATAAGGATGCGGATATATTACACATTAAAGTTTATTAACAAGGCGTTTCGTAATAGTCGAAACCGAAGAAAGTATTTTTCTGTAGCTAATTTGTAATTTTGTAATAAATGTGTGATTCAATAGATATGTTTGTATTAATTAAAAATAAAAATAAATATGGTCCTTTATGAGTACAAATACTACATTGTGCCTATCAAAAAAAAATACAAAAAACTGACTAGTATATAATTATACTAAAAAGTTTTTTGTATTTTTTTTTTACGATTTTATATATGATATACGAGCTCTTAGTCTATAAATATATGTTAGCGGTTTGGGCGACAACCGAATCTGACGAAGAGCGGACAGTCGCGCCCCCACCGCCCCGCCGCGCTCCGGTTTATATTATCCCTTTTTTTTATAAATAATACTGCTCTGAATCTTGAATACATTTCTGTATTTGTTTTACATTTCTGTGTTGGTTTGCACTGAATTAAAATTTTCCTAAAAGTGACAACCCTAAGACAGTAGGCAATTATATCGCGGATTAGGCCGGAGATAGCCTACTTCCCCTCTTTATACTATGCTTCCGGCTAGGACGCGCCCTGCTACTCCAAAAGTCAGTTGAGCTCGAGGTGCGTCCGACAAAATAGTAGCCGAATTACGTCAAGTCTAAACTGCCTTTAGACTTAGAGCACAGAAACACCCCTGTTATGCCGTTGACAGTTCCTTTCACGAGGATTTATTAAGCTCTAGTATTGCTTGATACAAATTCCACGACTACAATTTCTGGAAAACTATCTTGTTAGGCCTAGCGCGCACGAGTGACTTTAGTCACCGTGACTATTTTGTCACTCTCGGCTGGGCTATGTATACATATGGAAATGCGCGCACGTTACGACGGCGACGTGACAATTGGGTGACATTTTTGTCTGCCGACCCGCAAACAAACCCGTGACAAAACTGTAACCACGCCGCTAGGTTTCGCTATGAGCGCAGTCTACTTTGTTGGAGTGACGTGACAGTGACAAAAATTATTTTGTCACGGTGCACATAGGGTTTTAAGTACGGGCGGCATTGGCCAAAACGTATACACATCACCTTTGTCTATCCTTATCTAACTACATGTATTGTAAAAAACAATGAATCATGCTACCCGAGACCGGGCGAGAACCGGTTGTCAGTCCACCTATCTCGCCGCCAGCGCAGTTCATTGTTCACCTTTGATTATAATGCTCGTACGTCTTTTGTTTTTGTAAAAGTGTAAGAGATATTTCTTGATATTTGTTGGCGGTACCAAAGCCTACTTTAAAGATTTTTAATATGGATACAATAGCTGGATGTAAGTACTTATTATAATGTCAATAATATCTGCCAAGCAAGCTATGCTGATTGAAATAAGACTCACAGAATAACCATAATGTTCATAGACCGATTTTCCATACTTTCCTACTTTCGTTTGACATCTTAACAACTTTCTATTCATTTCTATAATAAAAGCAATTTTTTTTTGGGTTCAATTGTGTTTTGTCTTTACGAATACATATGTAATTATTGCTAATTTTTGCTACTTAACTAATAAATTTCGTTTACTAATATACTTTTCTTTAGTAGGTTCTTCAACTGAAACGTCTATTGAGCCACAATGGAGGACACTTTTAAGGCACTGATAGTTTCATCTGATCCTTTCATAACCGCCATGCGGCCCTTACCAAAAACTAAAAAATCCGTTTTAAGTTTTTAAGTAAATCTGTTTTAAACTTATTAGAATATAAATTTTTTGCTAATAAAAGTAGTTTTATTAATAGATTACTAGTTTTATTGACTTTATTTGACTATTTATATCCCATAGAAATAATAAAACACAAAAAATAATTTTGGCCAAAAAACAGGGAATTAAACCCCACTGTGCGGTGACTAAAGTCACTCGTGCGCGCTAGACCTTAGCTTAATATTTCATGTCAATAAATATGGCTAATTATCGTTGGGAAAACGTACATGATAATGCACACATGCATAGTAATGTAGGTATATAATCGACGGCAAGATATTATATTCGACGGCACGGTTGGCGCAGTGGTTAAGCGATTGACTGCTGCGCTTCGTGTCGCGGGTTCGATTCCCGCACGGAACAAATATTTGTATGACCTACAAGTAGTTGTTCCGGATCTGGCTATTTATGTATGTGAGTTTTAAATGTTTGTAAACGCACCCACAATACAGGAGAAATTACTAGTGTGGGGCAACGTTTAAAAAAAAATGCGGAATCCCGTGTTGACGATTTTCATGGCATTATGAAGAAGAGAACAGCTTCAATAATGGGTAGGTTGCGTGGAAGCTCCAACAGCATCCTGAAAACTTTATTAGACAACGTGGACAGTCCCCTTACAAGGCACTGGGTACAAAGGCACGTGCCAACGTGTGTTGGGCCGCGTCATTTTTATTTGGCTTTAGTTTGTAAAAGTTTACTAACATGGTTTATAAAGCCATTGTTACTAATGGATTGTGAGTACCTACTTGTAGTCCGAAATAAAGAATAATCACTACATAGTATAAAACAAAGTCGCTTCCCGCTGTCTGTCCCTATGTATGCTTAAATCTTTAAAACTACGCAACGGATTTTGATGCGGTTTTTTTTAATAGATAGAGTAATTCAAGAGGAAGGTTTATATGTATAATACATGCATAATATAGTAGAGAAACACTGATCATTTTAGGGGTTTCTAATGTGATGTCGTAAATAAACACATTTTTTTGCGCTTACATTGCAAACGCTGGCTTAACCCTACGAGATAGATCAAAATAATGTAGTACAGTATTGTACACCTTAAAAAGGTCTACAAAAAAGTCCGCGATGGCATATATATCTCTTAGGGATAACCCACAATAACAATTTTTTATCCTATACTTTTTAAGAGAAATAATGGCTCTAAAATTATCAGTGTTTCTCTACTATATTATACATGTATTATATGCATATAAACCTTCCACTTGAATCACTCTATCTATTAAAAAAAAACCGCATCAAAATCCGTTGCTTATTTTTAAAGTTCTAAGCATACATAGAGACAGACAGACAGCGGGAAGCGACTTTGTTTTATACTATTTAGTGATAGTGATCAGCATTGCACCCGCGCGAAGCCGGGGCGGGTCGCTAGTATATTATACAATAATAAGATCCAACCAGGATAAATCATGGACAAACATCATAAGAAAAAAAAATTGCTGTTCCACACAAAAGTGTAATAATACAGGTCCAAACTGTTTAGAACAGTTTAACTTTTATTTTCGGTTATGGTCCCATCGTTGACGTAGTTCATAGTAGGACTTTATAAATTTAAAATGCTTAATAGTCGGTTCAAGGAGATACAACGCCATCTGTTATCAATATGTAGAGGCAACAAGAACGTGTCATCTATTTTAAATCAAATGAAACTCGAGCTCTGCTTTTCTAAAATTACGTTAGTACTAATGAAGTAAGATAGATGGCGCTAGGACCAAGTTTAATATCCTACACGTTAAAAATCGCAATCTAACAGGAAATCAAATGATTATGGAAAATGAGTAACAATAACTATTAATAGATACCACAATAGATTTATTATAACGTTATATTATTTACATAATGACTACAGCTAATTATTTTTATACAAATTGGGAAAAAAGACGAAATCACAGCATTGTACTGAACATTAGAAACACAACAAATAAAAAACTTAAGTATTTTGTTTGTAACAAAAACTTTCATTTCCAGTATATTTTAAATAACAACAAAAATAACAATAGTATCGCAATCATTTGTTTTAAAGATTATTTACAAAAAAATAAGAATAATATTTTTAATAAGTAGTGTAAAAAGTGCTTATATCTTTTAGCCAGCAAAGAGTTTATACATAGCCCAGTTTCATGAGAAAAAAAAAGGTAAATAGAGAGCTTCCATTCTTCATTGATTTTCCTGTTTATCTTCGCTAAATTGTGACGAAATCCATGTCAATGCCCATTTCAAATTCGTTAGCATATACTTCAAAGCTTTAGTCCAATGTTCTTCCGAATTAAATTGTATTTTTATGGAATAAGCATGCGGAGGTGATGCTGTATCTTCAATCTTTCCCTTATCAATTCGGTATGGCAGACAGAAGCCCGTATTACCCTTCTCAACTTGCTCCTTAAATTGTTGAAGACAGTCAAGAAAAGCTACCATTGCAGCATCAAATTTTGTGTCCCATAGGAAACGGAACCCACCTGAACCATAGAGCGGTAAGACTTTCTGGTCCTCCAATACTTCAATGTATGAATGATTTCCATATGGCACGAGACGATAACGTTGGAAATTGAAGCTGATTTTTCTTGCAAGTGAAGCTAGGAGGAGGACTGTTTGCCCCCAAGCTGCATTGATTTCGGACCAATCAACTGGCGCTGAAGGTAATCTACCAAGTCTGAAATTATTTATGATACCAAATTGGCCAGAATCAGATATATGAAATGTAGCCTTAAAAACATTAGTCTTCTTTAATTTCTCTAGCTGTGACTGAGTGTATGCGAGTTGACATTCGTAAAACTTCATTTGATCTTCAATTGTCATCAAATCTTTTCGATATCTTGTATACTCTCTCCAGTAAACATCTTGTTCTTTCTCTAACCTCTCTTTCTCTCTTTCCTGCACTTCAATCTCCTCTTTCATAGCCCGTTCTTCTTTTTGTAATGCAGATAACTCTTGTAATAACCTACTTTGTTCTTGTTTCCAATCTTCCAACTCTTTTTCAAGGCCTTCCAAGTTCAAATCTTCTTTGTCATCCTCTAGCTTTTTCAAATAGTCATTGTAGTCCTTCCATTCAGCCTCTGTCTGCCTTAACTGATTGTCCATAAGTTCAAATAATGTATCTGTGCATTCATCGCAAAGAGGATGATCAACATTGGAATTATTTGATAATAAATCGAACAGAGTAGCTTTGACGTGCAACTGGTGGCCTAAAGAGGTTGTTTCCCAGCCGTCAGAGATAACCATAAAGCCATTTGCGCCGTTACCTGACTCTGACATACGAAACGGAGGAACGTAGTGTTCCAAACTTGTGGACTGCATATCCAAGTCGACCTCATTATTGCGACGTATCTGGAGGGTTAGATCAGCGATAGTATGCTCACCCAGGTTGTGTAGAGACTCGTCGAGCTTCAGAGGCTGTAAACATCTCTGACACGAGAAGTTTACGAAAGATTTCGTTTCGCTCATTGTAACTCCCCTTCTCTGTTACGTCATTGACGAAATATAGACCTAAATTACTTTGATTGTGGCACTAAAACGTGTGAACAATCGTATTTAATCACTTTAGAATGGTTTTATTGCTTGTTTTACTTAAATTTGAACAAATTAAAATGAAAACAAAGAACTTCGATCTGTACTCCTGATTTATTTTGCAATTATGAATTTGACGTTTATAGGGCTGTCCGCAAGCAGGTGAAGTTGTGACTCGGAAAATCGACTATTGTCAAATTACACGCCGATTGCAATTAAGTTTCACAATCATTTATTAATATGATTAGAGCAGAAGTACTAAAAAACAAAGAACATCTTGTATTTTCAGAGTTATTTTACCTCTGACAGCAGCAACCCAACAGCAACCTTATTGTAACAAAAATAAAGATCACTGTAATTTTGACGTAGGTACTTGTCAGTAGCAAAAACTTAAAAGCAACCTTATTTACTATAACAAATATAAGGATCACTGTGATTTTAACATTGGTGAAATAAAAGAGTTAAAATAACTGTGAAAGGGCTGTACTCTAGACCAAGTGTATCGTGATTACGCGCCAGAGTTTTTTTCATTGGTATTCCTTGGTTAGCTGATGTCACACCATGCCCTTAAAAAAGGATACTCCTAGATTCTTGAAATATGCGCAAAAAAGATGGGGTCAACACTAGTTATCGCAGCCGTCATAGTCGCCATGCCATGCCAGTGTCACCGAAACAGACTTTCCAGCTTATAAGAAATTCCAAAACCTTACGTATTTGGTTCTTAGCGAGTCTTGCCATATGGGAAGTGGCTCCATTTACCGTGCCTCACGTCTGTGAACTGTACGCAGCGTGTTGTCGAAGCCAGCGCGTAAAATAGCTGGTTGGCCGAAATGCATCAATACGTTTAATGTATTTCCATAATACCGAACCGAAAATTCTAGTAACCAACCGAAAATACCCTAAAGCTCTGTGCAGTGCATTGAAATGAATGAATCAGTGATGATGGTGACCCAAAGTAGCCTGTATGCTTGCTTTGAACTTTGTACCCAATAAAGTAACTCAGTTGTAGCTTTGTCCTTGTGATAATGAAAATTTTGGTAGGGACAATGTTCTGTTTTGTATAATTAAATTACCTATCTTTTCTAAAACTTTTTGATTGCAGCGTTTGGACGGGGATTGCTGGACTACTTACTGTGCTCAGTATTATGAATGGCTGGCCTCCTGGGACACACGCTCAGAAAAATCATTTTGTTAATAACTCTTCAATTTTAAAATTCTGCCGTGTAACACCGTGCGTTAGTCGATCTTCTACTTACATTAAGTAATTATTGTTTTATATTTTAATTTACTATTGAAAATTAAAACAGAAAATTGAAAATTTTGATCGTTTTTTTGCCTTTTTATCCATTACTGATATCTGCTAAAATAATAAAAATTAACAATTACGGACGGGCAAATACATCGGGAGTAGAGACAACTTTCAAATCGTGTTGTCATTCTTTCTTTGTTCTTGCCCCAAACTAATCCTATGTTCGTAATATGGAGTAGGAAATGCGCGTAACTTCGGGCAAAATTACGGACTTCATGCTTAGCGAGTACTCCCCATAGACAGATAATACACTATAATGTACAGACGCCAGCACATCAAGCTACCCGAAACTGTCAAATTTTCCAAATCAATCTTGAACCGAATTTCTTTCAAGTTGAAAATCTATCAAAGAAAAACAGATTGTAGTAGCTTGATGTGCTGGCGTCTGTACTATACCTAGATGGGCCAGTGACATTTTTGGTTAGTGAAAAGTGAGTAAGTAGGTACCCAAGCAGAGAAATTTATTTTATACTAAATAAATATAAAAATAAAATAAATATAAAAATAGATACAGCACCTTAATTACGTAACACTTTTTCAGTCTCAATCTGAATCATTTTGAAGGACATTGCTAATTCATTGCTTCATATGTTCGAAATTTTTTTCTGCTCAACAAAGTAAATAACGCAATGAATTTTGTGTTGAACTGTCAAAATGAAAGCCGTTGGTACCTACCAATTGTGTAACACACTAACATTACCTAATGTTAGTGTGTTACACAATTACCCCACTGATGTAGAAGGGCTCGTGGTTAAGTAATAACTGCCGCACGGGTCGATCGATCAGGTTAAGCTACGCTCGCCGCGTTGGTCCGCGGATGGGTGCCCGTCTTTAAATACCAAGACTCCTCCATGCCTTGGAAAGAGTCATTCGTGGATCTTTGACAGTCGTTACGGGTCGTCTGAAGCCCGAAAGTCTGACAACCAGTCTTACCGTATTACCCAGTAATTGGGTTGTAGAGGTGAGTTATACAGTCGCTCCATGTAAAATGCTGGTATTCAGCTGCATCCGGTAAGACTAGAACGCGAAAAAGGCTAGGCAGATTATGATTTAATTGAAACCGTACAATACAATTACATTAATTGAAATAGAAACCATTAATATTACGTTGACAATTATTATGTTGTGCAAATTTTGATTTAAAACTAACACGGGACAGTATTTAACCCTTATTCAAATAAAGGTATATTTACCACATCGTGTTTTTTTTAATAATGCACTCTAACTTTTAATACGGTAACACTAAAGGTATAAATATCACATATTTATAATCTATAATAATTTGTTTATCTATTTTATTTCATTTGACAACCTGTCAACGTCATTTGTCACTGTAAGGTAATGTCAAAGTTGACTCAACGGTTCTGTTGTGAAAAAAGTCGAGTTTTTGGCGGGTGTTTTCAGAAATTTTAAAAGTTTGTTCAAGAAAAAATCTGGTAAGTACTTTTTCGACGCAAATTCCAAAACTATAACATATTTTGACTAATATCACGTGTTAGCAGCATTTGCAATTGACGTATTCATATAATTTAGATGTTTCAAATATGTGGTAAATATCTTACCCTTGTCCGATCCCACTTTGAAAAATATCAGATTATCTATATAAAAATCGGTTGTCTTTTTGTATATTTTTTTTGGACTGCAAAAAGCTAAATAAATATTTTGAGAAGTTCATATAAAGTTCTTACGTAACGTGTCAATTAATACTTTGTTTATTTCAGATATTCAATATGTCAAAGAAAATAAATTTAAATGAAAAAATATATAAAAAGTAATATGCAATAATATTAAAAAAATATTAAAAAAATAAAATGTTTCATTTCCAAAATATAAAATAAATATTATAAGCAGAACCAAGAGGAAGTCACTAGTCAAGAAACGAAAATTAAACCGTAACGGACAATGGTAACAATTTTACCACCAACATCAAAAATTTTGTAGTCATGAACGGATAATGGTAAATTATTTACCACCAGAAAAACTACCCCATCCCTTATTCTTTTTTAAATTTTGTTTTAAAATATGAAATGAGTGACCCTCAATTACCTAAAATACAATGCAACCTTAAAAAAAAAATGCATACCGGCTCGCGTTTGTTTAAGGGTTAAGGGAGTCCCCTTAAATACTTTCTCTCACAGAACACCAGCCGTGCGATTCTGTAACCATCTATCCGTGAAAGCTTGGGTGAAGTGAACGTGGAGTGAGCTGTCATTCGCTAGGGATTAACACTATTAAGTGCTCACTTCACTTATGATTTCACTGTGAGATTTTTACAGAATCGACCGGCAGATATAATATACATACGCATAATTTTACTCTATTCATCCGCAAACACATCACATTCAGGGTTGGCAGTCAGGCATTTAGCATTTCAGACTGGGGATTTGGCTCTGGCTACAGTTTTGGATGACGGTTGCACTAACAGATTGTGCCACCAGCGGCGGCTCGGTATCCGATATATTTGTTGGGCACAAATAATCGGCAGAAACGGCCATGGAGGGCCGTAATTCTCTATATGACACAATAAACGAAACCCCGCGAATTCACGTGGTAAGGAATCGGCAAATTACGGCCCTGGGTAGTCAATACGTCCCAGTAAGGACGACGTACCTAAGACGTAGGTATTGCCGTGAGCTGATCAAGTCCTCTTCTCGCCTCCAAGAGATGGCGTTGCATGTCCCAATATCTCTTTCGCTCACTAGATGGCGCTTTTAGTTTTGGTAGACCCCCTGATCGCTTCGTCTCACACGAAATACGAATCTCAACAATACTTTGCCCCGTCACGCCCGTCCCACTTCACACACACTAATTTGACGTCAACGAAGTCCTGGGATAAAAGCTACTGTCTTTTACACTTGCTAGCGGCCCGCCGCAGCTTCGCACGGGTGCAATGTTTTTTCGCATTTCCAAAATTTTCTTTCATACTAACCTTGTCCTGGCAATACCAAACAGAAAAAATAAATATATCCAATTTGGTGCAGTCATTCGGAAGTTATGCGCGTACAGACATTTTGCCGACTTTGTTTTATACTATGTAATGTAAGGACATGAAGGTATAGATACCTTCATGTGTAAGGATGCTGTGACATTTTCGCGATAAGGCGAACAACAACTTCGCGCGCTTTCTCTCGCACACCGCTGGACGTCTCGCTGTAAACAGAGAGGTTCGCTTTATCGCGACTATACCAGCATTGCTGCTATTGATTTGCTATATAGAGGTCCATTGTATACCTATTCATTGATAAAATTAATAATTTGGCACACTGTACCTATGAATTTTAGTCAAAACAAATAAAACGGTATTTAATTCTTATAGAACTTTAATTCGATTCCGGACTAGAATACAATGGTTTGAAACTTAAACAGCCAGCACCTTAAAATTACGAACATTCTAAACAATTCACTATTTTGAGCACAAATCACAAAAAATAACGTGGCGGCGAAATAAGAGTTATGTACTTAATTTAATAAACGAAATCTTTAACTACAGAACCTGGCCATACAGTGCGATTCTGTAACCATCTCACCTTGAAAACTTGGGTGAAGGGAGCGTGGAGTGAGTTGTCAGTGTCATCCCACCAGCCGGTCGATTCTGGAAAAATCTCACCGTAATAACTAAGGTGAAGTGAGCTTAGAGCGAGCTGTGAGTCATGCGGATGCTAGGGATTGACACTATTGACGACTCACTCCACGCTCACTTCACCCAAGTTTTCACGGTGAGATGGTTACAGAATCGCACTGCTGATACTACAGATTGACCAAGCATACATTTACAATCACAATCGAGATTAAATAATATGTTTTATGCTAATTCTATTGATCATTTTATATAATTTCAAAGCTAGTGTTTTCGTTGTCAAAACATTACTATTTTGTGGGGTTTTATTAATCTAGGAAAAAAAACCAAACACAACATACACACACACACCAAGCCAGCACATCAAGCTACTACAATCTGTCAAATTTCTTCAATAGATTTCCATCTTTATGGCTAAACCATAAGGTTCAAAGTTGATTGGGAAAATTTGACAGTTTCGGGCAGCTTGATGTGCTGGCGTCTGTACGTTTCTTGAGCGAGAAAATCGTTGATATATAATCGCTTCCTAATTCCTCGTTAGTGGTCAAGAAAGCTCGATGCGTCAAGAATCCGAGCACCTACTGAGTGTCTTTTTACTTGCAATATTTTTATATTATAAAGTTGTTAACATTTAAACTTATTAGGTACTAAATCAATTAAACTAAAATTACAGTGCATGGCAATTAGGAACTATTGGGTTTTTAAGTTATGTAGGATAGGTACACAATAGGAAATGAGTTATAAGGAACTCGAGTTCGCGTAAAATAAGTAAAATTATATAAATAGGAGCCCGTGGCTAAATAATAACAGCCGCACAGTCCAATCGATCAGGTTAAGCTACGCTTGCCGTGGTTGGTCTGTGGATGGGTGACCATCTTTACATGACGAGACCCCTCCGTGCCTCGGGAAGCACGTTAAGCCGTTGGTCCCGACTGTCATTTGTGAATCTTTGACAGCCGTTACGGGTCATAAGTCCGAAAGTCTGACAACCAGTCTTAACAAGGGCTATCGTATTACGCAGTAACTGTGTTGGGGAGGTCAGATAGGCAGTCGCTTCATGTAAAATACTGGTTTTCAGCTGCATGCGGTTAGATTGGAAGCCGACCCCAACATCGTTGGGATGATGGATATAAATGGGACGGGTAAGAGATAGTTCCACGGACACAATTTAGTTTTAAAAGTTGTCTCAGCCCTAATAATAGATACCTAAGCCCACGTTCGCAAGTACATAAAAATATCGCGGCGAATTTTACACACGCGCGAATTTTATACCGCGACGATTTTTTTTTTTTTTTGCGCACTGGATTCTCAACGCACTGCTGCTTGTCGCTGAGGGTTGAAAACCCAAAAATTTGTTTTTTTATCGCGCTACGATGCGCTCTGTTGGATTCTCAATTATGCTCGGTTCAACACCAACAGATCCAATCCCGCCGCGATATTTTTACGTCCATAAAATCGTGGTCTATGAGTTAAAGTTAGTCAACATTTTAAAATCAATGTATATTTTTTTTTTTACAAAAAATAAATTCTAGAATATTTTTCACAAAACCAAAGTTGTTGGCTTAAATATTATAATATCAGTGGGCTGAAATCTAAACTAATCAACATGTTTCAGAATGAAAAGCCCTCAAAATAATTATTTTGTTTTGTTTGTATGTGAATACATGGAGTAAGGCGCCGTCCTATCTCGCGCGATGATGCGTGTGTCCGACAAAAATGATCGTGCGATCGTGCGTTCAAACACACTGATATCTACTGAATGTCTTATTGAAGGTCGCGTGACCAGCAGAGTAATTGCGCAACACACTATCAGTAGCAATGGGTTTCATTTTGACAGTTCAACAACATTCATTGCGTTATTAACGTTATTGATCAAACATATTTTTCGAACATATGGAGCAATGGATTAGCAATATGCTTCAAAATGATTCATATTTAGAGTAATAGTGTGTTACACAATTAGGGTGCTTATTCCTATTCCTATTGAAGGTTTCATCGCAGGATGACATCACATCACATCATCGCGCGAACGATGACCACAGGACGCATCAATGCGCAAAGTTTTACCAAGAATTGATTCTAGAACAGCCGGTCGATTCTGTAAAAATCTTTTCGTGAAATCATAAGTGAAGTGAGCACTTAATAGTGTTAATCCCTAGCGAATGACAGACGACAAACAGCGAATCACTCCACGCTCACTTCACCCAAGCTTTCACGGTGAGATGGTTACAGAATCGCACGGCTGGCATGGGGAAACTTATTCCTTCGCGTGCCAATATTTACTAACAAAATATATGGTGGCTCAAGTTGTTGCATTTTTGGCTACATTATTTAATGAATTAAATATATTAATTGTATTCTATGAATCACAAATTTATTGTACAATATCGCGGGCCGGAGATGACCCGCGGGCCGTAGTTTCCCCATCCGTGTTCTAGATCCACCAGCGTAGAAATAGTTAAAAAAGAAGCAGCCGTTTCATAAAATAGTGTTATACCTCAATCAATCAATCAACTCAGCCTATCGCAGTCCACTGCTGGACATAGGCCTCTCCCAGACTGCGCCACAACACCCTGTCCTCCGCCTTCCGCATCCAATCTACCCCAGCCACCTTCTTTAGGTCGTCCGTCCATCTAGCTGGGGGGCGTCCCACACTACGTTATACCTACACGGTCAATATTTATGGAACAGTTGACTTTTTTTTTAAATAACTGAAGAAAAATTTCAACCGGTTGGTCTAAAATCATATTCTGTATTCATAGTAACAATTTGCGCTTCAATGTTCCTTTACACCCTGTATAGTTTACTGGATGGGCCCGCGTTTGACTCCATAAAACATCTTATGTTGAGAGAGACTTGAGATGACAATGATGCCGTCAACACATGGTGCACATCTAGAAGTCAACTTTTCACTCGAGGTTTAAATTAAATTAGCTAGCAAAACTCTGCATACGTTATAGTAAATCTGAACACGTTAAAATAAAAATAAAATAGGATCGTTGTTTACACTGCTGCTTTTTGAAATCTATTTTTTTAAACTGATACTTCAAGTGACTAACTGCGGTCGTTGACCCCAAAAAACAAAATAAAATTTATTTATTTGTTAAAATAAAAATAAAAAATAATCGTTGTTTACACTGCTACTTTTTGAAAATCTATTGTTTTAAACTGATATTTCAAGTGACTATACTAACTGCGGTCGTTGACCCCAAAAAAAAATTTTTTTTTTTGTTTTATCATGTTTAGATATCGATTCCCGATAATTTTGACCGTTTATATTCCTAGTTTAAAAACATCAGCCGATTGAGTGTTTGCATAATTACTTCCTAGTGCAAATTCGTCTAACAATAAATCTTTAAGTTTAAAATGACTATTTACAATCATTAGATGGGTGCTTCAAAACAATAACGTAAATCTAGATACTTAATGTAAATAACACTTTCGACAGTCTATTTTCTGTCAACAATTAATATTGTTTTTGTCACTGGTATTATTAAAACTATTTTATTTATATGGCAACATTCACGGTGCTCCTCCGTGTAAATAGTGCGTTGGGTCTTGAAGTTGGTGGTAGTAGGCATTTGGGAGTAATGCCTGTGCCAAGCCGCCTTGTGGTCCCGCGTATTGAGCTGGCACTAACATTTCACTGAAACAAAAAAGAAACCCCTATTAGAAATAAGGGTGAACAAACATGCAACTTTTTTTTTACTTTGAATACAAGCGTGAAAAAAAACAACTGTTTTTACAGAGTGACTCCTTGATGTGGCAAAATCTGAGAGTACTTTTTAATAGACTGAAACATTACCTCAACACTGGTTTTTATAATAATTAGCCAGACCAAAATGATAGCCAGACAGTATGCTAAATAATGCTTTGTTGACAAAAAAGGTCGAGAGCAGCTGTCATTTTAGTCTAGAAAATTCAAAATCAGAATCAGCTGTTCCCTACATTTTGACGAGTTATGCGAACATAAATGTAGGGAACAGCTGTTTTTTTTTTTTTCACAATTTCAGGTTTGGTCCCATAGTAAAAGTTGTTCATACTGATGAGTACAATGATCCCTTATGAGGATGTGCGTTATTACAGCTTGTATACCTACCTACGCTTTTGCCCATAAACATAATATATCTAAATGTCAAATCCGTAGCGTCATTAAAATGGCCATCCACGGATCACATAGTCCACATGTGCGTATTTTTTTTTAAACTCTGACCTTTGTTCTGTGCCCATTGATTAATGACCCATAATGAGGGTTTATGACAATGCATAGTCCCTTACGGAAGAAAAAGTCTTTAAATGTTAAAAAAAATTGTCAAAGCTGCGTCGTGCCGGTCAATATTCGAACATGTGGTGGCTTGGCTACTGTAACGATTTGAACATGACAGTGACACGCTCGAAACTGAATTTGAAAATGGAAGAGGTCAAGAGGAAGTGCAAAATCAAAGTAATACTCTATGCTCTGCTGGTCGATTCTGTTAGAATCTCACCGTGAGAAGTTAGTTGAAGTGAGCTGTACACTAATGACTGCCAGTGGATTCTGTAAAAATTTCACCGTGAAAACTTGCGTGGAGTGAGCCGTTAGTGTCATCCCACTGATACTATTGATTAATGCGATTTAGGGATAATTTAGGGATACCCTGAAAATTAGTTATCGAGAGAATACTGATTTGAAACGGAATTTTGACCATTTTTCTCTGACATCTGTATGTGAGTCATGGCTTAAAAAATCGAAAAACTTAGAATCAAGACAGTTCGTTCAACAGTTAGGCAAGAAAATACTGATAATCGTTTATTCCTTTAGGTTAGATTTTCTAAATAATGTCAATTCCTATTCGTACCTACCCGATTTGAAACCTTCGACCTTTTACGCTTTACAACTCCATAAACCTCCAGCCAGACTTACCTACACACTCAAACTTACTATAAACGTTAAGTAAATAAACTTTAACAATTTATTGTTTCGACTCAAAGCCCCATTGTTTGATGACGTGTGTAGACGTTTTTTCGTCTGAAGGTTACCATGGCACCAAGGTACAGTCACCATCATCAATTTGTACACACTTAGGGCTAATTTTACTGATATCTTTTATTCGTGGAATAGAATTGACGTCTGTCAGTTCTAATATGGAAAAACTGTCAAAAATTCAAAATTTATTATCAAGATAAAACTTATTTTAGGTATATACGTTTGGTGGAATGTGCTCTTAGTGGATTTCAACATCTATTTACTCTATAAACTTATAGCAGGGAAAAAGGCTTGGGAAATGATGCCTTACGGGATGACGTAATGTCGGATAATTTCAATCTGAAGAAAAAAATTAATACGCCACTTTGACGTATTTTCCATACATAAGCTGTCAAACCGCCATATTTATTCTTTCGATTAAAGTTATCTGACTATTTAAAATTCAGCCCTGTCATTATCTGCCTAGCCTTTTGCCAACTACATAATTATGTAGGTGTCGGCTTCCCGTCTAATAAGATGCACCTGATTACAAACATTATTTTACATGGAGCGAATATGCCATCTGATTTCTACTGTAGAGCACGAAATTCTGAAATCCAGTCTTACCAAAGGGTATTTGGTAAGACTGGATGTCAGACTTTCGGCCTTCTAACTACCCGTAACGACTCTCAAAAATCTGCAAATAACATCCAGGACCGACGGTTTAACGTGCTTTCCGAGGCACAAAAAATGTTGTTCTCCACTGCTGATTGAAATTAGTACCTATTCCATTTAAAGCATCTTCACACACTATACTTTTATGAATAGTAGGCATCAGATTCAAAGATCAAACCGATACATACTCTACTGACATGAAAACTGGAATAAACCAAACTCTTTAGTACTTATTTTGCCAAGTGCATACAATTTGTTGCTCCGGACTGTACCTACATCTTTTCCTTTGTCGTGTATAGTAAATAATGATTATGTATGGTATACTGATTGGCTGAAGTCGATAAGTGCCGGCATTTGTTTTTTGAGCTTTGAAACTTTATCTGTAAGTGTTAAAACAATGAAGAATCGAATGGACTAACATTCTTAGAATGGGATGATGAATTCTGGTTAAAGACATTTTAATTCTCATAAAGTTTACTTTCCACTTACATGAGAACAAATTTAAACATTAAGTATGAACACTAATCATTGTCATTCGATACTCTGACTTACAATTAACCTGACGAGTTTGATTATATACTACTAGCAGCGCACCGCGGTTTCACCCGCATAAGTTTCGATCCCGTGGGAATATCGGGATAAAAAATACTCTATGTATTAAACCAGGCTATAAACTATCTGTATGCCAAATTTCATCTAAATCCGTTGAGCCGTTTGAGCGTGAAGAAGTAACAAACATACAAACACACACACACACAAACTTTCGCCTTTATAATATTAGTGTGATTACATTAGTATTACACATTATTTAGGTCCGTCCAAATTGTTGTCTAGTAACGTTACTGTGTTCCAATCTAAAGGATACTGGCCTCGTGGCTAAGTTATGCTACGCTTGCCGCGGTCGGCCTGTGGATGGGTGCCTATCTTTACATAAAGAGACCCGTAAAGTGCGCGTGCCTCGGAAAGCACGTTAATACGTTAGTCCCGGCTGTCATTGGTAGATCTTTAACAGTCATTACGGGCAGTTAGAAGCCCGAAAGTCTGACAACTAGTCTTACTAAGGGGCAGTGGCGTAGCTTGTTCTAAAGGGGCCCTGTAACAAAATTTGTTAGGGTATTGTTTTTAGAATAGAACAGAATACTCTTTATTATGTACACCATATAAAAATTACAGACATAAATTATCATACTGACTTGTAAGGTGGGGGGGCTCGTGGCTAAGTAATAACAGCCGCACGGGTCAATTGAAGGTTAAGTTACGCTTGCCGCGGTTGGTCCGTGGATGGGTGACCATCTTAAGACACCGAGACTCGTCCGTGCCTCGTAAAGCACGCTAAGCCGATAGTTCCGGATGGCATTAGCGGATCTTCGACACTCGTTACGGGTAGTTAGAAGCCCAAGAGTCTGACAACCAGTCTTACCAAAGGATATGGTATTACCCTATTACTAGATTGTACACATGTCGTGTCGGGGGCCCTGTAGCTCGGGGGCCCCGTATCATTGATACGGCTGATACAGCAGTAGCTACGCCCCTGCTAAGGGGTATCGTGTTACCCAATAACTGAGTTGTGAAGATCTGGTCAGTCGCTACGTTGGGTGGTGAAAATGCAACCAAACGAGACATTCGTTACTAAATCGCGTTGTGTGAAAGAATATTATTATAAATAAATATTATTATATTATTATTATTATTCTAGGTTTTTCTAGCATCTTTAACCATAAGATGTGCCGTTGGCTTGTTTCCTAGGTAAGTACATAGAATCTTAATTTTTTCATCCTTTAAAGGGTTTAACACATTGAACGCCGTGGTGGTCACCGGTGACCACCACTGACCACCACTGAACTTTCCATATGGGCTGACGCTGATTCGCGATTTCGGCAAATTTTACACGTTATGCTTTATTGGCTCATACGGTTCAAAATAGTCAAAAACCCCACTCTAAATAATTAGTTCTTATTACTATTCAAAGAATTAACTAAAATAATTGCTGTCGCTCAACGGTGACCAACCATGGCGTTCAATGCGTTTTTATGGAAGTTCGTGATTGTCGGGGATTAGGCTTCGTATGGAATTAGAAAAACTTTAAAACTCACGGTCGGTTAGGTTGCTGTGGAGTGCGATCCCTCTGTCTTCTGTTCTTGAACCAGTTGGAGACTTGCGTGAGGGTCAGGCCTGTCTTCTGTGCGAGAGCTCGCTTCTCATCAGGAGTGGGGTACCTGTGACGTCATGATATCTTTTGTAAATTGCTTTGTCAAGAATGGAAAACCATACCTTCCTAGATCTATATATTTTCGAAGTCGAATCAAAACTGCCTTTGTACAGACGCCAGCACATCAAGCTACTACAATCTGTCAAATTTCTTTAATAGATTTTCAACTTTATCTCTAACGTATAAAGTTCAAAGTTGATTGGGAAAATTTGACAGTTTCGGGTAGCGTGATGTGCTGGCGTCTGTACATTTCTGTGTTTCTAGTATTAAAAAAAAAAATTAAAAAAAAAAACAAAGGAAATGAAAAGTTCAAAGTGGTAGGTACAATATTTTAAATAACTTTACTGACTTTATTGTGAGTGCTTTTAACATTTTCTTACTAAGAATTGATTTTCGCCAGAAATAGACCACTCTTTCACGCCGACGTACACACATCTGACGTTGGTAGGTGATTAAAGCGCCCTTTGTCCTGTGATTCGCAGTAGCCACAGAAAAAAAAATGCATAAACAATGACGCAGATTCCCTTGTTCACAAACTAAACTAGATTTAAGTTCAGTAGGTACATCTTTTTCTTTCTATTTCATTAAGAAAAGGACAGAAGATAAATATTAGTTTAGTCCTGTCAAATAAGTCAGCGCCTGACGTAAATTGACATATTTTTAGTACCCAGTTTTTTAATCACGTCTAAACTTGTCTATGGAGTCTCTTAATTTAACAGGACTAATATTTATCTTCTGTCCTTTTCTTTATGAAATAGAAAGAATAAGATGCACTGAACTTAAATTTAGTTTAAGGAAATTATTATTTTTACAAGGGAATCGGCGCCATTATAATTTTCTAGGCTTCTTACCTATTCCTATAGTAGCAGTCTTTCAAAGCGTTTCTGCTCTTCTCTTTGAAGCAGTACACCGTCTCCTCTCCGTCCCATATCGTCTTCGGTAGAGGATACTTCTTTCGTAACCTATATTTGTCTACTGCACCTAAAAGTAAAACTTTGTTTTACAAACTCGTTCTTTTATTACAAAACTAGCTTCTGCCTGCGAATTCGTACGCACGAAGTCATAATCGTAAGGCACCACATTATACTAAATTAGCTACAAAATCATGATGACAGTAACCGAATAGTATGCCTTATGGTTCATAGTTTAATTTATAGACCACATTTTCGAAACAGACTCTTAAAGCAGACCAAAAATTCACAAACTGGACCTAACATAGTTCCTTGCAGCATTCTTTAGTACATTTTTTTTTAGCTAGAATAAAATTATTTTCCAATATGAAAAAGCCTGCAATGTAGCATTTGCCTCCTCAGCACCCCATCAGCATCATCATCATTTAGCCGAAAGACGTCCACTGCTGGAAATAGACCTCCAAACGTAGTCAGTCGCCACATCGACAACTCGTGTGATTCTCGCATCCAGTGGATTCCCGCGACCTACTCCCGCACTCGAAAAGACTATCTGAATCGATTGCCTATTCTATTCTATGTTTTATAGTAAAGATTCTTACCTAAAGCTCTTCCCCGTACTTTCTCAGCCTCCTTATAATGAGCTTTAAACCATAGATTCTGTAGAGCAGTGTGGTGTCTCGGCGGGAACGAGTGTGCCTCCAGTATTGCGTATAGTTCCTGGTACACACCTCTATGGTACGCCACCAGTGCTCGTGCCCTAAGGAGATAAGGATAATAGTCAAGAAAAGGCTGTGTCAAATGTGGATGATACTTTGTATGAATGATTGGTTAGTTTTTGCAGCCTTAATAATCAAGCTCACCTGAAACCTTGGTAAACGAAACTCTTGATATTTTAGAAAGATAAAAAGCTAATATACTAAGATCCACAGTAAATTCAAACAATACACTGAATAATAAATAAGGCTTATCCGTGCTTTACCGAAATGCCGACGGCTGTTTTCGCGGCGATGCAACCAAACAAAAGCTTGACAAATATTTATAAGCTGATACGAAAACATCCGCGTAGGACTTACAATTTTAGTTTTCTTTCAGAATGCTTGCCCCAGGTACAGACGCCAGCACATCAAGCTACTACAATCTGTCAGATTTCTTTAATAGATTTTCAATTTTATCGCTAAAGCATAAGGTTCAAAGTTGATTGGGAAAATCTGACATTTTTGGGTAGCTTTATGTGCTGGCGTCTGTACATCCATAGATCTTGAATCATTTACCAGTAACGACCCGCCTCTGCTTCGCACGGATTTCAGACTTGATGAAACATCGAGATTTTTTTTTATTTGTACGTTGATTGCACATAAAACTTCCGGAATGAATTCTCTAAACAATTTTTAACACTGCATTAAAATCCGTTGCGTAATTACTAATTTAGAAGAACAACGCTGTCCCACAGACAGACACGAATAGCTAGGTAGGTACTACAATTTATACTATTTATAGATGCTCGCTAGATATCAGTAACTATATACAATACACACCTCAATATTGTTTCATGTCCTCTCAACAGCTCGCTAGGCGGCAAACTCCACAAAAAAGCCGCTAACTTCTCAATGTCACCCTTCTGCTGCAGCGCTTCACAAACACACTGCACTTGTTCCGAATTAAAATTCAAACACCTCCTCAAATTACTGTTCTCATTCTCAGCAAAATACGTCTGAGGAACTCTTTCCCTTTCACTATTCACATTAACATTATCAAAAATCTGTTGACTTAGCTTCATTTCTGATAAATTAGGATTGTTTTCATTTTGAACGCAACTTTTTAGATCTTGCACCTCGTTGAAGTAGCCTGAACGCATCCGATCTTCGCCTTCGATTTGAGAAAAGAGGCTGTCGCTAGTTGGCGGCAATTTAAGTTCGAAATTCAAATACTTTTTGTTTCTTGGCGGCGAGAGGTAATTTTCAAATGTCATTTTATTACTTTCTTGCAAATAGACATCTTTCGGACTCTTTTCTTCCGTTCTAGATTTTTGTTTGCAGGAAAAGTATTGTTTTTCGTTCAACTCTGCTTGGTAGAAGTTTCCATTTTGATTGTCGTATGGAAATGGTGGTAGCGACGTTTCTGATTCACTCGTCAAGTCGCTAGATGGACTGAGGCGGTCGGAGCACGACTCCATATTTGTGGATTTCATCACAGAATCTTGCTTAGTTGCTCCGCTGCTTCAGAAAACTGAAACAAGGTTTTTGTTATAATATATATTTTTTTAAATTCTTGTTTTGAGATGATTGTAACTAAGAAATTTATAATCCACTAAGGTCTATCCGTAACTTAGCCCGCGTGAAATTTCTTGTTCCCCCGAGCCACCACGTCATATCGCATCTTCTGCCCCCGCTATTATTACGTTTGTGTCACATACACTGTTTGTATGTTTGTTACTTCTTCACGCTCAAACGGCTGGACCAATTTTGATGAAATTTGGCACACAGATAGTTTATAACCAGGATTAACACATAGAATACCTTTTATCCCGATATTCCTACGAGATCGAGACTTATGCGGGTGAAACCGCGGGGCGCAGCTAGTATATATATAGATAGAAGTCCGGAATCTGCAACCCGCCTTGAGCAAGCGTCGTGATCAATGCTCGTGCCTTCTCCGTTTGGCAAAAGGCCTTATCTCTGCAGTGGGACAAAAATTAACAGTCTCAAGCTGTTAGCTTTGACCATAAACAATAGACAAAGGACTAGAAACTTATTCACTCTTTGACCTGTAACCGATACAGCATCACCCTATCAATCTAAATCTTAAACATGTTGCTAATCCATTGCTCCATTTACGTTCGAAAAATCTTTAAGTTTGCCCTTATTGTTATTATTAACAGTACCTATGCTAATTATTTTATATGGTAATCTGTGGATAACGTCGTGAGTAGTGTATTTGTTAATTCTACCTATTAGTTTAGTACTCCAATCATGTGTAATATTTAATATACTGCTGTTTGTTGTCACTAAGGGCAAAAAAATGTGTTTATTTACGACATTACATTAGAAACGTCTAAAATTACCAGTGTTTCTCTACTATATTATGCATGTATTATACATATAAACCTTCCTCTTGAATTACTCTATCTATTAAAAAAAACCGCATCAAAATCCGTTGCGGAGTTTTAAAGATCTAAGCATTATATAGGGACAGACAGACAGGGAAGCGACTTTGTTTTATACTATGTAGTGATGATGGTAATCTGTGGATAACGTCGCGAGTAGTGTATTAGTTAATTCTATTAGTTTAGTACTCCAATCATGTGTCATATTTAATATACTTACCGCTATTTGTTGTCCCTAATAAATAAAATATAAAAAATAAAATAAAAATATGTCTGCGATAATTGCGATGCGATAAAAAATATATCAACTTAAATAACGCAATGAATGTTGTTGAACTGTCAAAATGAAACCCATTGCTACTGTTACGAATTGTTGCTGTTACCCTAGTTGAAATAATGAACTACAAAATGATTCCTACTATCAATAACTAATGTTGACTGATTGCTAACGCGCACAACGGAAACAACGAATTTATCTAGACCATATACGTAATACTTGTAAGAGTATTAAGGAGGACTTATAAGAGTATTAAGGTGGGGCCCGTGGCTAAATAATAACAGCCACACAGGTCGATCCATCAGGTTAAGCTACGCTTGCTGCGGTTGGTCTGCGGATGGGTGACCATCTTTACATACCGAGACCCCTCCGTGCCTCGGAAAGCACGTTAAGCCGTTGGTCCCGGCTGTCATTCGTAGATCTTTGACAGTCGTTACGGGTAGTCAGAAGCCCGAAAGCCTGACAACCAGTCTTACCTAGGGGTATCGTATATTGGGGGGGGATGTCACTTCCAATCACTTTATAGTGACGAGCACGGTAAATTTTCTAAGAATTTTCTCTGCGTGTCGCTATGTCCAGTTAAACGGGAAGACGAGCCCAACAAAGTTTTTAAAAAGGGCTAGGCAGACAAGGATGACTGTTTATCTATTTGCCAAAATACCGTATATAGTTTTTGATTAATTTTGTTTGTATTTTTTTAATTTAAACAAACACTAGTTCGACAGTTAATACAAACTATTCGACGGATATTGTACATCCGTGACAATTAACGATTATTTATAAGAATTTTCGTTGGTGTCGGGTAAAAATACGAAGTTATGTTTTCACAACATGACATCGGGCGGACATGAATCGATAACAAAATGGTTTTGATGAACTGCGCGACTTTCCTAGAAGTGTGAAGAAAACACTGATTTTTCTCACTGTTGTCACCGAGATTGATATTGTAGAGGATTTTGGTTTTGGTCTAATGGTACTACTAACTCAAGAGGGGCTTGTGGCTAAGTAATAACAGCCGCACGGGTCGATCGATCAGGTTAAGCTACACTTGCCGCGGTTGGTCCGTGGATGGGTGACCATCTTCACATACCAAGAGGCAAGACCCCCTCCGTGCCTCGGAAAGCACGTTAAGCCGTTGGTCCCGGCTGTCATTCGTGGATCTTTGACAGTCGTTACAGGTCGTCAGTAGCCCGAAAGTCTGACAACCAGTCTTACCAAGGGGTATCGTACTACCCAGTAACTGGGTTGTGGAGGTCAGATAGGCAGTCGCTCCATAAAAATACTGGTATTCAGCTGCATCCGGTTAGACTGGAAGCCGACCCCAACACAGTTGGGAAAAGGCTAGGCAGATGATGATGGTACTACTAACTCAATCAATCTGTCTAGACTTTTTCAAACTATGATGGGGTCGGCTTCCAGACCTATCAGATGCAGCTGACTGCCTATCTGAGTTTCACGACCCACTTACTGGGTAACACGAGACCCCTTGGCAAGACTTGAAAAAAAAAAAAAAAAAAAAAGACTGGCAACCAGTCACTTTTTTTGGGCTTCTGACTACCCGTAACTACTACTAAACGGTGGTACTACTAAGTACGTTAAAAGATTTTGTGAGATTTATCAACGTATTTGTAACTAGCTTCTGCCCTGAAATTTGTTCCGCATCGCCTGCCTGCGCTAGTAGGGGAAATACGGACAAAATGACATGTATGGACAAAATGACATAGTCCCCTTATTTCACAATTGGCGGGTTTTAGCTACACTATATGGACAAAATGGTTTTTGTGATTAGTTATATTTTTTCTGATGATATATTTTATTATAGTTCCTACTTAATTAAAAGGCTGTGTTACTGATAGTCAATGAACCTAAGATGACTATAAACTATTGAGACTGATTATATTGCCATTAAATAAATAAATATGATTGAAAAACAGAACACCGTGTCATTTTGTCCGTACTTCGTTTTCGCGTAGGGTTCTTACTGACTTTATTTTTTCATAGTTTCAAAGTAAGACTAATTCTAGAACGTAAAAAAAAAACTCACCAAAAATGGTGATTATGGTATAGTCAGTTATTAGATATTTTAAAAGCTGAATCACTATATCACTACACAGTATAAAACAAAGTCGCTTCCCTGTCTGTCTGTCCCTATATATGCTTAGATCTTTAAAACTACGCAACGGATTTTGATGCGTTTTTTTTTAATAGATAGAGTTATTCAAGAGGAAGGTTTATTTGTATAATACATGCATAATATAGTAGAGAAACACTGATAATTTTAGAGGTTTCTAATGTGATGTCGTAAATAAACACATTTTTTTGCGCTTACATTGTAAACGCTGGCTGAACCCGTCGAGATAGATCAAAATAATGTACTACAGTATTGTACACCTTAAAAAGGTCTACAAAAAAGTCCGCGATGGTATATGTCTATCTCTTAGGGATAACCCACAATAACCATTTTTTATCCTATACCTTTTACGAGAAATAATGGCTCTAAAATTTTATCAGTGTTTCTCCATTGCACCCGTGCGAAGCCGGGGTGGGTCGCTAGTACATGATATAATACTCGAATATTATATAAATATATAATCGAGACTGGACGACATTATATTAAATTGAAATCAATCTAAATCACGGCAGTTTTCCTATCAGAGTTTTCAAATGAACCGTTTTCCGAACGTTATGGCTTACGGACTGACTGAAAAGTTTATTGATTGCAGTCGCAGTATTTCTTGATGTTTACACAAAATCTCATTTTTCTTTTATTAATCAAATTAATAATTTTATTTTTTATCACTAACCGATCACAAAAAAATATATATTTGTTTTTAAATGCAATCCTCACCTTAGCACAGTCCAAGCAAAATAATTAAAATCACTGCCACTTTTTCACTAAAAATAATAACCGAATTAAAATTGTATCGTTTCTTTTTCATAAAGATAGTTACACCCTCACCAAGCGAAGACGCGGGTTCGAATAACAAAAGCTATCTCGCATTTCAAAGCCCCAGACAAAGACAGCAAATGTGCGACGGAGACGGGATATGGGGCGGAGCATCGCCGGGTGTTCGAAGTTTGAATTTTTCTTTTTCTTTTTTAATGTTTGACCTCTAAAAAGGCGGGATTTTACGACTGGGTCCGTCTGATTTGCAAAATGGCGGTCGAAGGTTTCATTTAGGGCCTATAGTATTTTTTTTAGTCTGGGACATTGATTGCTGCAAATATTTTTCAACAGATCATACGTTTTCAGGTAGGTATGGACATAAATTGTAGTTTTTTTTAAACATATTTTTGGAACATCAAAACATGGTTTTGGGGGCGGAGAACATAAGCAGCTGCGTCTTTCAGTGTATTTAAACACTGTTGTCGCCCTCGTGTCCTCCACCCCTAAATAGCACATACACGCAATACACTGCTTTAACTTCTTCTTAGCGTAGCGACGGCAAAACGTTCGAACATCTTTCATCTTCAAACTCTGCTCACTGACGCAGTCATAAGATCATCAAGTGCACAGGTGTGAGTCAGGTGACAGGGCATGCGGCGCAGGTTGGAAGGTGGGCAATTGTCTGTGGGGAGCTACCGCATAAACACTTGGGACCTGAGCCTTATGTAAATAGATCTAAGGACCAAAAATAGGTATCTCTCCTGCTCCATTGGTCCAGTCAAACCGCGTTGTCAAAATAGTTTTGGTGTCCTATTTTAGGACCCCGGATACCTAGGTACCAGAGGCCAATCTACGAAATCACGTTGCTGAAAGAAATGCAACCTTTGTTTCCAAAACTTAGAGTAAGTACTCGTAGCTGCTCACATACGAACAAAAGAAGAACTGCCGGTCGATTCTGTAAAAATCTTACCGTGAAATCATAAGTGAAGTGAGCACTTAATAGTAATAGAATGATAGCTCACTCCACGCTCACTTCACCCAAGCTTTCAAGGTGAGATTTTTACAGAATCAACCGGCTGTATACCATAGTCACTTATTCTGTTTTTATTGTTTCGTATCGCAAAAGTGAAAAACGGAACCCTTATAAGATCACTTCGTTGTTCGTCCGTCTGTCTATCAAGATCCTCTTTCTCAGGAACGCGTAGCGTTCTCAAGTTGAAATTAATATCAAATACGTAGATCTGCGGTCCCTTAAAGATCTAAAAAAATCAAGCTTCTAAGTCAACGCAATAAAAACTTACTAAGCGACATATTTTGATGCTCGCAAATAATTAAAAACTTACTTCCTGTTGACCTAGAATCATGAAATTTACACTTTTCGTCGGGGTGCTCTGGCTTAGTTACTGCGACGAATTCGGTTACCGTCAATACCAACAAAACAGAGATGGTTCACAATTTTACGGGCGATAAAATCGAACAGATTGTGAACCCTCTCGGTAGGTGCGGGTTCCTTCACAATTTGACGTTTTAACATAGATAGATTTACTACCTATCGCAAATACTAAATACGATATATCGTAAGCAGTACGGTACAGTTACAGTTCACAATTTACTGACAACTTATTTATTTATTTATTTGGGACAAACAAACAGTAACACATTATATCTGCGCAAATAATATAAACAAAGATATTATACAATGTGTAACGTTAAATGCGCAAAACCTGAAAATATTTCAATCAAAATAACGAGTAGAATTAATTAAACCACTTTTTAATATAGATCACATTTTTCAAAAAATCTTCATTAAAAACGTTGCCGTGTCTATTTATTAATAGGTCAAGCAAGCCAGTGTCAGCGCGGCGCAGCGGCCCGGTGACGACTCCTCCCTCGATAAAGCGTCGTCGCAGACGTAAGAAACGATCAGAATGGCCAGTAAAACTAAAACAGCACATAAAACCTTTACATTTTTTTAATGACTTATTTTCTCTGTGAAATAGGTCAATTGAATTAAGAATCAGTTGGGGTGTCTAAGGTTTTGCGCAATTAACGTTACACGTTGTATAAATTTGAAACTCACACCGTTATCCACAGCATATACAATTCATATAACTTTACTAATGAACAATCTATGCGAGTAAGACTACAAGACTGTTCAAATAACTATACATCGGAATCCTTAACTTTCTTTAACAAAGCAGAACGAAATCTATTTGCTGACACTGAGAATAAATCTAATTCTGTAGTTTCTGAACAAAAATCATTATAGTTTTTGCACAAGCGACGTAGAGGCGCCCGCAAACCAGCATTGGTGCGGCAATGGGACACAGCAAAAAGAGGACGTGCGCGCACCTCTCGTCTAATAACAGTTCTTGGGACATAGTAGCATATTTTATTAGTAATCTCAGAGCAGTTATACCTGTTATAGCATACGTCGAAGAGAAACATAATTTAATTTAACTTACAATAGATAGATCAATCATACGGTGACATAGATAACATGGGGTCTCAAGAGGTGTTAAGAACAATCGATGCAGGGTAGCTAGCTAACACCACTTTAGGAAGTGAAAATTCACAATATGCATTAATTTCTAGACAACTTTCAGTACGAAAGCATCGAAAAGAGGTCTCCTATGTTTCTATCACCTATTTTCGAAGACATAACAATTCAATTTCATCACAAAACAGTGCATTATTGTGACAATTGAAAAAATGTGACACCGTGTAATAACCATAATCGTGCAATATTGTCAGTTTTCCTGGTGTCGTGTGTCTTACGGTAATTTTACCTGGAATCCAGTCGTGGGAACACTACACCTAATGTACTCCGAACCAACGATGGTATGTTCACGACTTGCCGCCGGTGCGGTAGGCAGAGAGAACGTAGCAACGGTTTTGATGTGGTCAAAGTATTCATAGACAGTTATTAGTAGTAAGCAGTAGCTATTTTTCTTTGGCTAGACTTCTCGTGTATTAGTTACGTTTTTAGAACGAGATTCCTTATCGCCCGTTATACTTGGCGCACTTGGTGAATTAGAGCTAGACAAAAAAAGTGTAACAAAAGGAGTCAAAATGTCACTTTTTTTTTCTAAAGCGAAAGGAACTATGTTCCACATTATCGATCGGAATCGGTTTCATTGTAACAGTTCAACATCATTCATTGCGTTATTTACGTTGTTGAGAAGAAAAAAAATTCGAATCTATGAAGCAATGGATTAGCAATTTGCTTCAAAATGATTCAGAATCCAATTGTGTTACGCAATTAGGGTGCTGGACCACGACATCTCTCGACTGTTGATGGGTTCAGAATTGAGAGGATTGTCTATCTTTTAACCCTTTACCGCATGATATATTAAATAAGTAACAATTTTTTTTTTCTATGGTAATGTCTTTATTAAAGCTTCAGAATTAATTATAGTGTTTTTTTTTTTTCCAAGTGGTATGTAATGATAGGCAAAATAGTTGTGTTTTATTATTGCTAATGATATGAAAAACAAACCCCATTAGGATTTATACGCTAGTTTTTTTTATTTTTTTAGAGTAAAATAAACTGTAAACATGTCAAATCATATATGGTTTCCTATGCGGTAAAGGGTTAACTAAGTATGTTATCGATGTGTAAATAGGCCGACGGTGAACAGGCAAAGACGAAAGAGGTTACAACCACTTTTTGACATCTAAAACACCAAAAAGTTTACTAATCAGTTGACAACTTTAGAAACCAAGTTGACTGGCTTCATGTGCCTTATGTTTGTAATTGATTCATGCCGTTGTTTCGTTACCGATATTTCTGAAATAGACAGAAAATTCTAGCTCCACAATCTATTTAACTATTGGCCAATACAACTTAAACCTCTTTCGCAAAGAGAGTTTTGAACAAATCAACAACTATAGTAAGTGTGTATGTGTGTGTGTAAGTCTGTTTTGCTTAACCTCTAATATCCATGTGAAAACGCTAAGATGTGACTTGCAACGTTTTCATGGTGGGTAACATAGGCGTGCGGGGTAATAACACACTATCAGTAGCAATGGGTTTCATTTTGACAGTCCAACAACATTCATTGCGTTATTTACGTTGTTGAGTAGACAAAATAATCGAATATATGAAGCAATGGATTAGCAATAGGTATCCTTCAAAATGCTTCAGATTGAGACTGATAGATAGTCTGTTACGCAATTAGGATGCAGCAGTCCAATTCTGTAAAAATCTCACCATGAGAACTTAGGTGAAGTGAGCGAGAAGTGAGCTGTCATTCATTCCTAATGCTAGGGATTAACACTAATGAGTGCTCACTTCACTTATGATTTCACGGTGAGATTTTTACAGAATCGACCGGCTGTTCCCAAGAAGTTATGAGACTAATACGTCGCTTAAAAATTCGCGAGATGTAACCAGATGATATAATTGCTTCCCGTAACCCAATGGCTGGCTTTTACCTTGGCTAAAGGCTAAGCATTGCCATATAACGTGATAACGCCGCGCCGCCAGTCTCTTTGGTACGAGTCGATAACATTGCGGAGGAACTTTTCGACGCCATATTTGTTTGTTGTTTGATAACAGTTTTAGTTAGGATATATTGGCGCTGATTCTGTTGTTCACATACTAAACTTTTAAGATCAGTGCATCGTTTCAAAAGGACAGAAGATAATATATTAGTTTAGTCCTGTCAAATTAGTCATCGCCTGGCGTAAATTGACGTATTTTTAGTAGCCAATTTTTTTAATCACGTCTAAACTTGTCTATGGAATATCTTAATTTGACAGGACTAAACTAATATTTATCTTCTGTCCTTTTCTTAATGATATAGAAAGAAAAATATGCACTGAACTTAAATTTAGTTTAGTCTGTGAACAACAGAATCGGCGCCAATATTTAAATTTTATTAATTCATTACGTATAAGTAGTCATTTATTATACAGACGCCAACACATCAAGCTACTACAATCTGTCAAATTTCTTTCATAGATTTTCAACTTTATCGCTAATGCATAAGGCTCAACGTTGATTGAGAAAATTTTACAGTTTTGGGTAGCTTGATGTGCTGGCGTCTGTACCAACAGTAATTTATTTTAACTCTTAATACATAATGATATGGCCAGATGATGGAGTTCACTATAAGTTTGGCTAACAAAATCAAAACAGCTGCAGCGTAATTGCGTAACACACTATCAGTAGCAATGGGTAACATTTTGACAGTTCAACAACATTCATTGCGTTATTTACGTTGTCGAGCAGACACATTTTTCGAACATACGGAGCAATGCATTAGCAATATGTTTCAAAATGATTCAAATTGATAGTAATTGTGTATTACGCTGATTAGGTCACATCAGAGGTACATCTTTTCACAACATTCAAAACTGCTTTTGATGCACTTACGTGAGTATTAAGACTACATATTCATAACAACAAGCGTTCATTCACACGCTGTTTCCTGTATTTTTGCTAAGTAATAACTTACACCATTGATAAACATGAAGTTAGTAAAATAAGCACTAAGGTTGAACTTGAATGTTGTGAAATGTATTTGTGCTGCATCAGGACAATTCCCACGATATTGTGTGATGTTATGTTTGCTGTTTTATTTGAGTTTATATGGATCTTTATTATGTAGGAGGGTCTTATGGCTAAGAAATAACAGCCACACGGTTCGATCGATCAGGTTATGCTACGCTTGCCGCGGTTGGTCCGTGGATGGGTGACCATCTTTACATACCAAGACCCAAGATCCCTCCATGCCTCGGAAAGCAAGTTAAGCCGTTGTTCCCGGCTGTCATTCTTAGATCTTTGACAGTCGTTACGGGTAGTCAGAAGCCCGAAAGTCTGACAACCAGTCTTACCTAGGGGTATCGTATTATCCAGTAACTGGATTGTGGAGGTAAGATAGGCAGTTACTCCATGTAAAATACTGGTACTCAGCTGCACCCGGTTAGACTGGAAGCCAAGCCCAACATAGTTGGGAAAAGGCTAGGCAGATGATGATGATGGAACTATATTATTTAAAAGGGTTTTTTTTTAGTGACAAGGGCTTAAACTTGTAACTCTCTTTATAACTCCTCTCTCTTCTATGTTCTATGTTACGGGTTTGGTTGCCACACTTAGTCCTTCAAGTGGATCATTGTGCGTGAGCCATGGCGGCCGTCGCTGGTTATTCCAACCAGCCCACCTCCCTCCAGAAGCTGGCATCCTGCAGGCTAATTGCGTAACACACTATTAGTAGCAATGGGTTTCATTTTGACAGTTCAACAACATTCATTGCGTTATTTATGTTGTTGAGCAGACACGTTTTTCGAACATATGGAGCAATGGATTAGCAATATGCTCCAAAATGATTCCAATTGAGAGTAATAGTAATTAGTATGTTACGCAATTAGGGTGCTGGTCTAAAATATGACCGATATGTTCATGTAGATGTAAGAAAAGGCTTTATGGAAAAAGTTAAATACCTAAAGGATTTGCGGGGTGGGTCGTGGGCGGCAGCAGACGGCAGTTTTGTCCCGCTTCGAAAATATTCTAGATCCGGGGCAGCTAAGGACGCCAAGCTGATGGACAGCTCCGCACAAATTAAGAACGAGAAAAAACCCGTCAAGTGCAAGTTGGAATCGCGCATCGACGGTTCCGTACTTTGTAGGTAAATAAATAGTATATCAAGGGATTTTTTTGTTTTATTGTAATGCAACTACAAATTTACGGCTTCCGGATGTTTTCCTTTACTTGTGCTACATGACATTGCTTCTTGCCAAATTGCACGATTCTAGGTCAACAGGAAGTACCCTATAGGTTTTGATTCCGGAATACAAACACAAATCTTTTGATTGCGTCGACTTAATTTGATTTTTCATTGTTTCAAGGGAGTGCAGCCTTGAGTATTTGATTTGTTTTTAGGACTTTTTGATAAGAATCTTTATCTACATACTTTCTCGAAACCTAGGGTTAGGAGTTAGGAACACTTATTTTGTAGTCTGAGTCTAGTTTAAGAATAGTTGTTGAGTTGTGAGTCTAGTTTAAGAATAGGTGTTGAGTTGTGAGTCTAGTTTAAGAATAGGTGTTGAGTTGTGAGTCTAGTTTAAGAATAGTTGTTGAGTTGTGAGTCTAGTTTAAGAATAGTTGTTGAGTTGTGAGTCTAGTTTAAGAATAGCTGTTGAGTTGTGAGTCTAGTTTAAGAATAGTTGTTGAGTTGTGAGTCTAGTATAAGAATAGGTGTTGAGTTGTGAGTCTAGTTTAAGAATAGTTGTTGAGTTGTGAGTCTAGTCTAAGAATTGTGGCTAAAGAAACCAGGGGGGCCGTCCAAAAGCACGTCGGGTTGACGATACTCCCGGATAAGGGACGCATGGAACCGGGAAGTATAGAAGAAGAAAGGGGAGGCCTGCCGTGCGATTTTGTAACCATCTCACCGTGAAAACTTGGGTGAAGTGAGCGTGGAGTGAGTCGTCAATAGTGTCAATCCCTAGCATCAGCATGACTCACAGCTCACTCTAAGCTCACTTCACCTTATCACGGTGAATTAGTTATCACGGTGAGTATTTTCCAGAATCGACCGGCAGTACCCATCAGTGGATAATCCCGGACTAAAAAGATGATGATGAAGATCAAGAGTCTGTCTGTGAGTCGATGTTGAGAGATGTTGCGTGTACATTGCACAAATATTTGTGTTTATTATACCGATAAACAATTAAGAGCTATTTTATTAGGAGTGTGTTAACAACGCAATTAAAAGGTGCAAGGTAGGGTATGGAAACAGCCATTAATTGTTACGTAACTATGACATCAATATTTATTTTTGTACCTGTAATTAGGTACCTACAGTACTTGTAATACGTAGGTAATCGAATTTCAAGTTCGCATTAAGTTAATACGGTCACACATATAATTGATTTGACTGAATGGTTTGGTAGTTTTACAGACCTAGACGCCAACACATCAAGCTATCCGGAAATGTCAAATTTTCCCAATCAACTATGAATTTGAACCTTATGCTTTAGCGATAAAGTTGAAAATCTATTCAAGAAATTTGACAGATTGTAGTAGCTTGATGTGCTGGCGTCTGTACTACAGTTTTATAATAAACAATACTTTTGTTTTTAGAAATAAATGAGATTTGAGCTGGTTTAGGCATCTGTTTATAACTCATCATAAATAACATCACGTATGTAATCCCCGAAGGGTAAAACAGAGTTGTACTTACAGAATATTTTTTTAACCAGTGCGCCAACTGTAACAATGAATTCAGTAAGTATATGATTCTGAACCCCCTATGTTACATTTTTTTCAGTTATTAAAAAAAATAACTCTTGATCGCGTAGGTATTGCAGCTGTTTTTTTTTTTTTTTTGATGATTGACCTAAAATTTCTACGCTAGGGCACACCTCGGACACTTCAACAACGCTCGCAAAATAATTACCTATTACTACTACATAACCAAATGACGTTTGTACACGTGCAAATGTGTGCGTGAACTCTAGTAGGGTTGGATGTCGTGCGTAGCGTAAAAAACCGGCCAAGCGCGAGTTGGATTTACGCACGAAGGGTTCTGTAGGTACCATTATCTAACAACGGTAAAAAAATCATGTATGTTGTATTTGAGCCCCCTTAAATATTTCTTTTATTCTATTTTTTAGTATTTGTTGTTACAGCGGCAACAGAAATACATCATCTGTGAAAATTTCAACTGTCTAACTATCACGGTTGCAGCCTGGTGACAGACGGACGGACGGACGGACGGACAGTGTAGCGGGAGTAATAGGGTTCCTTTTTACCCTTTGGGTACGGAATCCAAAAATGGCGCGGAAAGTGCAGCGATTTGCGTCGGGCGAACCGAACGACGACGGCGCTGCCCGAGCGCGTGCATTATTATGAAGTGACCTTGCACGAGCAGTAGGTATTCAATTAGGTATTTATTTATATAAGGTGACTGGTAAAATTAGTGCTCGATAGGTACTTAAACACATGATTCTACTCATCATTACAAACAACTTTTACTATCGGACCAAATCCTAAATCGCGAAAAAAAAATCAGCTGTTCCCTACATTTTGACGACTCGTAGGTACGAACATAAATGTAGGGAACAGCTGATTTGTTTTTCAAAATAAGGTACCTAACTAAATATTGCTTAATTGCTCGATGCTGATATTGTTCGATGAAGATAAGCATCCAATCAAAGCACAATATTCAACCATCGTAATTAAAACTCAAATAAAACTTCTAATAATGAAAAGCCGCTTCTAAGTTCAAACTGCCACGTGAATCCAATTGCACAAGTACTTACCAACTTATTTATTTAAAACAACAAACAAAAAAGGTCAAATGACCGCACGTAACCTACTTGCTTTTCTAATATTACAATTAGTTTACAGTAACAGATACCTTGTTTACAATAACATCGTATCAAGCACAGAGCGGTTCCTTTTGCCGCCAAATTAGCTGTCATTCTGGGCGGTCTTTGAGGTTATGTTTGGCGCCATTAAAAATTGTTATGTCGATTCTTTTTGTTATTGCTTGTGTTTTAAAACAAGTGACTATAGTATATACCTATGTCAGCACCCGAATTGCGTAACACACTATTACTCTCAATTTGAATCAATTTCAAGCATCTTGCTAATCCATTGCTCTGTATGATCGAAAAATGTGTCTGCTCAACAATATTTTATTTATTTATTTAATACTTCAAGCACATAAATGTACAGAGGCGGATAGGCATTTTCTACCAGTGAACCTTTGGATGATGCAGAACAGTAATAGTAGTATTTTGAATGGCAAACGTGTTTTGATAATTTTTAGGTAACTTAGTTTGCATAAATTCCAATGGATGAAGCTTGCCCATGGACAGGCCCGGACTTAGGGACCCAAGCCCCCCCCCCCCCCCCCCCATCCAACCATTAGCAAAATAAAATCCACTGACACTAGAACTGGAAATATTATTTTGAACCGACTTTAATTACTAGTAAGTAATTCAAGTATATAAATGAATACATACGGGGTGTGCGAAAAGTCATGGATTACCTTTTACCTGCTGATGGGCCACATTGAGATCTACCAAAAAAAAAAAAAATGACCTACCAATATTTTTTTTTTTTCACCAGGGCCGATCAAAAATAAGGTAAATTTTTTTTGGTGAAAATTTTAAGTCTGAACCTAATTTTTAAAAGATGATATCTGTAACTTTCTTGTATGCAATCGATAGTAGGATGATACAAGCTGAAAATAAAAAAAACCTGTACTCGAAAAAGTTTTCATTCGTAGAAATGGCATGGAAAAACTGAACAAAGGTAGAGATTTTCAAAAATTTCATTAAACATCGAAAAACTCGGAAACCATAACTATGGACATTTTTTTTTATTGGTAGTTCCCAATGTGGCCCATCAGCAGGTAAAAGGTAATCCATGACTTTCCGGACACCCAGTATAAGCAATTATGCAGTCTGTGCTATGTGTCACTATATTTACTTCAACGGTCGTCATAAATCGACGTTTGTAAACAAAGACGTCCCTTTCCCCACATTCAAACAGGAATGTCACGAATGTAAATCTTGACTGTACAAAAACTGGCCAAATGGGAGTCGGACTCGCAAACGAAGGGTTCCATACCACAGGGCAAAAAAACGCTACAAAAATCATGTTTCTTGGAGACCCCTTTAATTTTTAACTTTATTTTATTTTTTTGTTATAGCGGGAACAGAAATACACACTGTGAAATTTCAACTGCCTACCTAGTACAATCCATGAGATAGAACCCGCTGACAGACAGACGGATGGACGTACGGACGGACGGACAGACGTTTGGACGGACGGACGGTGGGACAGACGGTTGGATGGACGGACGGACGGACGGACAGACGTTTGGACGGACGGACGGTGGGACAGACGGTTGGATGGACGGACGGACGGACGGACAGACGTTTGGACGGACGGACGGTGGGACAGACGGTTGGATGGACGGACGGACGGACGGACAGACGTTTGGACGGACGGACGGAGGGACAGACGGTTGGATGGACGGACGGACGGACAGACAGATGTTTGGACGGACGGACGGAGGGACAGACGGTTGGATGGACGGACGGACGGACAGACAGATGTTTGGACGGACGGACGGAGGGACAGACGGTTGGATGGACGGACGGACGGACAGACAGATGTTTGGACGGACGGACGGAGGGACAGACGGTTGGATGGACGGACGGACGGACGGACAGACGTTTGGACGGACGGACGGTGGGACAGACGGTTGGATGGACGGACGGACGGACGGACAGACGTTTGGACGGACGGACGGTGGGACAGACGGTTGGATGGACGGACGGACGGACGGACAGACGTTTGGACGGACGGACGGAGGGACAGACGGTTGGATGGACGGACGGACGGACAGACAGATGTTTGGACGGACGGACGGAGGGACAGACGGTTGGATGGACGGACGGACGGACAGACAGATGTTTGGACGGACGGACGGAGGGACAGACGGTTGGATGGACGGACGGACGGACAGACAGATGTTTGGACGGACGGACGGAGGGACAGACGGTTGGATGGACGGACGGACGGACAGACAGATGTTTGGACGGACGGACGGAGGGACAGACGGTTGGATGGACGGACGGACGGACGGACAACGAAGGCATAGTAATAGGGTCCGGAACCATAAAAATGAATTAAATGCTTTCGAACAAGCTTTTTGTCAAGAAGCTTTCTACAATTTCTAGAGCGTTGGAAAGGTAAACCTAAATCTATAATTAAATTTAATTATCCAAACATTTTGAACAAGCACCCTTCTACATCGAAATCCCTAAATCACTCGAATCTCACTTAATAAGGGTTGTTATCTGACACCAAACGACGGTTCCACCCCCGTTTGTGTTCAACCAATCAGGACGCATCTAACTCACCCCCTTATAAATATCGACCAATGAGAATTAAGTATTACATCAGGTGCGTTTAGGTGTTAGGTTACTATAACGGATGCTTAAAAATGTGATTTTGGGATTAAATCCGGTACGAAAACGTGTTTTGGGAGAATTGAAAATGTAGGTCTTTGGCCTTTTTACAACGATGATTGTATGTGAAGTTTTTGTTTTTTTTTATTCAATGTACTGTCCTTACATTAACAATATGTACTTACCTACTACTTCCTTCGCATTTTGTACTATGTTGCACATATTTTTACTGTGCTTGAAGTATGAGTTGAGAAAATATGTTTTGTCGTATTTTGATATCGATACTAACGTCGTCTGTGAAGACATAACAAAAACCGTATTTTCAAACTGATATTTCAAATGAATACACTAACAATGGTCGATGACCCCACAAAAAATCATTAAAATAATTTCTTTGTGTTTTATCATGTTTAGATATCGATATCAATCACGTCTGTGGAGTTTCGCTAGTTGACTTATTTTGACCCTGTCGATATATCAAGATAGAAAAGAATAGAATACTCTTTATTATGTACACCATATAAATTACAGACATAAATATAGAAATTTGAAATGACAAACAAACTATGTTTAAGAGTAGAAAGGATTCCTGACATTTTATTATACGAAAGGCCAGCCGGTCGATTCTGTAAAAATCTCACCGTGAAATCATAAGTGAAGTGAGCACTTAATGGTATTAATCCCTAGCGAATGACAGCTCACTCCACGCTCACTTCACCCAAGCTTTCACGGTGAGATGTTTACAGAATCGCACGGCTGGCATCTTTAACGTTCATCGAATTTATCCTAGGCTGTTGGCAACACCCGCTCGAAGCGAACATGAAGTTCTAAAATAGTATATTAAAATAAAATTAAGTCCTCCAGAAATAAAAGCTACAAAAACGATACAACGTAAGATCAAAACTACAACAATAATAGAATCTCACACCTCCCTCGCTTAATCCCAAAAAACGCTACTTCCTTCAAAGATTCCATATCGCATGCCCCATCACGTGGGAATCGTGTTGAGTGAGGACAATCCTTTATCAGCTAACCATATCACTAATAATATCACCATTCACTATGTTTGTGGAAACGAATGGCGATCGGATTTAGATTGCCAAATGTTGATATTCAGTCTTCTGGTGAGTTTTAGTTAATCCATTGGAATTCAGAGTGACGTTTGGTTTGACGGAGTGAGGCAGACTGGACGTTAGCATAAGCATTACATAATCAGCGTATAATATTCCCACTCCTGGGACACAGGCCTCCTCTCTGTGAGAGGGAGTGCGCCATAATCCACCACGCGGGCCCAGTGCGGGTTCGTAGAAATTACTTTGAATTTTTGGTGCTAAGACATGCTGGTTTCCTCACAATGTTTTCCTTCACCATTTTGAGAGCCGCGGTGATGAAATAACTGACAAAAAGCAAAGCGTCTGTCAGTGTCAGGACTCGAACCTACGACCTACAACTCGTAAGTCGCGGCCGTTCCCACTGGACCACCACTGCTCCAAGGAACGTATGAATTTTGATAGTACAGACGCCAGCATATCAAGCTACACGAAACTGTCAGATTTTCCCAATCAACTTTGAACCTTATACTTTAGCGATAAAGTTGAAAATCTATTAAAGAAATCTGACAGATTGTAGTAGCTTGATGTGCTGGCGTCTGTACATCTACTTATCTATACAAATAATAAACCTGAAGAGTTTGTTTGACCGCGCCAATCTCTGAAGCTGCCCGTCGGATTTAAAAAAATATTTTTGCATTTGACAGCCCATTTCTTGAGGAAGGCTATATATAGGCTATTTAACATCACGCTGGGACTCTTAGAAGCCGAGCAGAATGAAAAAGACTCAGAAAGAAATCTAAGTCAAAACGAAGTAATAGCGGTGGGTCGGGGAACAAGAAATTTCATGCGGACGAATTTGGAGGGAGAAGCTAGTCTAACTAGGGGAAACAGTATAGTTATTGGTCATTTAATTTTAGTTATTGGCACTAGTTTTATCTCACTCTAAGTCACGTCATTTCCATTTACTATGCCAATTACTACGAGTATGAGGAGGCCAACAACTGTATGGTTTCCCCTAAATAATATCTCACACAATAGTTGTGGAAACGAATCATCATCTGCCTAGCCTTTTCCCAACTATGTCGGGGTCGGCTTCCAGTCTAACCGGATGCAGCTGAATACCAGTATTTTACATGGAGCGACTGCCTATCTGACCTCCACAACCCAGTTACTGGGTAATACGATACCCCTAGGTAAGACTGGTTGTCAGACTTTCGGGCTTCTGACTACCCGTAACGACTGTCAAAAATCCACGAATGACTGCCGGGACCAACGGCTTAACGTGCTTTCCGAGGCAATAGAGAACTGCCAAACCCTTGCCTGTTGCCATTTCAATCAAACATGGCGTCCCACCTTTTTAATAACTATCCAAAATGTGCAAAGGACTTCACCCAAACATTCTAATCCATTTTTTCGCGCCACTTTATTACGTCAAGTACGTCAAAAGGGCGTGTTAGTTGACAGTAGTGTTGTGCCGTGTCCGTGGGGGACAAATGCGCAATAGTTCATTGTTAGCGTTAGATTTAGCGATGTAATACTCATTGTTGGTGATTTCGGTGTAGGGCTGGCACTGGGACTTCAAAGTTTACTTGCGGAATTAATAAAATTTGTAACTCTCAATACTTAACGTAGATACTTTTAGTCTAATACAGCTTGATGATCGTCGCAGCTTTAAAAAAATGATGTGTTACAGATAATTTCAATCTGCCTAGCCTTTTCGGCTTTCAGTCTAACTGGATGTAGCTGAGTACCAGTACTAGTATTTTACATGGGGCGACTGCCTATCTGTCCTCAACAACCCAGTTACTGAGTATTCCCTTGGTAAGACTGGTTGTCAGACTTTCGGGTATCTGACGACCCGTAATTTTCATAAATTCTGCCAAACGCGGAGTACTACGAAACTAGAATACAGTTGCCTAACTATAGTAAATCGAGAAATTCCTTGCCGGTTCTTCTCCATAGGAAACTAATTTTTTTCACGGGTAACTAGCTTCGACAATTTCTAAGTGACGGAGTCTCGAAATGGTTTCATTAAAAATAGATCGTTCCTTCCAACTTTCGCAAACATCTGAGAATTTTTTACAATGTTTAGTTTGAGTTTCCAATCCTCTCTGGGCTTCCAACTCTGCTACCAACTCGCTGAATGACTATTTAGTCTCTGGCATGGTACGGTTGATAATAGTATGTTACGCAATTAGGGTGCAGAGTTGTGTCCCAGCAGTGGGAAAAGAATTATAGGCTGATTATGATTATGATGATTTCAAGTCGTAAGAAAAATTCAAACGCAAACACGCACTACTCATAAAATGCAACAAATCTAAGTCGCCAACCCTATTGCATCGCTTGCAAGTGTTCACAATAGGGTTGTTCATTTGCACCCGCGGTCTGTTGTCGCTTTGTGTTGCTCCCGTGACACTCGTAGGATTAACTGGCACGCCTTTGCCCAACAGGATCAAGATGTTACAAAAAAAAGGTTTAGAAAAAATGGAATGAATGTTGAAAAACGAATTGTTGGAGATGTATCTAGTAATAAATTAATATCTATGAACTTTTCGATTCGCATGTGTCAGTAGTTTTATAAGTAGGTACCTACCTATCTATGTATCAGAGTCCTAGGAAGGCTGTCCTAGACTTCTTGTGCCTTGGTCTGTTATATTAATAGAGCAATTGTGCTGTACCTACAGGATCAGACTATAGAGACGATTATAGTTGACGATTGTCTACAGCTCAGCTTTCTAGAATAATAATACAAGCGAAAAGAAAGCTAAAATATTTCAGCAGACGTTTGCATGCATGTGTGTATGTAGATTTCAATCGTTAACCGTAAAAGTTAATCTGCCGCACTTAAATATACTGACCTGAAACACCCACGATATTTTTCAAATCCCTAAATAATAGTCTACAAAATTCTATTATTCTATTTCAATTTACTATATTCCAGTAAATGCCGATAAAATCACTATAAAATTCTATTGCGCAGTAACAATGAGGGTGTTCATTTGTCAACCACGCTATTGTGTAACTGGCCTAACTGAGGATTAACAGCGTCACGCCTTTGCCCAACTGAATGGTGTACAAAAAAATAAAATGTTTAGCGTGACACTGGTGACACGGCGGAGATTTATTGTAGTTCAGAAGGGCGTTAAATAATTGTTTTAATTGGACTAGCTCTCTCGCATGCAAACTTTAATACCCAGTTTGACCCGCTCAGGAGTTGAGCTAAAGTTTTTCTTAGAACACGTTTAGTCTCTTTAAAGCCTTCTACAGTACACGCTTACACTTTCCATGGAGAAGCTAAACTGAACAGGCGAACCTGCGGCAGTTTTCCCTAATCGGATTCATGCACAGTCTCATCAGTTTACATAATATTTCTTTAAGTAATTTAATACTCATACATACAGCTACAGATGTAGATGGATGGAGAGGGAGAGGAAGGCCAAAGAAAAGATGGATGGATGGTGTGAGGAATGATATGAAACAGAAAGTAGTAAATGATGCCATGACGTCTAACAGGGAAGAATGGAAAAAGAAAACGTGTTGCGCCGACCCCAAATAAAATGGGACAAGGGTAGGAAGAAGAAGACATACAGCTACAGCTTTAACAGCTTTGTGACTGAATAACAGACAAGACGACGAACTGACTAAACAGAATAAAACACAGTAAAATTTTTAGTGTATCGTCAGCTGTTCTTAGGTTATGCAGTCACTGTGCCTTTGCCTCAGATTAAAACTCTTTTATCTGAGGCCTTTGCATTGTCTATCAAAGTCAAAGTCAAGGACAAGCTAACAGATAAATTATAGTAAGTATAATAAATAGTTCGAGAATCTCACAAAATCACGGAGAAAAGAAGCTCTTAATAATATCGACCCGCTCCTTCACAACAATCCTAAGGATATAATGGGATGGGGATTATCGCGCGACAACTACTGAATGCATTGAATGAATTGAATCTGGAACAAGATAAAAATCGCGCGAAAAAACTTTGAATATAGAATGTCTCGAGAATTTTTGAAATTGTCTATAATGTGCATGGATTTGTTTGATTTACTTCATTTACTCTTTTAAACCGGAGATTATAAAAAAAGAGATTATTCACTCTTTTAAAAGTTTTTAAAGAAAATCTATCCCAATAAAGTCGAGTCCGGTGATCAGTGATCAAGTTGTGACTGTCTGAGATGGTCAGGATCATCTGACTATACTTATTTGGAGTGTTATGGAAACTATACACATTATAAAATTCGGGCTTCTGACAACCCGTAACGGCTGTCAAACATCCAGGAATGACAGCCGGGACCAACGGCTTAACGTGCTGTCCGAGGTTCGGAGGGGTCTTGGTATGTAAAGAAAAAAGATAGGTACCGCCCTAATGGACGGTCGGACAGTGGAACCTTGGGAATAACACCTTTGGCTCCCTTTAGGTTCGGGACCCTAAAAACTGACCCAGGATTGACTATTAATTTCGGGCGTTAGTTATACGGTCCCTACGCCTAAATAAAATGCTCTACCTACATGTCTGCTTACCCCACCTACTCTTGACGACAACGCGTCATTATGTAACCCGACTCGGGTGATAAACAGGTCTCCTGTATCGCCATTATTTCTATCATTCATGTGAAGTTATTCTGTATTGTAATCTGAACTTTCAAAGATGGCGGCGATATTATAAAAATGTCTTCCTTCCATCTTTTAGATAGAATGTTCTGTGTTTAGTACTTGAGTCTAAATACGAGGATCTGTTTGTAGGTTATTAATGTATTTCTGTAGTCGTTTTGAATCTGAGAGAGATTCAAAACGACAGCGGCCAAACTCTAGGCTAATTTAAAAACCAGCCGGTTGATTCTGTAAAAATCTCACCGTGAAATTATAAGTGAAGTGAGCACGTAATAGTGTTAATCCCTAGCGAATGACAGCTCACTCCACGCTCACTTCACCCAAGCTTTCACGGTGAGATGGTTACAGAATCGCACAGCTGAGTTAGGTACCTAGGTAGGTTTTATCAGATAAGGCAAGAATAAGCTTAGTACCTGTGGAGAAACGGCGAATGATCAATCTTTAATTAAAGTTAAGCCATGCGTTTTACTATCGTACTAATATTATAAACGCGAAAGTTTGTGAGGATGGATGGGTGGATGTTTGTTACTCTTTCACGCAATAACTACTGAACGGATGTTGATGAAACTTCACAGCAATATAGCTTATACATCAGAATAACGCATAGGGTACTTTTTATCTCGATATTTCCACGGAATCGACAATTATGTGGGTGAAACCGCGGGGCGCTGCTAGTTACTCATAATTAACCCATATATGCCCAGAAATATTTTAGGATTCCGATTTTGCTTATCTTCAATTATTTTTATGTTGATAGACTAGTTTTAGTAAAAAATATTCTTGTTTAGTTGGTATTTTAGAGGTGTTCGAAAATGAAAAAACGGGCAAATATTTACGATTTACGATGGTTTTATGAAAGTACTGCTTCTTGTTTCGTTTTCGAATCAATGGGCATATATGGGTTAAAACCTTTGACAAAAAAATTAAGAAGACACCCAACACATTGGAAATTAACAAAAAACTAATATTTCCATTAAAATAATTTCATGCTATATCTTCGTGGACCATTGTGACCGCGTTTCAAGTCGTAAATAAAACGATATGTTACAGCCGTGCGATTCTGTAACCATCTCACCGTGAAAGCTTGGGTGAAGTGAGCGTGGAGTGAGCTGTCATTCGCTAGGGATTAACACTATTAAGTGCTCACTTCACTTATGATTTCACGGTGAGATTTTTCCAGAATCAGCCGGCTGGTCATATAGGAACCTAGCGTTCTTAAGCCACTGCACCTCACTGAATCGGAATCTTCAGAAATATTATAAATAGCATCTTTTCGTATCATGTTCTCTTGCTAATAATGTGACAGTTACATTTCACGCGACGTCACTCGCAAGCCGAGCGTGGTGCCTGTTCTATTGTTTCAAAGTATTAATAAATTAAACCAAATTATGACTAAATGAGTTGGTTATTAATTAGGTCATGGACTAGAGTGATGGCTTATGACTGTTTCATTCCTTGAATATTTAACTCTTGAATCTTTCATTAAATTCGAATCGTCTATCCTAGTCAAAAAACCAGCCACGTGCGAGTCACACCTGCCGTGCGAATCTGTAACCATCTCACCGTGAAAACTTGGGTGAAGTGAGCGTGGAGTGAGTCGTCAATAGTGTCAATCCCTAGCATCAACATGACTCACTCTAAGCTCACTTCATCTTAGTTATCACGATGAGATTTTTCCAGAATCGACCGACTGGTCAGAATATTTTGATAAAAGATCTCTAACGAAGGGCATTTGGTACAGGACGATTCAGCAGTCGCTTCCACGTATCTATGCTTTGGTTCAGCGAGGGCAGAATGAATAGGCAAGAAGTTGTGATAGCTTTGAGACTCTGATCGGGCCATGTTCCTCTCAATAGTTTTGGTTTTATGATGCGCAATGTTGATTCACCCAATTGCAATGTCTGTGAAGTCGTAGAAAATGTTCATCACCTCCTTTGACAGAATTTAGTACTATTCATTCTAGAATTCAAAAGCATACCCTTCAGGTAAAAACGGGAACCTTCTTCATGGACAGGAGATAGAGGGTTTCCACACCATATAACTCCCTTGATCGTACCGGGACTCATTTCTGAGTTTTAGCGGCACGCACATTGTACACTTTCTTTTATAATTTACTTATATTGATTATTATGGGTGCAAGATTGCGGGTAGGTTAGTTTATTAAATTTATTGTATTCAATAATCGGGGTGACATATTCGTTATAGAAACACAACCTGTAAATAAATAAAGATTAAAAAAAAGAGTTCCTTGCGACAAGGCTAAAAACGCCGAAAAAGACATGTTTCTTGTATCTTCCCTTTAATATTTGAACTTCATTTTATTTTTTGTTATAGCGGCAATAGAAATACTTACTGAAAATTTCAACTGTGGCTAATAATAATAGGTGGCTATTACGGTTCATAAGATACAGGCTGCAGCTGTCCAAAGTAACTAGTAATTTGACTACTTACTGACTTTCTTTAGAGAGTCTATTCAAATGATAAACTTTGTAATTAGCGTGGAAATTTATCAGTTTTTTTTTTTTTTTTAACTAGGCATTATACATAATTCTTCGACAAAAACAAAAATTAAAAGTGACACCCAACACATTGGAATTTGTAAAAAAAACTAGATATTCTGTCATGAATGTTCAAAAATTCGACAATTTTGACACAAATATGACAAATTGGCGGCAAAAAATTAAGGAACATATCCTTTCGGATTCCTCAAATGTTTTTACGAGGACTATTTTAAAAACGCAGCAATTTCAAGTGTTTATTTTGGATTTTTTGTCACACGACACCTCATTATAGCTACTGAGTCGTTTTTTTTTTAAATAAATAGCGAAGGGTGGAACTTTGGAACAAGGTGGATATGGCGGAAAAGTGTATACTTTAGGAATTAGCTCTCATTTATGAAGGCTTTTTCTCTTATAGTCCAAAAATAAGCGTTGGTTGACTTATTCCAGGTTTTCGCATAAAGTTCTTTTCACCGTAATTCAGGGTTATCTGAGATAAATTAGGAACGTGCTCGGAAAGCACGTTAAGCCGTTAGTCCCGGCTGTCACCCGTAGATCATTGACAGTCGTTACGGGTCGTCTGAAGCCCAAAAGTCTGACAACCAGTCTCACCAAGTGGTATCGTGCCATGTGACTGGGTTGTGGAGGTCAGATAGGCAGTCGCTCCATGTAAAATACTGTTTTCAGCTGCATTCGGTTAGACTGGAAGGCGACGCGTACATAGTTAGGAAAAGGCAGATAGAATAATGATTATGAGAAAGTCACATCTAAACAATCTCGTCTATCCTGCATGAAATGTTTAGCCTCTTTTCAGAAAGAGAATTTGAACTTGCACTTGTTTGTCACCAATTTGTGCACTTGTCAGGAATAGAACAAGCAACTGCAAAAGAAACAAATAATGCTTTTACGCAAACCGACAGCCACTATTTTTTGTATTCCTTCTATTATACCTACAGCTAAAGTAAGTACCATCAACTGTGGCATTTTTACCTTCCATGAGCAACATTACCCATGAATACTGTAAGTATAGACACCGGCACAAAAAGCTACCCGAAACTGTCCAATTTTCCCAATCAATTTTGAACCTTATGCTTAGGGATAAAGTTGAATATCTAGAATAATAGAATAAGCTTTCAAATTATTTCTTTTAGATATTTGTTTCGAAAAACAGTGATAGTATCGACGAGTTGATGTAGACACGTTCACATGCATCACGTTCGCATGCATAGTACCTAGTCTTTGTTCGCATGGAATAAACGTAATAATTATCACGTTGTATCTAAATGATAAATGATAAATGATAAATGATTTATTTTCTGTAAGTAGGTTTGTACAAACACTTTTACATGTCAATCATATTTTTTAAACTAGATGAGGTCGGCGTTTCCTATCTGACTACTCTGAGAAGAAAGGCCGAAACAAACTCAGAGGTCACAGTCTCTTTTAAAGTCCAGACATAATCTTGGTCAGATCATGTGAAGACCATGCAGATTGGTGTCTGAAATGGTCTTTTGAGTAAAGAACCACACAGATTGAGCGGACCTGTCCAGTCAGTGCACGCATTTGTCAAAAATTGTGTAGCTCTACTCAGAACTTGAGGAGCCTTACGATTCGACGAACAATACCAATGAAAGGACATTTGGGTAGGCCGCATAAATTACTCAAACTGCCAGACCATGATTAAAACTAACTAAGAAGGAAAAAAGAAAAAAGAAATGACCCACATAGTCTTCACACTCACAATAATAATAATAAAAAATAAGATACTATACAAAGTAAATATCCATGTCATTGTTTATATAAAATTCATCAATGTCAATGTGTATATAAAAATCCGGACATCATCTTTGATCTTTGAGGACCATGTAGATTGGTGTCTGAAGTGGTATTTTGAGGGAAGAACCACACAGATTGAGTGGACCTGTGCAGTCAGTGCACGCATTCGTCAGTAACCGTGCAGCTCAACTCAGAACTTAAGGAGCTCAACGATTCGACGAGCAATACCAAGGACAGAACATTTGTGTAGACCGCATAAACCACTCAAACTGCCAGACCATGATTAAAACGGAAACAATGACCCACATAGTCCTCACATTCACAATAATTAAAATAATATAAGACTTTAAACAGTAAATGTTCATGTCATGTCATAAATAGATATTTAGAAAGAAAAAAAATAACAATAACAAAAGTGTAAATCAGCAAAATAAAAAATAAACAACATTCACTGTCTAGACCTATTGGAGCAGCTCAATCCCAAGCGTTTTTGTCCTCAATATAGTCTTTTACAGTATAATAGGCTTTCTGGCATAGTTTTAGCTTTATAAAAGATTTGAATTTATTAATGCTTAGTTCTTGAATGTGGCTAGGAAGTTTATTATAAAAACGTATACATTGGCATCTAAACGAGCCACCTATTTTCTTGAGCCTTGTTGTAGGAACAACAAATTTATGTTTGTTCCTAGTATTTATATTATGGATATCACTGTATTTCTTAAACAGATTAATATTTTTATGTGCATACAAAAGATTATCATAAATGTACTGAGAAGGCACAGTCATTATATTAATCTCTTTAAATTTGTCTCTGAGGGAGTGTCTTGGACTTAATTTATAAATGGAACGAATTGCCCTTTTTTGTAAAATAAAAATTATCTGAATTTCGGCGGCATTTCCCCACAACAGAATACCGTATGACATCACACTATGAAAATAACTAAAGTAAACTAAACGGGCTGTCTCTAAATCAGTTAAGTCACGAATTTTCCTAACGGCGTATGCTGCAGAGCTAAGCTTTTTTGACAATTTATCTATATGGGGGCCCCATTGAAGCTTGGCATCCAAAGTTATGCCTAAGAATACTGTGGTATTTTCGGGTTTTAACTCTTCACCCTTTATGAGAACACTAGTTTCTACTTGTCTAACATTTGGTATCGTAAACTTAATACATTTGGTTTTTTTTTCGTTAAGAAGTAAATTATTAACATTAAACCAGTTAACTACTTTTGCGAGGGCACTATTTATACTGTCAGTAACCAGCTGTTGACGTTTGAGTTTAAATAAAAGTGAAGTGTCATCTGCAAACAAAACTATATCATGTTCATCCTTTATGAGGTAAGGCAAGTCATTGATATAAACAATAAATAAAAATGGTCCAAGTATTGAGCCCTGTGGGACCCCCATTCTTACTACAGATCCGGGTGACCTTTTCCCGTTAACATCAACTCTCTGAATCCTATCACTTAAGTAAGAAGTGAGAAGATCCAGAGAGGCGTTCCGGATTCCGTAGTGGTGAAGTTTCCTGATTAAGGTTTCATGAAGAACACAATCGAATGCCTTGGACAAATCACAAAAGATGCCCAAAGCATCGCATTTGTCCTCCCATGCATTATAAATATGTCCTAAAAGTTCAACTCCGGCATCGGTAGTTGAACGACCCCTTGTAAAACCGAACTGTTTATTATTCAGTAATTTATTGTTATTGAAAAATCTTTGCAATTGATTTAAAATAAGTTTTTCATAAATTTTACTAAAGGTGGGTAGTACGGAAATAGGTCTATAATTAGTAGGGTCTGATGTACTACCTGATTTAAACAACGGTATTATTTTACTGTGTTTCATAAGATCAGGAAACTCACCACATTGAATACAATTATTAAATATAACAGCTAAAGTAGGTGCTACAATGTTTATAATTGTCTTAGCAACATCCACAGAATTACCCCATAGATCTGCAGTCTTTTTTACATTTAACATGTGAAAAGTTTTAATTATATCTGTACAAGTGACAAATTCGAAGTGAAATTCCGAATCACAAACTGGAACGTTTTCCTTAAGTAAAGACTCTGCAGCAGTGGGTGAGGAGCTTAGAGATTTAGTAGTTGACACAGGAATCTCTGCAAAGAAATTTTCAAAGGCCGCGGCAACCTGGGAATCTGATCTAATTACATTGTCATCAATAGCAAGGCTGTAGTCACTACTTCGGTTGCATGACCTTCCTGTTTCGCTATTAATGACATTCCAAGTCATTTTAATAATGTTATTACTATTTTTAATTTTTGAACTCAAATAACGTGACTTGGCCATACTACAGACTGTTTTAAATATT